>CM061524.1:2767500-3127500 GCA_030068015.2 Neoceratitis asiatica
ACAACAACAAATTTGGATGCAACATGCGCACAACATGTGCTAGATATGGCGGAATAAGAAGAAGAAGAATATGTGCATTAAGTTGTCAAATGACAAGCGGTAGCGGCAATTGTTTCAACGAAACAGCAACAGCAACGGCAACAGCAACAGCAGCAAGTTTAATGCCATTTGCGGATTATATTGACAACGGCATGTTGCACGAAGCGCGAAACAACAATTGCCTGCGAGCTGAAGCGCGAGCAACACCAGAAAACGCTTTTGCTACGACGATGGTGTGTACTTTACCACCATCGCCAACAACAACAACTACAACAACAAGACTAATGTTACAGCTCGTAAAATGTAACCGTTGGTTAGGCAAGCGGCGGATGTGGGCAGCGTTGAGCGGAGGAGCACGGCAGGAACAAACCACCTGTAGTTATGTGTTATCTTCAAACCAACAACAACAAAAGTCCGTTAAACAACAATTTCCTACACCTGCCACCGCAAGCGCATTATCAAGCCCGCACTCAACTGATGGTGAGCGAATGCGGTTGGAAGAACAAGCTAAAATACATGAGCAGAAAGAACTAATAAAACAAGCACAACAACAACAACAACACTGCCTACTACTACAAATACAGCGACAAGAAGCAAACAACGTGCAACATCGAAGTTGGCGAAATTTAATTGGATATGTTGCAGCAAGAGCACTCACACGCACACCGCCGACGGGCGCTAGTGTAATAAATACAATTACAACAACAACAACAGCAAATAAACTTGCTACTAATGCAACAAACAGCACGTCGCCTGCCACCGCGCCGGTAACCGCCAAAATTTGTACGCAGAAATTGCATGTGCAAGCAACAGCAGACATAACAACCACAAAAGCAACAACAACAACAATGCCCCCACAGCACCGCCTCTTTCACCGCGGACGGCTAGCGGGGTCATGCATTGCCAGCGCGACACATAAATCCAAGTGTCGAAGTAGTAGTAGCGCGTTGACAAGCGCATTAAGGGCGACAGTAACAACAACAACAACAACAACAACAACAACAACAACAACAAAGCGAACATTAAACAGTAAAATTGCGACGGAAAAAATAAAATTAGCTGAAAGCAGAACAAAAGCGGTTGTGTTTGGTGATGTTTTAACATTAGTCTTCGGCGTGCTGACGCTACATGCAACCGGTAAGTGACGTACATACATATTCAACACTATTATTGCGCATATGAAAACTGTCAAACTATATATTTGAGCTAAAAAAGGGCAAGGTGGGGGTTGAAAAAACTGAGAGATTGAATTTTCTTGCTATTTTTTCTAAATCTGCTATCGAGGTAGGAATTAAATGTGACTTTGATGCTGCCACATGAAGTTATTAATTTAAATTTTTATATTAACTTCAGGGGTAATTTCTTATTGAAATGTTGTTTTATTGATGTTGTTAAGACTAATAATCACTTAACTGAACAATCCTTTGCATATATATGATATAAGAAATTTGGACTACCTTGTTACACAATTTTTGGGATCTTGAAAAATTCCGAGAAGATCCGACGTTTTCAAGCCAAATTTTGTTTAGCGATGTGGCCCATTTCTGACTGAAAAAGCAACGCTTTGGTGTGGCTTGTGAGCCGGTTGAATCATTGGTCTATATTTCTTTAAAAATTATGGAGGTGAGAACGTAACCGGCGGCGACCTTTATTGCGCCATGATAACCGACTATTTGATGCCTGAAATTAAAGCTCGTGATCTCCGCGACATTTGGTTTCAACAAGACGACGCCACTTCCCACACATCGTATCAATCAATGGATTTGTTGAAAGAGCACTTCGGTGAGCAGATAATTTTACGTTTTGGGCGGGTCAATTATCCACCAAGATCGTGTGATATCATCCCCATAACCAAAAAACATAATTTTTAAAAATCCGTTTTATAGGAGCTATATGTTTTATCCCTCGGATTTCCCGCAATATTTTTCATATATAGTCTCCCATCATAGATTCTCCGTCCCATCATTCCTGGTACCGGTTACCGTTACATTCTGCTAGAACCTCTCACTATGCTCTTTACTAACATGTCCCGTGTTCTCACTAAAAAATTTCAAATGAGAATGAAGATAATGCATTTTTAGTGACATAAGACATGCTATATTGAAGTCTTCAACCATTTGTTGGTGGTGAGGACACTTTTTGTTACTCAAAAAGGTATTACAAATATTTCTTGATGCATTAGGGTCGGATTTTGTAATTTTTTCTTTAAACTAATTTCATCGAAACATTTCAGCTTTGTTTGTTTTTTGGACGCAGAAGTACTTTTTGAGAATCCACTAAATCTTTCTTCTTAACATTGTTCTAGCCTGGAACGTTCGACTGTGGTAATGGTCAATTTTCTCTTGGGTAATGTTCGGAATCTGCTCCACTATGCCATAAGCAAGATAAGTAGCCACCTTGTTAACCCTTCAAAAACCGAATCATCCTCGACTCATGGATTTTCATTATATTAGTAGTGTATGCATTCAAGGACAAATGTGACAATATCATATACTTCTTTCATATTCTTTAAATGGCGAAAGGCATCGACGGATATTCGTGAAACATGCTGCGGAACTATCTATGAACAAACACCATTGGCGAGATATCTGCTGGATCCCCATTTCTTCACACAATCCGTCGATATCGTCGCAAAAACACAATTTATTGTTGACAGTGAAAAATATATCTCATTTCGCTTCCTGGAAGATGCCTTAGCTTCTCCATTGCTTTAGCCTTAATACTAAAAATTCTGCGCTAAACTTCTTAAGCCCTAAGTCACGAATGAATTCATTTAATTCTTCTTTATTAGGAAATAACTCTGTTTGCTGGTTTCAAACTCATCTTCAAACCCTTTTTCGGGCGAAGAATACAGCTCATTCTCGTTTGATTGAGTCGAAAAAGATATGCCCAGAGGTACTGGTAATGATTAGGAATGGCAAATGGAAGATCAAGTAGACGGAATATCAATTGATAGTAGATATTTTAAAGATTTTTTTCTCAAAGTGCCAGGTCTACCATACAAAAAAAAATCACTCATCGTCTTTATTGGTTTTGCGGTTCTCTTCGTGGAACACCAAAATTTACTTTGCGTTTCGCAGCATGACCCACAAACAAAATTGTATAGGGTTTTTCAATAAGAGTGATATGAGATCTTTATAAAAAAATGCACAGTAAGTGTTAAAGAAATTCAAATATTTTTTATTTAATGTGAAGTACAATCCATACAATTAAATGGCCTCCACGAATTCTTTTGCAGGAACGAATTCGATGAACCCAATTTATGAGAAATTTTTCCACTAAATCAAATCGCATGTAATGAATAGCACTTTCAATATTGACTTTTAAAACTTGAAGAGAGTCTGGTTTATTGCTAAAGCCCAATGACTTCAAATAACCCCACAAGAAGTAGTCTAATGGTGTTAAATCACAACTTGTTGGAGGCCATTCAATGTCACAATTTCTTGAAATAATCGAATCTCCATACCTTTCTCGCAATAATTCGGTTGTTGCACGTGCTGTGTGACATGTAGCCACGTCTTGTTGGAACCAGATATTGTTAAGATCAACTTCTTCCAATTGTGGTCATAAAACGTTGGTTATCATCGATCTATACCGCTCTCCATTGGCAGTAACGGTGCTACCAGCTTCATTTCGAAAATAGTACCGACCGATGATTCCACCAGACCAAAAACCACACAAAACTGTAATGGTTGTTGTTGTTCATGAATAATTAGCGGATTTTCTTCGCACCAGAATCGACAGTTTTGTTTATTTACCGCACCACTCAGATGAAAGTGAGCCTCATCGGAGAAGATGATTTTCTTAAAAAAATCGTTATCGTTTTCAAGTTATTCCAAGGCAAAGTCAGCAAAGTTGTTGGATCATGACATATTAAAAATGGACAAAACGACACTTAGAAATCATATCATCCCTATTGGAAAACCCTTTATCTTGATTTGACGTTTTCATACCGAAATACTTTTCAAATAGAAAATCTGGGCGACTGTGTTATTTTATGTTTCACTTGAGTTCGGCCGACATAAGATCCACAAACGTAACAGAAAAGCAATTAAAAAAAAGATTTGGTATTCAGATCTGCAGAAGTTATGAGCCAAAACTTATTTTTGAAATTTCGGCCGCGTGACAGCTATATATCATAATCCTATGGATCCAAAAATTTTGGTTGTCTATATATTATTTATAATATACCCGCAGAATTCTTAATTTCACATTGGTAGCTGCTTAATTTCGTGAGTTACGAGTCGAAAACGTGTTTTTGGAATATCGGTTTTACAAAAGTTACATTTTTTAATATTACGAAACTCGAAATTTCAAGCACTCAAAATGTTAGTTTTAACGAAAAGGTCTATTTTTGAAATTAAATCCATGAAAATCAATTTCATTCATTTATATTTCTAAATTGCCACACATGCTGTTTTATACCTATATTTCTATGGCATTGCCTTTCTACTCATGCATAAGCCTAATCACACTACTCTGTCCTTCACACCCCTATTATATATGTAAATACAAACAAACAAATACCGTTAGTTGCACTAAAAACTTGCTTTCAGCCATTCACGAAATAAGTGCATAAAACAGTTATTTGGCTGTGGCGCCAACAAAAGCCTAAAATAATTTATTACTTTCAATGAATGGATTTTGCGGCTAAAAAGTTGGTTGGTTATGCGACGCGTCCGCGGCATGTTGCATGGTGGTGACCTCGCGCCAGTGTAAAGCCGAATGCTAATGATGTAGTGGTGAAACAGATGCTCAAAATTGTTTAAATTGCAAATACAAATAGTAGTACGAGTAGAAGCACTCGACTTTTCAATACTATGTACATATATGTATATGCATATATGTATAATGAAGCCTAATTTTGTGTGTGTGCTTATGTGTTTTAGTATTTGTATGCAAATTCTGGCATGCATTTCAGTTAAACTAATTTGCTTTCTATTTAATTTTAGTGTGTAAAGTGCTTTCAAAAACTGTAGATAATGCCGTTTGCTGAAATTTTAATACTACAATTACCAGAAAGTGTAAGGTTTTTGAATTTTTTTTTTGATAGTGTCTGATTGTAGGCAAAGTTTTTTTTTGTTGTTGTTAATTTTGATAGCCTAACGTTGCCTACATTTAGGATGATAGTTATTGATTTAAAATTCAATAAAATTTTTAAAATTAATAAATTTTTTATTAATAATATCTTATTTTACTAAAATTAATTCATTTTTATATTCAATTTGGATTCCAATTCTTTTAATTAATAATTAATTTAATTAATAATTAATATTAGAATTTTATTTTCTTATTTTCAATATTTAATTTTTATTTTATATTTATTTCTATTTTAAAATTTTTCATTTAAGTGTTTTTTATATTTCGTTTTTAGTTCCCGCTTTTTCTAGGGTAAACTTTCTGTATATAAAGGGTTATCCATTTAGCGATTTCGAAAGTGCAGGGCTGTATTTTGACATTTGTCAAACTGAACTGTCAAACCAAAAATGTTATGCTTTAGTTAAAGTCAGGTATTTATGAAAATGATACCACTTGAGTTACGACCATTGGGCACTTGGACAACAAGCATGGGACCGCAATTTTTCCAAGAAAGTTTTCTTCAGCTACGAGGCACATTTTTCACTCGGTGGATACGAAAATAAGCAAAATTGTCACATTTGGACAATAATAATTGAAAACGATAACGGCGAGACTGTTATTGTCAATTCGGATCCATATGGTCGTATGATAACCGACTTTTTCAGGCTGATGCAACTGAAGATCACGACTTGGACAATATGAGGTTTCAACAAGATGCGAGGCGCCTATTTAAATGATGGAGGGTTTCACATATATTGCCAAGGCTCAGACTTCGCCCAATTTATGGTCAAAATAATAGGCATACGGAGCATACTATGCACAACACCATCACACATTTTGAGACCCAGCATTCATTATTGGGTGATATTCAATCGAATGGACCACTTCCAGCACGCAGTGAAGAAAATATAGCGGCCGAGCCTGAGAGTGTACACGAAGACCGTGGAAAGTCGATTCGCCGCCGCCGTCAGCAACTCGGACTGACGTATGGAACGACTTGACGCATTTTACGTAGAGATCTTAAATTGAAAGCATACAAAATATAGCTTGTGCAAGAACTGAAGCCGCTCGACCTTCTCAAGCGACATCGCTTCGCTCTATGAGCTCTGAAAAGTGCCAAGAAAATCTGACGTTTTCGACAAAAATTTTGTTCAGCGATAACGCCCATTTCTGGCTCAATAGGTATTTAAACAAGCAAAATTGCCGCGTTGGGACGAAGAGCAACCTGAAAAGATTCAAGGGCTGCCATTTCATGCAGAAAGGCAACGGTTTGGTGTGGTTAGTGGGCGGTTGGTATCATCTGTCCATATTTCTTCAAATGTGATGCCGACTATTTGATGCCTGAAATTGATCTTCGCGATATTTGGTTTCAAAATACGGCGCCATTTCCCACACATCGCATCAATCAATTTATTTATTGAGGAAAAGCTTCGGTGAGCGGATAATTTCACGTTTTGGGCCGGCCGATTGGCCACCAAGATCCTGTGATATCACACCGTTGGACGTGTTCGCTGTGGAGAAATGTAATGTCTAAAGTCTATGCGGGCAATCTCGCTTCGATTCAGGCTTTGGAGCAAACATCACGCGTGTCATTCGCCAGTTACCAACCGAAAAGCTCGAACGAGTCATCGAAAATTGGGCTCAACGGCTGGGCCATCTGAGACGTAGCCGCGGCCAACATTTGAAAGAGATAATCTTCAAAAAATAAATACCAAAGAATGTTCTTCTGAATGATAATAGACATTCCCCAAATGAAATTTCTGCGTGTTTTTTGCTTTAATAAAGTAGGGAGCCTCGAAATGCATCAACCGTTATAATGCCAAAATGCAAACTTTGTAATTAATGGGAATTTCTTGAAAAAAAATATATATTTTAAATACATTTTGGAAACCGCAAAATGGATAACCCTGTATAAAATGAAATGAAAACGCAATTTTTATTTTATATTAATATTTTTATATTTACGTTTATCTGAGTTATTATATTGTTTCATTTAAACCTTTTTTTTGTGCTCAGACTTTAATAATAATAGTAAAAAAGGAAAACTATTTTTAGAAGGGCTTAGCGATTATTATTATGTTTCTGTGATTCATATATTATTTTCTTTTATAATTTTTAATTTGTATTAAGCCACGTTTTTGTTTCTGTAAAGCTCTCTGTATACTCATTTTTCCGCTGAAAACCTGATAAATATTTAATTTATTCTTTTTTTTGCATTTTAATTTCTATTTCCCATTTTTATGGCTTTGGTCTCTTAGCAATGGATTAATCTGACCATAATATGGATTAGCTGAGAGAGAATCAATATTTATATGTTAATGTACATACGGCATATATGAAAATGTGTAGCTGAAAAGTAATGAAAACATGAGCACTCTTCGTCTACATATACATATGTAAATACGGAGGAACGATTATAACTGTGCATAGTTGTTGCTTTCTCAGTTGAATGCATTTAATTGATTTATATGCTTGCCTAGATAAGTATACTCGTACATATAATCATATGCATAGCTATTAAAGCTAGTTTTTAGCCATTTCAGCGACAAAGACACTAGTTCATTAAAATACTAGTACCAGAAATTACTAGTTCTTAACTGGTATGTATGGTATGAAATTACAACAGTTCATTTGGTGCTGCGAATACACCGGTTGAAATACAATACACCAGTTATAATAACAGTTATATAACAGTTATATAACTGTTATTATAACTGGTTGTATATGTATAACAGTTATATAACTGTTATTATAACTGTTATTATAACTGGTGTATTCGCAGTGAATGGAAATAGAAACAACTTGAGCTAACATACCACTCTTTTCTTTAATTTTTTTTAACACACCACTGTTGTAATATACCATATCACAGTATTCACCACTTGACACTTGACACTTTACACATGGTAAAAGGTTATAACGGTTATAGGTTATGACTCGAATCTGGCATTACCTAATTTATTTATTTCTCCGGTTTTTCAAAACGTGTGGAGTAACTAGTATTTCACTAGTACGATGCTGATGCGTTGTCGAATAATTTGGTTCACGATTCTTTTATATTAGTTAGAACATTCCTTAATATTGATCGGTAGTAAACCTTTTAGCACATTTCAAGGGAAATTATGCGTCTCCCTTTTTCTTTTCTGGACATTGACTTAAAGAGAGCTTTTGGGGATATGTATGTACTGCATTTACGTCGTTGTGATGGCAAAGAAGAAAACTAGAAACGTTGTTTTCGATACGAATAAATGGTCTGTAGTCCGATCCGAGAACAATCCATAAAGGGTACCCACATAGGTTTCTAGATTGGAATCCTGCGCTTTTTTCGTTGAATCGAGGATAAGAGCAGGCGATGTTGTTCTGGATTTATAAGGATTAATTTCTAGAAATGTGTTTAAGTACATCGCTTCTGCCTCCCCTGTTTCAGAGAAGATTTTAACTTTCCCCAACCTCCATTTTGGTTTCTTAAAGCTTTTCCCAACGGTTGAAGCCGATGGCGACGTACTCTGGCATAGAAATCTATTAGCTTACTTACAGATTCTGACAACACAGGAGTCAGAAAACCCCCACGTAACCATGGAAAAGCCAATGCATCGTTAACGAATGACTGCGGTTGGTGCGGCATGGCGTTCGGTGGCATCATTGATCCGTTTTAGTCGAAACGGTGAAGAAGCAGCCGATAGCGTTGCGGCATTTCAATAAACAATTCTAACAATCAATCAAAAAGTCAAATCTTATTATTTTACCATACTTTATTAGCAACCAATGTCTACCTCCGGCTTTGTTAACCTAAAAATATGGTTTATATTCGCTACATCCTGCTATGATTCGAGTAGAATTAAAGAATTAACGCAAAGCGAGTGTTCTCAAAGCCCGTTCTAACCTATATAACATGCTATAGACCCGAGGTTTATGGGCTCGAGCTCTTCGCAAGCCACATGTAAATAAAATTTCTCCAAAACTCTCACACAGCAGGAATCAGCAGGAAATGTGACCTCCTTCGAATGTATTAGTGTGTCTGATATATAAAAAATAATTTCTCATAGAAATCAATCAGCCGCTTCGTAGGCGACACGCTCCACACTGGTTTTATAACTTTTCTATTTTATTTTATTTTTATTTTTATTTTTTATTTTTTACTTTTTATTTGTGTTGAAGGATTTTTCACCGGAAAATACTTCAAAGTTTTAAATCTTCGAAGCAAATAAACGGATTATCAATATTTTCACAACCCCAACCCTTCCCCTATTCGTTAATTTGTTTGTTTCTTAGAGAGAAGTTAACCTGAACTTGGCACTGAATTTCGTTAATACTCTTCCACATGAACACCCCACGCCTACCACGCGCTATGGCCTATTGTTTAACCCAATTCCACCTATTCCATTGCTATTTATGACACTCTCGGGCTTTATATCAACACAGGGCAGGGGGGGCATACTTTTACTTTATTGATGTTGCTTGAAAAGTTTGGAAATTCGATTGTTGTCACAGACCACACTTAACCACATTCATAATAAAAAAAATCATCCACCTCCTCCCCGCACACTGCAATGCCTTCTGCGCCAAACTCCTCCACCTCCATCTTCCTTCCTTCCTTTCTTCGCAAATATTTTCCAACTTGATTGCGGCATCTTCCGCAGTTTATTTGTGGTTCGCCGCACACACAACACATGAATATCCACCGAACGTATGTACTCCCAGTTGTTGGGCGGTGAGTTTATGTGCGATTCCAGGTTGTTTGCTTACGAGCTCAGCTCTGATCTTGGATGTGTGTGTGTTTGTGTGTATACGTGTGTTTGCAAACGTTTTGTTTCATAAATAATTCATTAAGACTTTTCAATTGATTTATGCTCTTGCGAATTTCTTTAGGCAAAGAAGGACAAAGTTTTTTTGCACACATATGACTTTCTCTTCCTCTTCTTCTGCTTCTTCTTCTGTTTTTCTTTTGCTATTTTTATTTGCAAAGTTCATACTTTCTTTCTCCTCTGGCCATTATTCAATTCACGCACATTCTTTTGCAACTTCTGTGATTTTTTTTTTCTTTTTTGTTGGCGAGGGTATGTTGTCTCCCAGAAAATTTACATGCCAGCCGAAAAGTTTTTCCTTCTCTTCTTCCTTGCATTCCACTTCCTTCTTTGCTTTACATTATTTTTTTCTTCTTCTTTACATTCCTTTCGTCTTTCTGTTTCTATCAAGCCTTGCACAAGTGACCTTGTGATAAGTTAATATGCAAGTCCAATTCGATATATTTTGGATTGGCTCGGGGCGATTAGCATAGTGCTGCTGTGCGTTTTTGGTGAGAACTTAGTGATTTCGTGAAGAAATTCCATTTATCTTGAGTCAGCACTAACCAAAATAGACCAAGCAGAAAATATTTCTATATTCACCTCAAATTTCTTCTACCCTGGACTGGAGGGGAGGCCTACTAAGAGCTTTCAAAAGATCGCATATTATTAGTTTAGACCGTGCAAAGTTCTTCGAAGTCTCTTAGTCACAATTGGATTTGAAAGGACGCATAGTTCTGGCAGTTTGATGGGAACTGGAAGAGTCTAGAAGATAGAGTTAGAGATATAGATAGAGATAGAGATAGAGATAGAGATAGAGATAGATATAGAGATAGAGATAGAGATAGAGATAGAGATAGAGATAGAGATAGAGATAGAGATAGAGATAGAGATAGAGATAGAGATAGAGATAGAGATAGAGATAGAGATAGAGATAGAGATAGAGATAGAGATAGAGATAGAGATAGAGATAGAAATAGAGATAGAGATAGAGATAGAGATAGAGATAGAGATAGAGATAGAGATAGAGATAGAGATAGAGATAGAGATAGAGATAGAGATAGAGATAGAGATAGAGATAGAGATAGAGATAGAGATAGAGATAGAGATAGAGATAGAGATAGAGATAGAGATAGAGATAGAGATAGAGATAGAGATAGAGATAGAGATAGAGATAGAGATAGAGATAGAGATAGAGATAGAGATAGAGATAGAGATAGAGATAGAGATAGAGATAGAGATAGAGATAGAGATAGAGATAGAGATAGAGATAGAGATAGAGATAGAGATAGAGATAGAGATAGAGATAGAGATAGAGATAGAGATAGAGATAGAGATAGAGATAGAGATAGAGATAGAGATAGAGATAGAGATAGAGATAGAGATAGAGATAGAGATAGAGATAGAGATAGAGATAGAGATAGAGATAGAGATAGAGATAGAGATAGAGATAGAGATAGAGATAGAGATAGAGATAGAGATAGAGATAGAGATAGAGATAGAGATAGAGATAGAGATAGAGATAGAGATAGAGATAGAGATAGAGATAGAGATAGAGATAGAGATAGAGATAGAGATAGAGATAGAGATAGAGATAGAGATAGAGATAGAGATAGAGATAGAGATAGAGATAGAGATAGAGATAGAGATAGAGATAGAGATAGAGATAGAGATAGAGATAGAGATAGAGATAGAGATAGAGATAGAGATAGAGATAGAGATAGAGATAGAGATAGAGATAGAGATAGAGATAGAGATAGAGATAGAGATAGAGATAGAGATAGAGATAGAGATAGAGATAGAGATAGAGATAGAGATAGAGATAGAGATAGAGATAGAGATAGAGATAGAGATAGAGATAGAGATAGAGATAGAGATAGAGATAGAGATAGAGATAGAGATAGAGATAGAGATAGAGATAGAGATAGAGATAGAGATAGAGATAGAGATAGAGATAGAGATAGAGATAGAGTTCCTGTGGCCATCCTCTTCTAATGGCTTAAGAAGAACATCCCCAATGGTGGTGGTGTTGCTTCAAACACCTTGCAGAACTGCCCAAAGCAAAAGTTCATTAAAAATTCATTAACTTCATAGACTTGTTATTTGCCAAAGCTCCAAAAAAAACATTTTCGTGCCTTTCACGACCGACGCTCTTAAGTCCTCATTGTTTTTCACATTCAAAGTAACTTTCTCGTTTGTTGCCAACACAATTGCTTTTGAGCTAAACCACAAATAAGTGGTAGTAAAAAAATTCCACAACAACAATAACAGCTGAGTATAACAACAAAAAACTGAGCACAAAAACAAATCATATGAAAATAACAAATAAAATCCTTCGACAAACCAACAACTGTGTCCCTCTCCGCCATTCTGGCTTGTTGCTGTTGTACTTCGCTCTTGTCCCCTTCGCTCTCTTTTTTTGCTTGTTCATTTCTTCCACAATCGCCTTTCCCGCCCACTTTCATTTTCTATTTATAATTTACGCTCACTACCTATCACTTGCTGACCGAGCCGCATGACTGACTGCTGGTTGACTGACTGACTGACTCGATTCACTTGCGCTGCCACAAACGGTGTGATTTGGTTTTTTGGGTCTCGGTTTTCTCTGCACATAATTTTTTGGTTTCTATTTTGCTATTTTTTCCAGTATTTTTTTCTTTTCCTATGAACTTTTGTGGGTACGGCTCTGTACGCTTTTTTACGGTCGTTGATAGCCAAAAATGCTCTAAATTAAAAATCAGTCAAGTTCGACTTTGGCCAACAATTAACTATGTATATATACATACATACATACATAAGTACATACAAATGTCCACAACCATGTGTACCCGTTAATATATTGATGAATCTACATTGAACTCGTGCTGGAGTGTGAATTTTGCTGTGAAAGAGAAAAATTGAACGGGTGACTTGACTGAAAGCTTTGCTGTGCTCTACGCTTTTCTGCTGATTGAAATTTTTAATTTTGACACCAATTTTACGCTTTGAAGATTTGTTAGCAACATTCTTTTCCTTCTTTTTGCTGCTTTTAATTTTTTAGTATTTTCCTTCCCTCCAATGCTAAACAAAGCCACACAAGTTGTGGGGTAAATTGTTGACTTTATTCCAAAAAGGGGGAGAGAGGGAAAAGAATTACAGTTTTTGCGAAAATAATGAAAGTAAAATGAAATGAAAATTTCTGAAATGTTTTTGTGAAATATTAATTTTGGTTTTTTTTTTCTTCCTGGAATACAGTAACTAATGAAATAAGAGTGAAAAGGTGGAAGCAAAGCATTGATCATTGTATCGAAACAACGTGCCAGTTATTCCAGTCAGAGACTGAACTATTTTCATATCGGAAATTAAGTTAAATTAAATTTCTCACTCCTCACTGATGAACTTTTGTGAGTGTATCAATAGAAAAAATATTTTAATTATATTTTTTTAACTCAGAACTGGTTAAGTGGCGTTGTAATAGACGCTCTCACCCAGCCTGGCGATTTAGAAGCAGACATGGTTTCTCCATTTATTGCCTTTTCTCTCGCTCTCTTTGTGCTCCATCAGCTTTTTAACTCCTATACTAAGCAGACGCTTCTTTCTCATCATATTTTTGCTCACTCTGCTTTCAACTAGTTCATCAACTTCTACTAGTTTGTCTTGAGGTACGGTCGGCACAATCTCTCTCATTCTCTTCGTTCTCAATTTGCCGTGCAGCTTTAAAGCAGAAACCGCTCTTCTATTCTTCTTTATGAACTCCGCTATTTCTGATCTTAACTAACTATGTGGCTCTAGTGCAGAGTCTTCGCCTTATTAGTTTTATTTCTATTTTCTCTGAAATTTCTATTTTCTTTGAAATCTTAAGATTACACAATCTGCTTCGAAACACAATCCACTATACCCTTTTTTCCATTTTTTCTACCTTCTCTGCTTCCAATTACACTTTTTGCTTCGAAGAGAGTCGACTCTTACTCTCTTTAGCCTTATAAATTCAAGACAGGGTCCGTTGTTTCATTTCATTTCTCTCAATTCCTCTGCTCTATTGCTTCGAGATGCTTTAGAGTCGGTCTCCCTTTCAATCCCATCTTTTTACCATCTCTGCTCCCATTTATATTTATGGTTTCAGTTTAGTTTAGCTCTCGAGTCAGTGCTCATTCTTCTGCATTCATGTCTTTTACTCTCTCTCTCCCCCTCTCTCTGTCTGTGTCTGATCTCTGCTAGCCTTATTGCATTCTTATTCCCTATTCCTTTCTTTTACTGTCTTTTTTCTCACCTAGCCTTACAGCTTCAAGTGATTTTTTCAAATTTTTCGAATATTTCCCGCTCTCGGGCTTACTTTTAACCTGAAATTAGAATCGGTTATTTTCGTGATTCCCATTGCTTTTTACTCTCTCTGATCCAAGCTGATCCTAGCAGCCTAACTTAGATGCAGAGTTGCTTCTTTCATATTTGTGCTACGGTTCCTTTTCTAAATTATCCTTGCAGCGTTGCGGTAAAGTCAGTCCTGCCATTCTTGATTATTTTTTCAATGCCTCTTCTGTCAACAAATTTTCAAGTTAGGGCAACTATTATTTTCATTTTCATTCTTTTTCCTCTTTCTACTTTGATGTGACCACAGCTTCCGGCCACCCTACCAAAGGAGTGAAGTTAAGGTCAACACAAGTATACAATATCGTGCCCAGTACCTCTCCTTAGACAGAATTTACCCTATTGCTTCAAAGAACATCACTGCGCGTCTTCCCGTGGGCCGTTGGAGCTGCTAGGATAGTTCCGCCAATAAAAAAAAATTACGTTAGGCAAATTCTTTTGAGGGCAATGGTCCTTTTAAAGCATATTGCACTGACTTCCCCAACTGTAAGGTGGTTATTCCGGATAGGAACCAAGAGACTGGATTGTTCCAGCATAGACAGACTCGATCCACTTTTATATGGATTAGTCAAAACTAGCCTACTCACAGGAGCTAGGGAGCAGAATTCGCTTTCCGCTACCGCATTAAGAAGCGGCACATACATGACTCTTTTAATTGTCTAGATCTAAATGGTATTACTTCGCAGTGCTTAGCATTGAGCACTATAATTCGGAAGGTCTAGGCTCGAGTCCAGGTTCGAGCAACATCCAAAATTATAGAAAATTGATTTTCCTAATTATGGTCGCCCCTTGGCAGGGAATGTAAAGCCATCCGAATGTATTTCTGACATGAAATAAAAAATCCTCATAAAAATCCATCGGTCGTTTGGAGGCGGCTCAGAATAAACTGTAGGTCCTTTCATTTCTTGGAAAAAACATCAAGACGCAAAACCACAGATTGAGAGAGGAGATCTGCCGAAAATCGCTTCTGCGGTTATTATATATATCTATATCTTCTCTTTACAATTCTTTAGGCGGGCACGCAGAGAGGCTGGATGTACCACCAAACGCATGAGTGAAAGAACTTGAAACCTGAAAAATACAGTTTCTCGGGCGGGTCCAAACATCTTGTTTTTTTTTAGTTAAATAGAAGGATTGGACTCGCCATTTCCGGGAAGCACGTTGTAGTCCTTATTAAGCAAGGTGGTGAATTGTTTCCTCGACAAAGAATACGAAGTAATTCACTGTATCTTCATGACGAAATTTCGAGTTTTTTTCCAGTATCGCATTCCCCATTGTAACACTTTTTCGGAGATAATTCCAAAATTCATACTGAGACAAATTCTGTCGGAGAGAGTGTCACACAAAGAATGAGGCTCAATTTTAGAAAAAAAAAAGTTAGACACGGTGAGAGGGAGAGGTATAGGGTGGATATTAAGAAGAGAATCGCACGGGTTTGTGTCGAGATCTTACTCTTTAAGGTATTTTGACTCAGGGCTTCAAACAGATGTTATAGGCTGCATGTTCTGAGAGTAGCTAAGATTTCAATACCTGCTCACCAATTGCATAATACGATTAAATTTTCTTTTCGTCAGTGAATTTATATGTTTCGGGTTGCATTCTGCATACAAAATAAGTCGAACAAGGACTCCAACCTCTTAATATAATTTGACTCCAGACGAATATCTCCCCGGTCTGCCATAGTAAAACACATTTTTTTGGCAAAATGAAATTTTTTTATTTAACATAGTTCCCTTCCCTTTTGAAGGTTAGAGCTAACTTATGCTATCCAACACTTCGACTTATTTCCACCATCCAAAAAGTATTTCCATGCTTGGAATTCTAAACATGGGTTCCTATTACTCGCTCTTTTGAACAAAATTGAGTGTTGCATGAGACCAAAGAGCAGGCTCTCCATGAGCCCACAATTGTTCATACAATTCCCCTGCCAGCGGTAAGTGTAGTGAATTTTCGAAAGTGTTGATGAAGAGAAGAGTGGAGCTAAAAAGAAAAGTTTAATGCAGTTTAAAGAATTGAGCTTGAACTAATTTTTTTCCACTACAGTTGGTTACGTAATTAAACCTTTGCCTCTCATTGTTTAATATTGAAGCAGTATCCGATTAAATCTCCCGCTTTTTACTCATAAAAAGACTATTCACCGGCAAGCAGAGCAAAAACTTAAAATAATTATTTAATTACTAACAGAATTCGTAGCTTTTTATGGATTTTTTTCAATTATTGCATGCCAGGAATTGCTGAATGTTCACTGGAGCGCAAGGAGAGAGAGTAAGAGAACAAGAGAGAGAGAGAGAGAGAGAGAGAGAGAGGGAGATAGAGAGGGAGATATTTAAATTTTAAACAAATCGGTGTGTCGACATGGCGAAAAATTTAATATGCAAAAAATTTGTAAAACAAGAAGCAGGAGAAAACCCGAATAAATAGAAAAAAGACGGAGTAAGAAGAAGAAAAAATGTAAATTACAAAATTAAAAAATCACTAAAAGGGCGCAAAGGCATCAGCTGGCATTTGCTGGTTGCGCCACAAGAGAACGGCGAAAAAATCGGTTCAAAAAAATTTAATTTTTATTACATTTGTTGCTGTAGCCCGCGCACCACAGTGAGCTCTCAACGTGCAACGACGGGAAGCAGATGGCGCGCTGTGCGTTTTTATTAACCGGAAATTATGCGAAAAATCCCGTTGCAACAGTGCGCAATGCCTGCTTGTGTTTGACAATAACAACAGCAACAACAATAATAATAATAATAAAATGCAACAACAAAAACTGCATGGAAAGAAAGAAACAACAATAAATACAACAATAGTAATTACAACACAATAAAAGCATGCAAATGAACATCAAAAGCAAAAAAAAAAATTTTTTTTTTAAAGTTGGTTAGAATACCAAGTGCTGATAAGTGAAATAAAAAGTCAGAGTTCATGCCGCAAATAACGGTAAAGTTAAAACTGAAAGGCTAGCGAGGAAAAAAGGCAGAGGAAAGAGGTAAGGAAATAACGAGCTGTAATGACTATGAACGAGGCGCTCAACTAACCCAGCGACCGAACTCACCAACCAAACAAGCTGGGGCCAGCCACACATACCACACATGCCACACTAGGCCACACTAGGCCACAAACGGTGACGGGTGGCCAGCACGCGGCATGGTGTGAATGAGAACAAAATCCGCCATTTCACTTTGTTGATACCAAACGGCAGCTCCGCGCTCCAAGACCCTCGTGTAAGAGTGTTTTTGTTGTGTGTGTGAGGTGGCGTGGGTACCGTGCGATATGGTTTGGTTGCCTGCCTTTGCGGACGACAATGACTCCGTTGTTTGCTTTTAGTACGACAACAACTGTGCAACTGCATGCCGAGCGTCATGCGGCAAAGCGATTAAAAGCAACGAGCAACGGAAATAGTTGGAAATGCAAGCGGAAATGTTGTGCGGCGGCAAATGATGCGAAGGTAAGCGTAGAGGGAGAGAGAGAGAGAGCGAAAGGCAGCTAGGTTGAAAGAGTTTTCCTAAAATGTGAATGACGTTTCGTTGGTTCACTTCAAAGGCGTAAAGCGGAGAGGTTTCGGTACACACTTAAGGGGCAGTCCTCGCCACCTTCTTGCCTCAAACTCAGTCATAGCTGCTTCCATGCAGTCGTGAAAGTAAGTGGCTGGTTGCGCTTAAGTGTCGAACAAAGCGACGTTAAACAAAAATCATTGTTGTGTGAGTCTTGAATAGCGGTTCAATGATCTAGGCTCCGAATAGTTCGTACTATCGGTCTCTTGTAAGGAATCCGGTTAGTGAATTGTGAATTCGAAAGTTCGTACTGGCTCTGGTCTGGGAGCATGGCAGATGAGGCCGTGCATGCTTCCGTCGGATCCCTACTTAACACGGAAGGATGAGTTTCATCTCTCACCAACGATTTGTCTTTAATTTTAACTCCGATGCTGCCTCTGTCTTCAGCTGCGACTTTGCTTCCTTTTGTTTCGGATTCAATTCCTCTTGCCTCATCGCCGGGATATCAAACTGGTTCCGATTTATAAATTTGAAGAAGAAATCTACAGCTGATTTCCGGATGTCGCATATGCTAGTGTCTGTTCTCCTCATGATGATTACTTGATAAAAAGAGATGAGGAGAAATTCCGTACTGAATGTAAGCTTAAAAGACACAAATTTTATCTCTGCCAACAATTATGGCTTCCTGTCCCACTTCTGTTGCGACAATCAAATCCAGAAATTTGGACCAACCATACCTTCGGTAAAGAAATCTGAAGAATATGCAGTAGAATTGGAATCCCAAACTTCGGCTTCCAACTAGGAGTTGGCAAATAGAATTACGGTTATTTTCCTTCTGAAGCGACTTCAACATCTTTGGTTCCGAAGCATTGAAGAGTCATTTGATCGTAAAATCCAACTCCGCCTCAATCTCCGAATCCGCTTCCGACCCCCACCTCATTTCCGATACGAACTTCGACTGTACCAGCAACTCCAGATCCAATTACGTCTTAAGCTCCGATTCCTCGTCTGGTTTCGACTAAAATTTTATTAAATTGAATTCAAATGTTTCTACTCTGCTTCCAGAGCTGGTAGCTATGTTTCGCACATCTTTAGCTCTACATATTGGAAAGCTTTACTGAATTGGTGACGTCAATCAGACATAAAAATTTCGACTTGGACCATTGTTCTGATAAACGCGCTTCCGGAATATCGACTCCGTATCGACTATTTTCTTGGATACGTCTTCAACAGCTCTGGTTCCAATGTATTGAATAGAAGTTTGATCTCAAGAATCCAACTGCTCCGCTAACTACAACTCCTGCTCCAACTCCAACTACACTTGCGGCTCTGACATCTCCTGTACTTGTGCCTCCATGCCTGACTACGTCTTAAGCGTTGTTTCTGAGTTTGGCTTCGAATCCAGTTTCTCTTAATCGTATTGAAAAGTTTCGACTCCGGCTTCGCTAAGCTCACCTCTACACATCTCTAGCTCAACATAGTTGAATGCTTCAAGAATGGTTGAAACAATTTTATAAGTCCAATGTAAAATAACAAAAACAAATTAAAGAGGAAAATGTTCGAGCTCGACACAAGCAAATAACGAAAGGAAAAGTGAGTCAGGAAGTATGTTAATGCAGAGGATGCGAAGTGTCGTGTGCGATGCGAAAGTGAAGTTTGCAGGACACTTCACCATCAGGGAAGTGAGGTGCAACGGGCTGTCAGCTAGATAGTAACAGTAAATGGCGTAGAATTTTCTGTGCAACACCAACAGCGGCAAGTGAAAATGAAAGCGTATAATTGTTGTCTGAGGCAACGAGTTGCAAATCGTACATTAGAGAATTGGGTCACTTCAAGTGATAAACGAGTGTGGTGGCGGCAACAGCGGTGGAGCAGCAGCGGTGAGCGATAACTTCTTCTTCTTTTTCTTCTATTCTGTTTCTATCTTCTTTTTTTCTAGCTCTAATTGTAACAAATACTTGTTCGCAGGACAACAATGTAGGAAGAGCCTTGAAGTGTTTATTATGCCATTTAATTTTTTGTCGGTTGAAGAGTTGCCAGCGTTGTTAAGCGGGAATTGGAGTATGCATTTAGTTGCTCTTGTATTAATGTCATAATGTCTTGAGGGTCTGAGTGTTGTTCTGTTGGCCTCCCTTCTCAGATTCTGAAAGGACGATGTTAGTTTTTTCTTATCGCCTACATTATAGCCGGAGAGATTGTCCAAAACAAAAAAATGCTTTCTCTATCACTGCAAGAGCATAGTACTGAGCTTTACTTAAAGCGACTTTGGCGGAAGGGAAGGCTTCAGTGGGATGATAAATCCAGAGCCGTTCCGACTTTGCAAAGGATCTGGATCTGGAATGAGGTTAAAGAGAATACAGTACTTACAGATAGACTAAGTTCTGAGCCCATTTGTGTTCAAGAGAGATAGAATTAGAGATTGTGCTAGGATGGAGCAGAATGTGGAAGTCCATGGCTTTGGCATGCGGTGGAGGATTGATTGATTGAGGAAGTTCGAAGACAGTACTTGATGAAATGAGAGAAGCTAAAAATTTAGGAATGGGATAGCTCGAACGCTGACTACATTCGAATCTGAGATAGTATTGAAGTAAAAAAATTGGGTTTTGGAACTGTGCTAGCTTGATCTATCAGATCTATCTTTCGATATACCAAGCAAAAAAGTTCTCCAAGTGACTCATTATTTTTGTCGGAATATATGGTACAGTCAAAGTTGACTTCAAAGTCCTGTGAGTAATTAGTTTTTGAAAGTGAAATTTTGTGGAGATTTCCGGTACTAGGCCAAAAATTCTCCAGAAGTAGAGGAAGACTTCCAATCGCATGCGAAATTCAAGAGTAGGTAAATCTGACTTCACTTTGTGTCTCTAATCCGCGCCGAACTGTGAAAAAAGAATCGACTCGAGGGCTGAAGGTGGTCCGTATGGCGGAAAACCAAGCGGCTGATGAAAGCAGAGGAAGAGAAAGACCTCCACTCCGGCGAAAAGATCGAAAATATAGATCTTAAGACTTTGGAACAAAGGCGACAGGCCGGTGCAAAACCGAGTTCTACCTACTCAATTACAGTGATAAGGTGGGCGCGAATACTATTCGAGTGAGATAAGGAGCTCTGGTTGATGAATAGATTGGAATGGGTAAATTACACAGGGAAAAGAGCTAAGATTTGGTTAACCTAGTCAAGGTTATACAACGGGAGGCCCAGGAAACGAGCTGTTATGACAAGCTCGGACAAGAGGAAGAGGTGTGTTGAAGATCGGGGTTTTAGTGGGCATGGAAAGAGATGTTTAGTATCGTACGGAGATTCATTAATGTACATACATTATGTATGTTGGGGTCATGTCTGGATAGGTAAGAGCTGAGTCTACTACAATGTCCAGACATTACTTGTGCCAGCGTTACTCGGGTTTCACGAGCAGATCGAGCCCTTCAATTACTGTGATCGGGGATTGAATATCGAGGGTCTCAATACGGGATTGGAGTATATATAATTTTTAATGGACTCTCCGTCAATGACGTTTAGGTCTTTTGGTATGTCGCCTAATCCAGTGATTCCGTTCTCTGGTGCTGAATGAAGTCCTTTGGGTCGCTTTCCATCAGATATATGTTAAGATGGTACCTTGCTAGTCAGCTTACTACTCTCCAAAATCGCTCCAGACGCCTGGAAATATCATACTTTCTATGAATGACGGAATTGCGGAGGAGGTACAAGCCAAATAAAGTGAATCAGAGGGAAGTTTATAATTATATTGTAACAAAAGTCACCTCCAACAACAACCAATTAACTTAAGCAAACCCAACGCCGCTGCTACGACCATCGCGTGTCTACTTGGACTATTATTAGTGCAACGAGCACCGAGGAAGCTCGTAAAGAGCTCAACTGCAGTCATTCTCTCCGCCAGCGAGTCCTGCGTGACTCGCCTTTGTGTTATTAATGTTGCATGCAATTTGCGATTGCCGTACAACATAATAAAGTTGTTGGCTTCAGGATGAGAACAACAACAACAACAACAACAACAACAAGAGAAACAACAAGAGCAATGAAAGTGCGAGTAGCTACAGCAAAAGTAATGGCAATAAAGTGTAGCAGAGACGGAACAATGGCAGCAAAGCGTTGCACACAAGTCAAGTCAAGCAGCAGCCAAGCGCGTGCGTCTCCTCCGCGTCACAGACGGTAGATGTAACTTATGTAAATATATACGTACGAATATACATATAATGTTAAGCAAGCTGCAGCCATAGTTAATCTATTTTCTGGGTATATTTTCTTCTCCATCTGAGTTCCTCATTCTCGCTCATTTTTTTGGCGATTCCTCTGCGCCAGCTTCGTCGCTGGCTCTTTTACGAATAGTTAAACACTCTACCCGCACGTTCAGCTGCACATGCTCGTACATACAAAAGTATATATTTCAGAATTTACAACTTTATTGTCATCCCGGTCCACGGAAGCGACGTTTGTATTTTCCTTTGATTTTCTTGCTGTCAACATTCAGTCTCATTTCATTTGTGCAGAGCTTCGTGTTGCCACTTGCTAGATGTTGCTTCTGTGGTTGTTGTTGTTGTAGTTTCTGTGATTTTTTTCCTTTTTTTTAACCACAATTGTGCATATTAAAATGCGAAAAATTAGCCCCAAAGAAAGAGTAAAAATACAAAAAAAAAAAAAAAAAAATTATAAAGAAAAACAACAAAAAGAAAACTATAAAAACCAAAAGAAATTAACAAAGAAAAACACGAAAATAAAAATGAATTAATTGCAATACTGGTGTGGGCAGATTGGCATAAATTTAGTTGAGTCCAACTTTTGTAGAGTCAAATTTCCCGCAATGGCACACACACACAGCCGCACATTGCGTGTAGAAATAATTAGTTTGGAAATTTAAATAAACTCGAACCTTTTTTCTTAGTAAAAAAGGATGAGATTGAATTAAAGCAAATTGACTTCAGAATAAAAGGGGGACGAAAGACTGCTGCTGATTGGTGGATTAGCGAAAAGGAGGAGCAGCGCTTACGGCTGTATGGAAGGCTGATTAATTCTCGTCAACGGTGATGTTTTAAATTTTAAATTGTAAATTTATTTAATTTTTTTTTTTTTTTTTTTTTTTTTTTTTTTTTGATATAATCACGCTTAAAGCAATACCGCTCTTGTAATCTTTCAAGTTATTTTCAGTGGAAGTTTCGACCCAAAAACCAATTTTTGTACAATCATTTGTTTGGGAGAAAACGGCTGTGGTCATCTGAACTCCTTAATCTTCTATGTCAACATTTTATCTTTAATTTATATATAAAATATCAAATTTCACGCTTCTAACTACTTAAATGCCGAATTTTCGGCTCAAAAGGAATTTTTGAAAAATCAGTTGTACAAGAACTGTATTATCGAGTGGTTTTGCTGATTTTTACTCTGAATATTTTGTCTTTAAAAAAAACTTACGTAAAATACAAAATTCCTTAAATCTAACTACTTAAAAGTAGAAATTTTACACTAACGGTGATCCATTTCGACGTTCTCTCCATCGGTGACTTACAATTTCAGGTATCAAAAGTCGTAAAGAAAAAAAAAAACAGAAAAATCAAATTCCTTCACCCCTGAGCCGAAGCAGGATTGTCCGCATAAACTTTAAATTTTATATCCCCACAGGAAAAAGTCTAACGGTGTGATATCACATGATCTTGGTGGCCAAACGACCGGCCCAAAACGTGAAATTATCTGCTCACCGAGGTGTTCTCTCAATAAATCCATTGATTGATGCAATGTGTGGGAAGTGGCGCCGTCTTGTTGAAACCAAATGTCGCGGAGATCACGAGCTTCAATTTCATCCATCAAACGGTCAGTTATCATAGTGCGATAACGGTTGCCATTGACGGTTACGTTACTGAAGACTGAATTTTCCCATTGTTGTATGAAAGATAATTTCCCTGACATTGAAGTCTCCATAGAGGTGGGGCAGGGCTCATAGAAAGCATATTTGATCACATCGTCCTTCTTTTCCATCGTAGCGTGGGCGCAAAGAAGCTTTTTTTTGAAGAACTGTGAGAAATGTTCAACCATCGGTGACTTACTTTCTCTCCCGCCACAAACCTAACACCAATTTTATGCTCTTTTATATGAATCAGTAGATTCAACAAGGATCGACAATTTTTCGTCCTTGTTCTGCCCATCGCACTCCCTGGACGGCTGTGATGTCAGCCTTTAGTCTTCCGAGGGCATCAATCAGCTGGGCAGCGACACCTTCCTCATGGATGGACCTGACATTCTACGAGCACGCCCTCAAAATGTGATCCTTTAAATGTTTGCAGGAGTCGTCATCAAAAGGGGAGTCTCTCCCCCTAGGCATTTGTTGATTTTTCATTGGACTGTTTTTTTTATGTAATGGATCCCAAACTCTTACACAGCCGCGGGGGATTCGCTTTCTTACTATAGCTCGCATCCAAACGGATGTTTGTTGGGTACTCAGAGGATACATGCTCAAAGAGCGGAAGTAGTGAGCTGCTTAAACTAAAGGGTGATTCAAGCAGAGATACTTTTTTCAATAGCTTACTTTTGACAGATGACGCATGAGTCGTGTCAAGTTGTCATGTTATTTTTGTTCAATATTGCTTGGTATTTCATCGTGGAAAGACTTACGTCTGAACAAAGTTTACAAATCAATTGAAATTATCTGATAGCCGTAGTGTTCTCTCAATAAATTCATTGATTGGTGCGATGTGTGGGAAGTGGCGCCGTCTTGTTGAAACCAATTGTCACGGAGATCACGAGCTTCAATTTCAGGTATCAAAAGTCGTAAGTCTTTCCACGATGAATTGGCAAACAATACTGAACAAAAATAACATGACAGCTTGACACGACTCACACGTGATCTCTCAAAAAAAGGCTACTGAAAAAATTACCTCTACTTAGATCACCCTTTATTTTCCTAAATCTAATCAAACTAGTCACCAACTAGTTACTTTTTAAGTGGTATATTTCTATTTCTCTTTTCAAAAGTAATGCCAAATATTCCGAAATTTCTTTGCTTTTCCTAAGAGCTCTTGAAGCTCCAGAGTTTCATGCATTTCAACACCGTTTGGAATTTCGAACTTGTGGCATTTCGTCGTGAATTCCATTTTAATCAACAATCTGCACTAATCAAAATTAACACAATTAGTCGTTGAACACTGCTAATTTAAGACGCAACTGTGGCACATACACACACACGCACATAAATACATAAACACATCGAATATACTCAAGCAGATTCATCTTTGTTGAGAATTAGTTCAATCAATTATTGGCTGACTGTTGCCTAGGTGGAACCACATGCACAAATCCTAATGCTAATAAGAGCATATATACATATATATATATGCATATGTATGTGTATACATATGTGTGTGTATACGTGCTTAGTCGGCATTAGGCAAGTTGAAAGTTCCAGTTTTGGAGCCAATTGTCCAAGATTGATTTATTGAAGGCCCACCACGACGCATTTTATACGCTTCGTCACGCACTCTCGCTCGCTAAATTACCGTTACACACACGCATTTTCTAGGTGTAGGCTTCTCCATTGATTTTTCCTACCTTACGAAAACTATAATTCATTTGTTGCGTCGCTGGGGTGGAACCTACTGTTTTTCTTCTGATTCTTCTTCTTCTTCTTCTTCTTCTACTCTACTCTCCTCTTGCCTTTTCGGAGTAGCAACTGTTTTTATATGTGATTTACCGTTGTTTGTACTTTCATTTGCGTGTGTGGGTGCATGGTAAGAATTCGAAATATTTCCTCTGCATCTCCCGCTAGTTGGCGCCGAAAGCTTGTGTATTCACGCAGCTTCTTCATCGAATTACTAAAACTTTATTAATTTGCATGAAGGTGGCACACACGCACACACCCACACACACACATTCGCCCACATACACAACTATGTATTTATGTTCATATAGCAGCACTTATAAGTGCTTACTTTGTCATGTTATACCAAGTGAACGACAAGTTAGAGCCGCCGGCTTATAAATTAAGTAGAGCGTCGACGGAGCTCGAAGCTGAAAGGGAAAGTATAGTAGAAATTTTGCGCGATTTCGTAAAGTTTACTAAATTTCATGTATTTTTTACTGCCGTGCATGGTGCGCTATACTCAGCAAGCACTTTTGTGTTGGTAGTTTTTTTGGAGGCGGGGCGGCGTTCGGCCCCAGTGGAAAGAAAAGTTGATTTTTACTAATTAGTTTGGTTAGATGGTTGCGTGCTGAGTAGAGTGTCAATATTAATTTTATTAGTTTTTGACTTAAATAAGACTAGTTGGCAACTAGTTATTAATTACTTGATATGTAATTATATATTTGCTTACTTACTTTACTCACCCGGCTGAAGATCCTTGGAAGTGTGCCATATTACTGCTGACAGTCACAACTTCGAAGTCGTAGATAATTTCGTCTATCTGGGAACCAGCATTAACCACACCAACAATGTCAGCCTTGAAATCCAACGCAGAATCACGCTTGCCAACAGGTGCTACTTTGGACTGAGTAGGCAATTGAAAAGTAAAGTCCTCTCTCGACGAACCAAAACCAAACTCTACAAGTCGATCATCATGCCCGTCCTGATATATGGTGCAGAAGCCTGGACGGTATCTACATCCGATGAGTCGGGTTTAGAAGTTTTCGAGAGAAAAGTTTTGCGGAAGATTTATGGTCCTTTGCACGTTGGCAACGGCGAATACGGCAGACGATGGAACGATGAGCTGCATGAGCTATACGACGATATTGACATAGTTCAGCGAATCAAGAGATAGCGGCTACGCTGGCTAGGTCATTTCGTCCGAATAGATGAAAGTGCTCCAGCTTCGAAAGTATTCGTTGGAGTACCCGCTGGCGGAAGCAGAGGAGGAGGAAGACGCCTCCACGCCTCAAAATTATCCACAATATAAAGAACCAAAATCTTCAGAAAATGTCATAAATTCTCACCACACTATCTCTAATTACTTACCAGTTAATTTCTAGTCACTTTTGGACCACTTTAAAGCATGTTAGGCTAAAAATGCCTGAATACTCTTAGAACTAGAACTATTCTTCAAGTGGATTTTAATTTTCATTTTCCACTCACCAAATTGTAGTCACATATTAATAAATTACCTACCAGTTACCTTCTAGTTACTCTTGGGTCAGTTCGCTATTTATTTGGCTTAAAATGCCTAATAATCGCCTAAAGTTAGCCACAATATGAAGTACCAACATTTTCAGAAAACCCAACAAATTTTCATCACACTTTCCCCAATTACCTACCAGTTTATTTCTAGTTATTTTTGGACCACTTTAATATCTATTATGCTAAAAATGCTTGAATGTCCTTAGAACTATTCTTCAAGTGGATTTTAAATTTTTTATTCAACTCACCACATTTTAGCCACACATAAACAAATTACCTACCAGTTACCTTCTAGTTACTTTTGTGCCAATTCACTATGAAATCTCAAAATTTTTCACATTGGTAAGTACCAAACCTTTCAGCAAACTATAAATTTTCAGCACACTTTCACCAATTACCTACTAGTTACTTGCTAGTTACTTTTGACACATTTTAATATTTCTTAGGCTAATATTGCCAGCAAAACTCTCGTTAAAACATTAAGTAACTCATTTTAATTTTGAACTAGTTGTCAACTAGTAACTTTCGGACCAGCATTTTTAACACTGAGAACTTCACTACGCGCTATATGCGTTTATGCGCTATAAATAAGTCACTTTAGGATATTTATTATGCTGGTAATACCTGAATTAAACAAATATGTAATTTATACTTGAATATGTATGATTGTGTGTGTGTGTATATATATTATTGGCGAGAAGAACTCACATCACTTGTGCACGTGAGCTTGTTTGTGCCTTTGTATGTTTGCGTAGGAGTGATTACTTGGTGACTTATATAATTTGATTGACTCGCCGCCAGGCTGATTACGGCAAGCTTATGGCGCCGTTGCCTTGCCACCGCAGCGGTGGCTGGAGCAGCTCCAGCTTTTATTACTTTAAGGTAATTTTAATATTTCAACTATGCTTTCTCTCCACCTGCTTTTCGCCTCATTTTTCTTTACTTTCTCTACCTTTTACTCATTACAATTCAAAGAAGAAGAAAAGTACCAGTTTTAACGGCTTCAACAGCTGGCAGCTGGTAGCGAGCTTGCGACATTAAATACACAACTCCAACTCAATCCAACCAACCAGAGCACTAAAAACCCACTAAAGTAACTGTATAAACTAACTAAAGGACTAACAATGCAAATAATATTGTGCACAACAACAACAAAAACTGTAACAAGATTGTTGTAGTTGTTTGCAGTGGAGCGCTTAGTGGGTTTCTCGCCCTTATTTGTCCCGTTGTGTGAATTATTAATTTATTTGCTACTAAGGATGTACATATGTATGTATTTATGTTTCACTGTGTGTGTGTGTACACGAAGTAAGCATTTCGGTATGTTTGTTTGTGTGTATTTAAGCAATCTTAAGTTGACTTGTTTACCGCATTGTTACCGTAAATTAAGAAATTTTGCTTTATAATGCAAATAACGCTACACATGTGCATACATATAATGCAGAACAGTGCGTAAATCATTTATTTTGACACTGGCGGACATAACTAGTATTCAGAATAGCATATATATGCATACCTTAAT
Source organism: Neoceratitis asiatica (assembly GCA_030068015.2). NCBI lineage: Eukaryota > Metazoa > Arthropoda > Insecta > Diptera > Tephritidae > Neoceratitis > Neoceratitis asiatica. Next base: position 2,795,861 of record CM061524.1, read on the forward strand.
TTATGGACCAAATTTTTTTTATATTCAATATTTTACGTTCGTTTTTAAATTTTTTATAATATAATTTTAGTTTTTAATTTTTTTTCAAAATGTGCTTTTGTGCTAAGAAAAATCTAACTGGTTCATAAGAAACTAGTTGGCAACTAGTCAAAAATAAATTATGACTGAATATTTTTGCCGATAACTTTTATTAGCTTAAAGTTGGCATATAAAAGGTGCTCCATTTCGAGGTTTCCTACTTTAAAAAAAAAAAAAAACACAGAAACTTCAAAATTAATGGGGAATGTTTATTATCATTCGAAAGAACATTCATTGGCATTTATTTTTTGAAGATTATCTCTTTCAAATGTTGGCTGCGGCTACGTCTCAGATGGTCCATCCGTAGAATCGAGGCGGGATTGTCCGCATAGACTTTAGACTTTAGACATATCCCCACAGGAAAAAGTCTAACGGTGTGATACCACACGATCTTTTTGTGTCCGATCGACCAGCCCAAATCGTGAAATTATCTGCTCTCCGAAGTGTTCTCTCAATAAATCCATTGATTGATGCGATGTGTGCGCGATCACGGTCGCCATTGACGGTTACGTTCTCACCGGCATCATTTTTGAAGAAATGTGAGCCGATGATTCCAGTGGCCCACAAACCACATCAAATCGTTGTTTTTTCTGGATGAAATGACAGTTTGGCTGCTCTCCGTCTCAAATGCGACAATTTTGCTTGTTAACATACCCATTGAGCCAGAAATGGACCTCATCGCGGTACAAAACTTGGCTCGAAAACGTCGGATCTTCTTGGAATTTTTGAAGAGCCCATAGAGCGAAGTGATGTCGCATGGGAAGGTGGAGCAGCTTCAGTTCTTGTAAAAGCTGTATTTTGTACACTTTCAATTTAAGAAGACCGAGTTGCTGCGAACGGCACCGAATCGACTCTTCACGGTCTTCGTGTACGCTCTTAGCTACGGCCGCTATATTTTCTTCACTGCTTGCTGGACGTGGTCTATTCGGTCGAATATTATCCAATAACGAATGCTGGGTCTCCAGATGGGTGATGATGTTACGAATAGTATGCTCAGTAGGCCGATTATGTTGATCATAATTTGAGTGAAGCGCGCGAAACACATTTTTTACCGAACGTGAATTGCCAAACAATACTGAACAAAAATAACATGACAGCTTGACAAAACTCACGCGTAATTTGTCAAAAAAAAAGACTATTGGATCAGCCTTTATAACATAAAACAATATATTTGCAAGCCAAACATTATCTACTACTCTATTGTTCATGTTTTCTGTAGTTTTTTCCCAAAAACAACTAGTTGGTAACTAGTTGACAACTAGCTGAATTGTGTTTGAAGTTGTATGAAAAATAATTTTTAAAGCGAAAATTATCATTTTTTTTTGTGGAAAACTTATTACTGCACCGAAAACAACGAGTTGGCAACTAGTTTAACAGTGCTTAAAATTGTGTAAGTTGTATTTTGTAGGCCAAATTTTGAAATACAAAATTTTTGAATGTTCATGAAAACAAAACAAAAAATTTACACCAAAAATTTTAATGTTTTAATTCGAAAGCTTTTATTATTTTTTTTGTAACAGTGTCTGCACTGTTGCATATGTACTTTCAAGCGTACATTACGCTAAGTAATCTGAAATTTTTTGAGCTTACTTTCGCATTCTTCATTTCATTTCATTTCATTAGGTATTACGCTGGCTGCAGCGCCACTACATACTCATCTACTTAGTGCTGGCAAAGCAGCTTAAGTGCGTACTTAGTTGAATTCAAAGGCACACATACTCTTACAATACCACTCCTCTACTACCAGTGAGCAGTTTGTGCGTTGTTTTGAACGAAAAGCTACCAACTTATCCACTGGCTATGCAGAGGATAATATAACTTTACTTGCTTTACTACCACTTCTTCTTCTTCTTCTTCTTACTTTTTTGTTTTTAGTTTTTAGTCCAACCAAGCAACAACAGCAAGCGGCAAGTGAGTGCAGCGTTTAAATATGCATTTATTTGAAATTTTCAAAATTTTACTTTACTCTAAATAAATTTTGTAACATCAAAATAAATAGCTTAAGTGGCTCTCCTGCGCTCATTGCGTGAGTAGTGAAATCTTTGCTTTTCTTTTGCTGTTATTAAGCTGCTCAGAGTGGGAGTTCATCTAAGATTCTTGCAGATTTTGATATTTTGAAAAAAAAAAATTAAAAAAAAAATATTATTTCTACTAAAAACACACACACATAAAAGTGGACTAACAAGCGCACGGCCTGCTTGCTTATCCTCCTCTCATCTCTTGCTTTCTCCTCAACTTGGTCATAAATCATTGTAAATATATTTCAATTAATTATGTTTTTCAGCGAATAGTTTAAAATTTTGAAGTTAAAAATTTACACAAGAAAAATGTGCTTTTTTTGCCATGGCTGAAGAGCAAGCGTGCTGCAGCGAGCGACCCCAGTGACCTATCAGCAGCAAACAAGTCTTGAGTGGATTAAAATAAAATTAGAAATTCTCAAGTGTCTTTCACTAGCATCGTTATGGCACTAGAAGAAGGCTTAAGTTTATGGAAAAATGATTAACGAATTATTTTTAGACAACTTTTCTTCGCCGAAAGTAACTAATGGCGATCAAGAGTAGACAGGCAGAGCATAGAAGGCTAAAAATAAAATTTAAAATTATTTAGTTATTTTGTTTAAATTATCGGTTTGAAGTGTCGTAGTGGCAAATACAGAAGTTGTAGATTGAGAGCACCCCTAATCCGCGTACAGAAATTAAAGAAAAATTCACCGGACTAAGTTCAGAGAATTACTGTCAGCATTTCTCGTAAATAACGCTTCTCTCGATAAATATGGTTTATCGATAACAACTGATGTAACGGTAAACTCTAGCGCAAAGTATATTTTTCTCGAAGAGCTAGACATCGCCACAAAAAATTTATGAAGTGGTAGACTTTGTCACTGAAATATTCCAAAGGGATACAAGAAACCTATCAGCTGCCATTAAGAAATATCTGAGCTTCGGAAAAGCAGGAGAAAGCTCTTTAATGAAACGTAAAAAGACGGTTCCAGGCAATCCTACAAGGATTTTAAAGAACACTTACAGCAGAACAGAATAGAAATCTTGGAACTTGACATTGAAGGCAATGCAGAGTGAAACAGATTGGGGAAAGTTCTCTCCAAGAGCTCTGCTAACCCAAACTACATCCAGAAGCCGAATGAACAAAATCTTGAAATGTTGGACATCATAATGACCACCTAATCAGGGCCTAGGACAGACTCTGAATATGTTCAAAAATATTATAAAACCAAAAATATTATAAACCATATAAAAGTGTTATGGGCAATAAGATCATACCAATCTTTAAATCTCCAAGACTAAATATATCCTTCCCACCATATTACGGCAACAACAGTTATCCTGTTTCCATTACTATGCAGCATTTATTCAGTCTGTGTCTTCATGGGGCATGTACTAAGATGAAAGTAATCTTCATACCAAAGGGCGGCAGGGCAAGTCATATAGAACCAAAAGACTTTCGGCCAATAAACCTTACACCTTTTCCATTAAAAATCTTCGAGAGAACCCTCGACGTACATATACGCCAAACAGTCTACTGACAAACCAGCACGCCTACTCTAAAAGCAAATCTGTCGACGCCAAAGAATAAGCCTTTTTTTCAATATCGAGGTGATATTTAATAATGTCTTACCTGAGATAATCACGTCTACACTCCAAGAAATGAAATATTGAGGCGCAAGTAGTGAATCTTGTGAAGTCTCTCTTAAGAAATATAGTAATTTTCGCTGAATTAGGAGGCTTCCATAAACAGGTATTCCAATGGAGGCACTCCATAGAGGGGAGTTCTCTCTCGCATTCTTTGGTGTCTCATAGTTAATACCTTGCTTTGTGACCTCAGAAGCACGAGTTGTGTTGTAGTGACATGCGATGATACAGCGACTAGAAAACACCTACAGTTCCTAAGTGATCCACTACACAATAGCCTCTAGACAGGAAGCAACTGGTGCAGTGAGTGTGTTCTGAATGTAAATCCTTTAAAGATAGAGATGTTACTCTTCCAAGAAGGTATAAGCTCTATAGCCTAGGCATAATCTTAAGTAGCAAACTCACAATATATTCTGACAGCCAAGCTGCTACTGAAGTCTTTTCTGTTCAACCACACTACCTCAAAGGCGATAAAAATATGCAGAGAAGTCGTAAACAAACTCTCGACCAACGAAACGTCGTCATTTTGGCTCCCTGGTCATAGAGACAGTCCAGAAAACTACGAAGCCGACAAGCTTGCTAGGGCATACGTCTTTCCTCGGCAAAGTGTCTGCGGCCAACAACAGATGACAGAGTGCAGCCGCTTGTAATGTGAACTGGTAAGTCTGGAAATTGATCGAAGCAAAGAGAACTAAGTCTTTACTCCTTCTAACAGAATCTCCATAAGCATAACAACCAGCATAGTAACCGGGCACTGTCTTATGGGGACTCATGCTAGAAGGATGGGCTCCTTCTCTAACGACTTCTGGCGCAGCTACAGGTACATAGGTGAGGAGGAATCGATGGTGCAATATCTCTGCCACTGCCCAGCTCTCAATGCGATCCGTATCTTTATTTTTTTCCCAGGTGATGTGGGCCAGCGATTTGAGGATTTTGTTTCGGTTGTGTACATTGGTTACAATCACAGTCGCACGGTAAGCGAAGGAGTGAAGACTGTCGAATGTCATTCGCAGTAACTTTGGGTTATTTGCAGTTGGAATTTTGATGTCATCGTTCATCCAGCTGGTGAAGAAGGTCACCGCGGAAGGTCGATGGATCTAGTTGCAGATATTGAGCAGTGAAGAAGTGGAAAAGGTCGAAGATACTTTTGAAGGAACGTTGCCAAACCTTAAAATTCTACCGATGACTGTCGGCCACACATGTCCCACCTATTCAATCCTGGTGTTAAAGAGGAGCGCTCAAGTAGCAAAAAAATTTACTTCACTATCTCTTACCTGAAAGCTGCTCTACTGACATGCCCATCTATAAGTACTCGTATATAAAATATTGGAAATTTCTTTGCTTCAACTTCAACTTCCATGCAGCGAGACTTTAGTAAATTATCCATAAAAAAGTCTTTCCATTTTTACATCATAGCCCATCAAAGCTTTGAGCAGCTTAACAAAGTTCTTATACATTTCAAAAACTCTTAAATTTCTTCGCTTCTACCGATGAGCTTAGACGTGCATTGCATCAAAGTCAAAGTACATATGAGTATCGGACGGACATACTTACAGGCAGCATATACTGCAACTGCAACTTCTTGTCTTGTCTTCTGGCTTTTTAATATTTTTTTTTTTGTGGCTCTTGGTAAGCTCTTATGTCTGCTTAGTTCCACTTATAAGTACATAAAATTACATACATACATACATATATTTTTTTCATATTTAAAATTCGTCTAAGCAAACATATGTTAGGGGTATTCGTCAACAGAAGAGGTAGGTTGCTTGTTTCCTGCTAGTTTTTTGGTTAAAAAATAAATATAAAGTCAAAATGTTTATAAATGCAACTAGTTTGCTACTAGTTTTCAAGTAATTTGTTTATTAGTTAAAATAATGGTAAATTGTTTTATGAGACTAATTTTTAACTAGTTCACATGGAATGGGTGTTTAAGTAGTCAACTTGTAAGTAGTTTTTAAATAGTATTTAAGTAATATTTATAATTTTTTATTTTTTCCTTTACAGTAATTTTCATTCCTTTTTCGTGAAATTTTGAAAAATTTCTTTCAAATGCCACGTTTTAGTTTCAGCAAACTTTACATCGATCACTGCCATATTCCATGAGTGTAGAGTTAGTACAAATGTGAGAACAAAATTATTGAGCAATATGACATAAGCCGCTACTAAGCGAGAATACCAAAATTTTGTAGTAGGTTTTTGCTACTAACGATTTACGGTTACAAATATTCATGGCTAAATAAAACTATTTGTGATCACAAGTGCTTTTCACATAAAGTCCCTGTAGGAAAACGATTTTAACTTCAGAATCATTTAAATATGTTATATTTAGTTTTCTACGGAAATTCAAATAAAAATTTCAGAAATTTATGAAAATGCATTTTCCTAGTTTCCTAGTTTCCTAGTTTTTAAGTTTTAATTTTTAATTTTTAATTTTTCAATTTTAATTATTAATATTAATATTAAATTTTTAATTTTTAATTTTTAATTATAAATTTTTATATTTTAATTTTTAATATTTGGTTTTTAATTTTTAATTTTTAATTTTTAATTTTTAATTTTTAATTTTTAATTATTAATATTAATATTAAATTTTTAATTTTTAATTTTTAATTTTTAATTTTTAATTATAAATTTTTAAGTTTTAATTTTTAATTTTTAATATTTGGTTTTTAATTTTTAATTTTTAATTTTTAATTTTTAATTTTTAATTTTTAATTTTTAATTTTTAATTTTTAATTTTTAATTTTTAATATTTAATTTTAATTTTTAATTTTTTATTTTCAATTTTTAATTTTTAATTCTTAATTATTTAATTTTTAAATTTTAATTTTTAATTTTTAACTTTTAATTTTTAATTTTAAATTTTAAATTTTAAATTTTAAATTTTAAATTTTAAATTTTAAATTTTTTTTAATATTTAATATGTAATTTTTAATTTTTAATTTTCAATTTAGAATTTTTTGTTTTGAATTTTTAATTTTGATTTTTGAATTTAAAATTTTTAATGTTTAATATTTAACTTTAATTTTAATTTTTTTAATTTTTTTTAAATTTTAAATTTTTAATTTTTAAATATTAATTTAAAATTTTTAATTTTTGATGAAAAATTACTATTTTTTTTAAATAAATTCATGATTAATTAAAATTATTTTTTAATTTAAACTTTATACAATGGACTTGGCTGAAGAGTCCTTCAATAGCTCTTTAAGGTACTTCTTTTTTAGATTTCCATTTATGCTTCTTTTACTACCTCTTCTAAAGCTCCTTACATTCCATTGGCTTGCTACTTTCCTACTTTCCACTTCTTTCTCTACTTTAACATCTATTTAATCGCCGCTTTAAGTGCATCCATAAGTAATGTCTGTTTGGATTTGATGGTACGAGTAATATGCTTATTCATTTGTAAGAGCTTGAGTATATGCTCTTAAGACAAGGAAGCAAATATAGACACATACCTACAGTATACACAGTACACATACATTTAGTACTAGGACTTTGGAGGACACTGTGCGTAAAATGCAGTGAAATAATAACTGGTTTCAAAGACACTAGTTTTTAAAATAGATTTTTATCACAGATCGTTTTATGTATATTTATTACTTACTATGACTGGTAAGTTTTAACCCAATTTTGGACTAGTATGATACTAGTATGTAGGTATAGATAAAAATCAGACATTTGTTTTGTGTTGGAAATATTAGCTCTTTATTAGAAAAAATGCAATTATGTTTCTGTTTGGGTAAACTAGTTAACTACTAGACTAGAATTACACTAATTTGGAAAATACCTATATGAAACCCAGCAAAAATGTATTAATAATACTAGTTTTTATTGGTTAGTTCTCCGGGCGGTATCAGGCCATATTTTGTTTTTGGGAAGGGTGGGAAAATTACAACAACAGTTTGACCGGTAAAAAGAAGTCCGATGAGGCAAGGTGGTGGTTCCGAAATAGCTATAACTTCTACCGCTCAGGCTGTTGTTTTAATTTTTTCACTTTTCCCCAAAAATAAAATATGGCCCGATACAGCTCGAAAAACTAATTAATGTTATTGAATTGTGTCCTGAAAAAGCATCTAATAATATTTTTTCTTTAATAATTTTTAAACTTATGGTGACCTTAAATTGAACTACTTACCTTTTAGACATTTTGAAACTAGTATGAGGATAGCACATTTGAGACATAAATTTTTTTCCTTCGCCTCCTGTAGTAGAAATCTAGCTGGTTAATTAGTTTGGCTTGCTGGTTTAAACATTGGATTAAAATCGCACTAGTCCAAGAAGTACTAGTCCTGATTCATTTACAAAAAAATTAATTAATGTTTTTACTTAATTTATATAGAATTTTTGTTAATTAATTTTAACATAAAAGTGAACTAGTTATTTTTCAGCATATTTAGAACTAGTTTGAGTACATAAATTTACTCTTTTGTAATAGACTTAAATTTAAAAAATAAAAGTGGCTCGAATGAAATCGGTGCAGTTCTTAGACTAATTTTTGCTTGCTCGTTTTTCTGTATAAAAATTGAACTAGTGCCAAAAAGGCCAACATAGCAGCAATTGTAATAATTCTTATAATTACCTTACTTTTAAACATTTTTTAAATATTTTTCAACTATGTTTGGTTCTAAACAGATCTAGTTATTTTTTCGTCCACATCGAACTAGTATGACACAGTATATTTCTGAACAAAATCTGTCAATTCTTTTACAATAATAGATATCCGTGCAAAAATTTGGTTTACTTAGCATTCTAGTTTCGTAATAGTTCCCAACTAGTACACTGGACTACTGGGTATTCACCTACACACACTCGTATATTTGCAAATGTTTGCTTCTCCAATACAAAGCTTTGACGCCAATACAGGCAGATTATCAGAAAAGCTAAAATTGTTACTGTTTGACTTTTGTTTTTGGACTGGACGTGTCCCGTCGTCCCATTATGCAAACGGTGCACAGCTAAAGCGAAAAGGGGAGAGGAGAAAAGAGAGCTCGGCACTACTTACTTGGCAAGACAAGGCGTCTGCCTCAAGTGTGACTGCCTTTCAGCGCAATCGTCTGCTTTGTAGCATTTCAACACAATAAAGAGACACCACCACATGTATGTATGTATGTCAATAGTGGAGAGAGAGAAAAAATGTAATGCCATGCAAGCCGGTGTGAGTATGTTGCTTTGTCAATTGACTTGCATTCGTGTGCAAAAGTACTTTGGCAGTGCATTATTGCCGCTACACATTGTTCATATGCTTACCGAAAGGATAATAGCCAATAGCAAAAGATAAGTAAATGTCGTATCAAACATAAGCAAACACAGGCACACACACACTCACACACATGCATACACATATGCACTTGGTTATGTATGTACACACATCCTCACAGGTATATAAACAATGCCAATGTTCAGTTTTCAAATTTTCTCATACATCTTTTCATACACATACACATGCATACATAAACAAACATACTCACACACACATGCAGACCATTCTACGTACAAGTATATCTTTACATATATACGCGTGTGTAATTCCTCAGCGTCTAGAGCACTTATTGGACATGTGTTTAAACTTGACTGTGTACTTAGCCACTGGAGTTGCTGTTGTTGTTGTTCTTGTTGTTGTAGTAAATTGAACGCTGTCAAGTGTATAAGTGTAATTTCTCCTCTTTTTCGTTTTTCCTCTTAAATTGCTTCTGAAGACTGCCTTAGTAATGAAAAGTTTTATATTGAAGAAATTCCCATACACTCAGGGCTCATCACTTCTGGGTTCTTAGTAATGATTTCCCATTGCTTATAGAATAGATGCAGAGATCTTTACGGGTATGTGTTTACAGGGAATTTTAAACATTAGAGAGAAGGTGATTAGAGCGGGCTTCTCTGATTCCATATACAGATGACGGCACGATCCTTATGTTGGGTCAGGGTATTGGTAACCTGTTCAAAAGTAAATGACCAACCTTTCCTACTTTTCATTTTAAGCCGTGAATTGTTCAATGATCCTCCTTATTAGTTTTAAGAAGGTGTACCGCATACATCGGCGTGACAAATATTCTGTTTGCCGACTGGGAGTGACATTCGATCACCTGTACTTTGACATCGCCACAAAATCCTCAAATCACTAGCCGGCAACACCTGGAGTAAAACTAACTTACTAAGCTCTTCTCCGACCGGTCTATATGCTGTGAGGAGGTTATAATTCCGTCATAACTCTACAGTGACGACCCTAACCAGAACCCGTTCAATATCCTTAACTTTCTCCCCATGAATGGGCCATTGGACTCGACTACCACGTATTGCAGAAGACGAGCGCGACGTATTTCACTGTAAGACCTGAGCAATCTTCGCACAAACAGGCTCTGAATACTGTAGCAGACTTAGCTCTTCTTACCTATCCAGGCTCGATCGCGACATACCTAAAGTTTGAGCTAGTATAGCATTAACCACCTCAGTATACGCCCATAATACAATTCTATCTAACAGTTCTGTCCTTTTGTTACGAATTCGTCGAAACAACTCTTTTCCCAAGCACCACCACTACATGAACCGGATATCATAGGCTCAGTTGGCCTGCACCTAAAGGGCAGACGAACTGCTACAACACCAAAAAGACAATCGAATAGTTTTTTCTACTTTAACTTTTCTAAATTATTTTGAGAATTTTTAGAAACTTTTGGCTTTGTAGGCCGCGAGTGAGAGAGAGTAATTCATTATCTCGTGTTCTCTCGTAGTTCAAGCCTCTAGCCGAGAAAAGCCCTTATTTTACATTGAACTCTTCAACAGAACTCGAACACACAAGAACGCGTATGCCTAGTTGCTCCATATACGGCCTTGCTCATTGATGCCATGTAGGGCGTAGCTTGTGAATAACACCAAGCGCGGATCAGACTAAAACAGTTTTCTTCTCCTCCTAAGATCAATATTCTCTTCGCACATTATTCGATACTAGAAAAATGCTTAAGATGTGGCTTTGTGTGGTAGTCCTTCACAGAGCTCACGTCCAAAGACAAACTCGCTCAGGTACACTTCCTCGACCTGTATGGAGCACGTCACAGGATATAACTGTTTTTGGATGCAAAACAACTGTTTGCCAGAACTTCCTTCTTGATCTTATGTCAAATATGGGTTCTAAAAACCACCAAACTCGATGGTTTACTCAAAACCAGTTTTGATATTAGAAATATTGAGTTCAACACCAACCTCTGTACAGAATTTGGATTAATTCTAGGGATTTAGGGGCCGTGTTAAGAAAAAAGGTATATAAAAATTTTGTTCTCTCATGACTAATCTTCTTTATCTTCTTTCACACTTGCCTCCAGCTCATACATACCTTAAGAGTATTTACAGTCTAGACGGTGTTTCTGAAAAGACCTGGAACTTGGAAGCTCAAATCGATCGTTTATGTATTATCCACCCTCATAGATCTCATCACAATCCTCAATCGTTTTTGAATGGTAAATAAGTATTCGTTAGGACATTATTTTTGTTCTAATCTGATAGGATTAAAGTTCTAGGAGAGAGCTTTTTGTTCTAATGTGAAACGATCTTGGAGAGAGTACTTAAAGAAAGCTCATTTTCAGCTGTTAGCACTTAATCTGATACCCTCTTTATCGAAATCAAATTATCGATACATAATCACCACCTTAAAACTGCCATGAGTACCTCTGAAAATAATATTTAAATTTTCATACTTTATAGACTCCCAAAGCTTTAATATTAACTAGAGCACAAACATATATTCATAAAAGGCACTAAGCACCCGTTGCGAAATTCAAAAAAAAAAAAAAAGCACAAAAACCATTAGGATGCATAATATACATCCCAAATGTCAATTTCAACTTGACTGAATTTACTTTTTGTGCCTTTTTACAATACTTACACGCACATATATATATGTACATGCAAATATAAAAAATACATACACGCATGCCAGCGCGCTAACCTCGCTTGTGTCTAAGAAAAAGTATATATATATATATATATGTATATATATATTTGTAACCCGCTTATTTCGCTTAGAGCAGCGTCAGCTCTGCGTGACTTTTCCCTTTTCAACGTCTTTCGTTGATTTTGAACCGTCTACTACGTATTTGTTAGCCTTTTTGTTAGCTACGGCTTTGCCCATTGATTTCTCCTCTGTTTCTGCTGCTGCTGCTTCTTCTTGTTTATTTTTTTTTCCACATCTACTTCTAACTGTGCACAAACTGTTTCGCTATTCCGCTGTTGTGAACTTTTAGCGATTATGAATCTCTCTAGTGCATGGCGTCAAGGTAAAGTGTACTAATGCTGGCTGAGGGCGCTGTTGGCTCTACTGGCCCTGTTAACTGCTGCCTGCTGCCTGCTGCCTGCTGCCTGATGTAGTGAACTAATAACAACAATAGCAAGAAAATTCGCTTTTCAAAACTTTTATCTGTTATTTGATGGTTATTTAGAGCAGGGGCGGACACAGCGTATGAATGGACAGCCTGACGGTTGTTGGGTTGGCTGTGGGTTGGTGCATCATCGTTTAGTCGGCTGGTTCGGGGGCTGTGTGCTGGGGTTGAAGGTGCATGCACTTTGTTTAAGTTTTTATTTGCATTTTTTGCATTTGTTTTTTATTTTTGCATTTATATTTGTTTTTGTATATTTTTTTTCGTTTCGCAAAGAATTCTATTTACCGCAGTGAGAACAAAATTTCGTTCATTCATTCGTTCATTGTTCGCATTTATCGTATAAAATTCAGCAAATATGTTACGTATACGCCATGGTAGGCACTGAGATAGAGAAAGAGGCTGCGCATATAACACCTACATTTCTTACATATTACATGTAAAAATTTGAAATAGATTCTCATATGAATGCTTTGGCTTTTAGGAATATTTGTGTCCAAAAAAATTAAATAACTAAAAAATTACAAAAAAATAAGATTAAAAATAAATAATTAAGATATTGAGAAATAAATATTTTAACATACATAAAAACCTTAATATAATTAACACATCATTTATTAAGAAACAAAATGGACGTATGATATCAAAAAATAAAAATAAAAATTTAAAATCGCTAGGAAAAAATTTCAAGAAGTAAAATAAAACAAAAATGTTACGTGCCAGAGTCTTTAAAAAATTGGAAAAAATTGATATTTTGAAAAAGAATGAAAATTGTCTTTAAAAAAAAACCACAAATCATACTTTTATATTTAAATTGTTAACGAATGCATGCGAAATATTAAATCGCTAAAAAATCCGAAAAATACAAATAAAAATATTCTTTTTTTACTTAAATTTTAAAGCTGAGTAAAGTGAAGAACAAAATTTTCATAGTTTTTCGTATTTTAGTGATTGATAAATAAAGGGTGATCCAAGTATAGGCGCCTTTTTGAATAGCGCTCTTTTGACAGATCACGCGTGAGTCATGTTATTTTTGTTCTGTCTTGTTTGGAATTTTATCATGGAAAAACTTTCGCCTGAACAACGTTTACAAATCATTCAATTTTATCACGAAAATTCACGTTCTGTAAAGAATGTGCTTCGCGCTCTTCGCTCAACTTATGGTCAACATAATCAGCCCACTGAGCGTACTATTCCCAACACCCATCCACCCATCTTGAGACCCAGCATTCATTATTGGATAATCCTCGACCGAATAGATCACGTCCAGCGGGCAGTAAAGAAAATATAGCGGCCGTAGCTGAGAGTGTACACGAAGACCGTGGAGAGTCGATTCGGCGCCGTTTACAGCAACTCCGACTGAAATATGGAACGAATTTTAAATTCGAAACGTACAAAATACAGCTTGTGCAAGAACTGAAGCCGCTCGACCTTTCCAAGCGACATCGTTTTTGAGCCAAATTTTGTTCAACAATGAGTTCCATTTCTGGCTCATTGAGTATGTAAACAAGCGAAATTCCCGCATTTGGAGCAAAACAAAGTGCTTGTTAATCGCCAGTTTCCAGTCGAAATGCTCGAACGAGTCCTCGTAAATTGGACTCAACTGATGGACCATCTGCGACGTAGCCGCGCGCCACATTTGAAAGAGATAGTCTTCAAAAAATAAATGCCAAAGAATGTTCATTCGAATGATAATAAACATTCCCCATTAAATTTGATTTTTATGTGTTTTTTCTTAAAAAAAGTAGGGAAGCTCGAAATAGATCACCCTTTATTTTCTAATGGATCTTCTTAAACAAACAGCAAGTAATTGCAGCAAAAAATTGAAAAATTGTATAATATAGTATAAAACAAATGACTAAAGTACTGATAAAAAAATACCTTCCATTTTTTTAACTGAAATTATTTCTAAGAAGAAAATGTTGCCAACAATAAATCAAACTTCCTTCCCTTGCGTCCAACTTTTTTGTCTTTCAGTTTGATAGGAATTTTCGACATAATATGAATTTTGCAATTATCCAATCACAGTGTAACTCAGTTCTTTTAAATAGCTGGTTTCTACATTAGCAGCTTTAAATATATGCCTATACATACATATATACATACATATGTATATACTCATATAATTGTCTATTTTAAATAAACGCTCATTCTATTTAGTCGTTCCGACGCTCTTTTATGACATTTTTTACGAAATTTTGAAATAAAATTTTACACGATTCGCTTTAAGATATACATATACATACGTACATACACTCTCATATACGCTCACTTGCACATAGATGCTCATATGTACTTGTGTATTTATTTGAAAGGACTACGTTGCCCTTGAGCTGAATGCATAAGCTCACTTTACGAACTTTTTCTCTTATTTTTTGTTTCTCAGTATACTTTGCTGTTGTTGTTTTTCGTTTTTCATTTTTCGCTTGCATGCTGCTTTTATTATTATTATCATTATCATTTCAGAAATTGCTTTGTCATTAGAGAACTGCAAAAGTTTGTCTTTAGTTTTCTTCTTCTTCTTCTCATATTATTTTCCATATTTGCGTCCAAGAGAAAGCTGGAGGAAAAAGAAAAAATTCAATTAGAAAATCAATAAAAGTATTTAAGAAATAACCGTTGAAAATGCACAACACTTGCTGTGTGTGTGGGTGGGGTATGCGACAAGGAGTTTTGGGTCTCAGATGAAAAAAAATGCTCTTTAGGTATCTAAAGTCTGCCGGTTGTGGGATTTTCTGGAATTTCGTTGATATCCTCGCCATCTAGGAAACGAAATGGATGTGGTAAAGATGGAAAGGGAACGACCAGCATTAGAGTCGATTAGGTTGGAAAGATGTGGCAGATCTCAGAAAAATCTTACATAGAAACGTAAGACATTTCCGTATAATTTCTGTTCGGAGCTCGTGAGAGCGTTTTGATCTTTGGATGAAAAAGAGCTTTCCTAACTTTTCACGGTCCAACTAGGGACAGAGCCCGGTGATTCACCAGCCCAGAAGCAAACCTGTGTCAACGTTACATGCGGTGTTGACAAGTATTCCTTTACTGTGTTTAAGCTCAAATATATATTAGTAAGCCCAAGGCTGTAATAACAATTTGACTATCTGAGTAAATATTATTCAAACTCAAATCAATAGTCAGAAACAGTATATACACCGCTCCCTTGATAGCAGCTATTTCCGTCTGAAACACACTACAAGCCTGTCTGGAAGCCTGCACCTCCCGACATTGGATAATTTTTGATAGGAGACTTCCGCACTGACATTTTCGTAAGCTCCGAGCCTTCGATGAAGATATCAAATGCTCCAATGGCTTTATTCTTTCCATATTTGTGTGAGGAGATTATTGTGAAGAAGGAGAAACTCGATGACAGTTCAGAGATACAATTATCCAAGAAAATGGGGATGAAATTTAGCCCCTCGCGAACACCAAAGTGCGCCACGCTCCAGCCGAGCTATACAGCGAATTTTGAAAGGAGGAAGACTGTGTCTCCAAATACTATCGCCTGCTCCGTGAACTGTTTATGTAAAACAGATTCGTCTCAGGACAAGATTTCCAACATTTCTACGTAGATACTCTATAAAATAACTACTCTCGAAGATACAAATGGTTGAATGCGGAGAACATACATGTTATATCCTTAGGTCTTAACAAGGACTTAACCTCCTTCTTATCTCATCTCAACCAAGGAAGTGTCTCTTCGCAATAACTCACTTACAAAGACTAGGGAAGCTTTCTATTCGACTTCGACTCTTGTTCTCTGAGAGTAATTATTATAAAGACAAAAAAAAAAGACTGTTGGACATTATATCAAGCAACCCTTCATAGCGTTGAATCAAAGTCGGGTTTGAACGATAGATAGCACAGACAGGAATCTTAGGTATGCTAGAATGAAGCGCTTGAAAGTTCTTGGATGGCAAATGTTTCATAAATTCTTCGGCGTTCTATGCGGCGACCACTGACCATTTGGAAACCTTGGGCAAAAAGGCTTATGGCTTATCGAATGAGCTATTTCTCATGCGCCACAAACTCGACATTGAGTTTTCTCCAACGCCGCTATGTCTGATTACATCTCTCTGTTAGTCGAATACATTACGCAAGAATAGAAAATCATTTAAGATATGGGAGACGACTTCTTCGAGTCATTCGGCGAAAGATTGGCTTAAACCAATGTTGACAGCCGCAGCAGCCGAGTGGTTGGAAGTGCGAGCTATCGTGCGGAGGTTCACGGGTACTGGGTCTTGCCAGAACTACAATTAGAAACGTTTACTTCTCATTGCGGTCGCCTCTCGGCAAGGAACATCAACACCTCCGTGTGCAATTCTGACATAAAATGAAAGCTCTTTCAAAGAATCTATCAGACGTTCGGAGGTTGCTTAAAAAAATTAATTTATTAGAAAATCTTCAAGGCGCACACCGCGGAGGAGGAGCTCAGCGCTGTAGTTGGTGTTCGTATTCAGTTCAATCGCTTGAAAGAAAGTGGTGGACTGAGTAGGCAAAGAACAGTCCTCCCTCGACGGAGTTTATCATCACGACCCGGTTGATTTATGTAGCAGAAGCTTTGTTAGGTAAGGAGATTCGGTAAGTTGACCTACTTCATATCGTGCTTCCGCGTCCTCTACCGTGCAGTGTCAGTTACTCAGCCAAAATCTGTTTTGGAGCATTTTAAAGAGAAAAAGTTACGTCTTTAAGGAAAAACTGTAAATTAATTAACTCCCCCCCCCACGGTATTTATTCAACCCACTACATCATCATTTTTGCCAAGCCCAGCGTCCGTTAGCTGATTACATAAGCAAGAGTTATGTATGGCAAAAAGTAAAAAACCGTTAGAAAAAAGTGAAAGCAATTTCAATTTCAATGAATTCACGCTCTCTCTCTCACCACTCCGCCACCGGCTTATAATTGAAATTAAGACATTCGCGTGCGCGTGTGCCGCCGCCCGATTCTACTCGATTGCCGGTCGCGCTACAAGATAAATCGCACCCAAGTATGCAGATGTCTGCCGCGGTCACACCGTACACCACTCAGGATGGAGTACCATAACAAATACGAAAGCGAACTTGACCCAAAGCACAAATTGCCGGCGCTGTGTGGCGCGGAGTGGAGGAGAAGAACAAGAAGAAGAAGAACAAGAAGAAGAAGAAGAAGAAGAAGAGAAGCAACTATACTGCTCTTGCTGTTCTATGTTTTTGCTGCTCGAAAGTGAAGGCATTCTAGTCTAGTGGCTGGATCGTCGTCCGACGCCTGTTGGTGCTACTAGAGTTGCTGTGGCTTCTTGTTATTCTTCTTCTTCTACTTCTTCGCGCCACTGGGCAACCAAATGGAATTTTGCAATTAATTTTCATTCGCTCCCGCGACGCGGCAATAAATACCGACATTAATAAAAATGAAAATCATATTGCACACACTCACATACACACATATATACACATATACACAAGCTTAAATTATGACAGTGTAAGAGAGATGTACCAACAACAACAACAACAGCAACACCAGCATGCGAATATAATATATAATAAATAAATAAATAAATGAAAAATTTACAACAGAGAAAAAGCATAAAAAAGTATGGCCAATGAGAATCTCAGCACAAAAATATAAAAATAAAATTAAAATAAATTTAAAAGAAATGTGTACAAAAAAAAAGCACGCATAACGGTAAATAAATAACACCCAGCACTAGTGTAAGGACGCGCCGATCGGTCGGTCGTCAGGCCATAAATAAATAAGAAAATACTGAAATTAGTGCGACAAATATGGGCTACAACAGCGAAATCATGTCTGTAAATAAAAATATATTACAATTAAATATTTACGTATGAGTGAGTGTGTGTGTGTGTGTGTGTGTGTGTGTGTGTGTGTGTGAGTGCTTCACGCGACGGAAATGTTGTAAATTTATATATCAAAAGTGTTATTCGCGTAATTGGTTCTGCAGATTGAATATATTTGCATGTGTATGTGTATGTGTAAATATGCCTACATTTGTATGCACTACATACATGTGTGTGGTGACAATTCTGAGAACCGAAAAAGCGTGAAACTGTTCTGTAAATGCCGAATGGAGCAACACTTTATAGGTCAAAGTAAAATTGAAAAAATTAATAAAGGGTAATGAATGTCAAAGATAGGCATTCATGAAATAAAAAATTCAATAAATAAAATCAGAAAATTATAAAAAAAACATCTGAATTTAAAAATCTAATCTATTCATTACTAATAATTAAGAACTAAATAAAATATTTTGCCCAAGTTCAGAATTGATTATTTCTCCAGGTTGTAGAAGCTCATAATGGAATAGGTTCCTTCCAACCCTACGATACACTGAGCATCACATCAATCAATCAATCAGACCACCAAATGAAAATTTAACCTCATTTCTGGAGTATCGACGGCCTTAGGCCATGATTTATTTCGTTTCACAACTCGTGATAAGTATGTATCTCAGAAATGGTCCGATTTTGTCAAGTTTTCGAAAAATTTGCACTGTTGGCAATTCAACCAATAAAATTTATTTTCGAGCTTCTTTTGGTACTATTTTTGAAAAGATTCCACACCATCGCGAGAGTGATGATGCCTTATGAGTCCGCCATCTCCTGATAGCTTATATGCCGGTCTTGATCCATCACAGTTGCATAATTTCATCGAATTTTTGGGTGATTGGCCGGCCAGAATGAGGTGCATCTTCGACATCAAAATTTGCGGAACATATTTATTCGGAAATTTCACTAATTTTCAAATAATTTCAACAACTTTTCGCATACTGGCCACAAGGCACTAGAGCGGCGGTCTGTTGTGAATAAGCGTATCCAAATTGGCATCTAATTTCACCAAATTTTGAAAGTTCGTTGGTATTAGAGCTCAGATATTGTTCAAAAATATTTTTTTTTTGTTTTTTTGCTGCTCGAGTTGTTCAAAGGGTCGAAAATTTCAAGAAAACATTTGAGCGAGTGAACGATAAGCGAGTAATGAACGAATAGCGCGAGACCTGGGATATAAGTGGGTTAAATCACTTCTCAACTCGGCTGTACATATGACTTACCATAAAGGTCCTTCAAGTAAGAGTCTAACCCTGCCGAATCTCTGCTGAAGTATGTCCATGTCGCATATATCTCGGAAGAGATCATTGTTCGTTTGGCAGTGATATTCGCCGTTGCCAATGCGCAAGTACCATAAATTACATAAATCGTCAGCAAATCCTTTCTTTCGAAAATACCTGATTCCGACTCATCAGTTGTTATCATATATCCAGGCTTCCGCACCATATAGTAGAATAAGAATGATGAGCGACTTGTAGAGTCTGGCCTTAGTTCATTGAGATAGGTCTTTACTTTTCGATTGTATACTCAGTCCAAAGTAGCAACTTTTGGTAGAAGTGATTCGGTGTTGAATTTCAAAGCTGACATTATTTTTGGTGCTGCTCCTAATTTTTGGGTGGACGAAATTATCTGCTTCATCTAAAAATTTTTTTTTGATGACACATATACGTCAGCAGTTGTCCCCTCTTATAAGAGACTGTACTTTCTTTGGGGTCTAATGTGGTATAGTACTACATCAGGGTATGCAGTTACAGTTGAGAGACTTTTTTCAATTCCTACCTCAAGCCGTGTGGATTCTTGGGTCATGACTAAATGAGAGCAGCCTTAAAGGAGTCACTCACATGCTTGGCTTAAAGGTGCTTTTTGCCGCGTCCGTTCACAATAAGTTCGACTTTGACCGGTCCTAGTTCTCGAGGAAAACAGCTCACTATATAAATATGCCATAGGTTTTTATATAACCATAAAACTGCAAATTGAGAGTGACAGTCGCGCCGTAATCGTTTTCAAAGAGGTGAGGTCCAATCACACCTCCGGTTCAAAGAGCACAACAGTTTTGTTTGGTGTAATGGTCTCTCTTCCATTATATACGGTTTCTCGGAGCCTCAAGTGCGACGATTTTGCATACATACTTATCCACCGAGTGAGAAATGTGCCTTGTCGCTGAAGAAAATTTTGTTGTAAAATCGCGGTCCACTGTTTGTTATTCAAGCACTCAATCGACGTAACTACGGCATTGTGAATGGTCATCTGGCTTCAGTTGTTATTTGAGCTGGACTCTATATGGATGGTGTAAGTCCAAGTGCAAAGTACGCCATAAAGTGCCGTAAGAATGTCCCAGCTCTTGAGAACTTCGGGAAATATACACATTCGGTTCTTCGGCTACACTTTAACTTACAGCAGCGATATTTAAGGTGGAACTGATAATATCTATAACCGATCCAATATCTTCAACTTTTTTTTAAATTTTACCTATTGCTTGAGTAGTTGCACGATAATGTACACCATAATCTCCTCTTAAAGCACCATTTCTGGTGAAGGTTTCAACAATTCTAGCCCGTTTTCATAAATGACTGACTTTTAACTAAAACAAAACATGTTTGGTTTGACAGTTAAGTTTGACAGATGTCAAAATGCACTCCTGCACTTTCGAAACCACTAAACGGATAACCCTTTATAAACTATAAATATATATATATATAGAGTTCTAATGTGACAGTGCTTGTAACCCAATTCCTCCGAAACGTATTTGATTTGATTTGATTTGAACCTCTTAGCCCACAGCTATTTCTTCAGGTTTTGAAACATGAAATAGTCGCAGTGAGCTAAATCTGATGACTACACAAACATCCGTGCACCCTTGCATTGTCCTAATGAGATAACACTTTTTATCCCAAATGCAGTCGTGTCTGGTTCAATCGAATCTGTTCAAAAACTCTGAATAATATTCGCCCGTTATCTTTTATGCCATTTTTAAGGTAATCGATATAAATGACAGCTCGAGCTTTCCAATAAACTGTGCCATGATCTTTGGTTCTCATTCCCCTGTAGCAACCCACTGTCTGTATTGTTCATTCGCCTCTGATATAGTGTAGTGGATCGATGTTCCGTCTACGGTAACTAAAAGGCGCTAATATTCGTTTGAATTCCTCGGGTACCTTTATCATGTGCAAATGACATTAAATATCCCGCAAAACATTTCTCTCGAAAAGTTTTAGTGCCTCTTCGCATCCATGGTCCAAGTCTCTGTACCACAAAGCAGAAATGTCACGGTGAGGGATTTGTAGTGATGAGTATGCTTCGGTTTTTAAACTTTCTGTATACCATCACGTCTGTTCATTGAATTTTGGAGGATTATTCTTGCCGGTCAGGAGCCGTTTCACAGTTCTGTTAAACCGAGTTTCTGATAAGTGCTCTCAGAGAACAGAAGTCCAATAGAAAACCGGCTGATTATATGCTGTGGATGCAAGTTTGCGACTTCGAACTTTCCTTATGTTGTGTTGGGGCATTCTTAACTGTTCAGAGACGCGAGCGTATCTTTCTTGAGACAAGATGGAGATCGAATCGGTGTTAGGTCCTCAGAACGTATGCACCTCTAGAACACTTGCGCGATTTTTGATCCACTGGCAGCCGTGTAGCGTTGGCAGCATTTATAGGTGCCCTCCTGGCATGCACAGAATACATCTATGGTCACCTCGTAAATCCCTTCATTTGAGCCGTGGGTCAAATTAGCGATATTTTGAAGAACTTCGATTTGATACGGAGTGTAGCGACACTTTCGACCCATTGTCCCTCTGGAACACCGGTGATACCAGCCTTCTTTGTCGTACGAGGACCTCAATTACTTGGGCAGTTTCATACTTCAAAACAAGGGGCCGGAATTTTCAGATGAATGCCCCCAAATCATCATCACGCACAATAACGGGGGGTTCGCCTTCTCACTTTAGCTTGCCTCACAAAAACCGTTGTTTTGGGGTAGCCAGAGAAAACTTGGTCTAAGACCGGAATTCGTGAGTTACTGGAACCAAATGTAAACGAATCGTTTCTTTTCATTCCCAGTTGAATGGCAGTCAACAGCTCCTCCGCTCAGTGAACTTTTATGTATGTCGCTAACATCCCTTCCTTACAGCAGACAAAAAATTCTAGCTACATCCCCACAGTATTTGCCAACTATTTCTCTTTATCTCTTATATTTCTCTTATATTTTGTATAAATTTAAATTTTGTTTATTATTTAATATTAAAGTTAAGCTAAAAATTAACACTTTTTGCCACTAAGAGAAAGGAGCGGCTGAATGGTGTGAACCTTCGTGCCAGGGTAGAAAAAAAGAATCATAAGAAATTAACATCAAAACTACTTGTGCTTGGCTTAAAAGCGCATTTGGGTGCAAGCCGAGCAAGAGAAGCAATCTAAAATAAAATAAAAAGTATCAGAAATAATGCCCAGGAATTTTTAGCAACTAAAAAAGCGAGCGCCATTACTGAAGAGCAAGCAGAAATAGAAGAAACCCGCAAGTGCACGAAATAATAAGATGAAAAAAGAGTGAAGAAAATTGTAATATACTTAAGAACAACGCGCCCGAGGCAAAAATGGAAAGCAGAACTACACGAAAACAAAGCAAAGAAAACACAACACAACAACTACTCAACAACACTAACCGGCGGAGAGAGTACGAGTACAGCGGTTGGGAAACAAATCAACAGAGAGAAGCAAGGAATGAAAAGCGAAAATTG
The DNA here is from genome assembly GCA_030068015.2 of Neoceratitis asiatica. Classification (NCBI taxonomy): domain Eukaryota; kingdom Metazoa; phylum Arthropoda; class Insecta; order Diptera; family Tephritidae; genus Neoceratitis; species Neoceratitis asiatica. Next base: position 2,818,495 of record CM061524.1, read on the forward strand.
CAGACAAAAAGACTTAAACGCGTTCAAGGCGCCAACGAGTGGCGACGCGAACGAGGTTACTTGCGATAAGGGCCGCAAAAACGAACGCAGCCAAAAAGTTAAGCTGCGACACGCATAAGGACGAAAAAAGAATTCCAAAACAGGCAAGAAATTAAAACTCGAGTAAAAGAAATGCCACCAAAAAACTGAAAAGAATTTCTTTCGCGAGGCAAATCAGCCGCGTAACAAAAAAAAAAATACCCCCGCCCGCACACAAGTGCACTTCAGCTGGAGACAAAAACTACAGCTGAGATTTCTTTTAACGCCATACTGTGCTGAGCATTGAGCATTGAATGAGCGCGCATAGAAACGAAAACAATTAGGCGAGTGGAACGACAACGAAAAACAACGTGTTCGCCAGTAAGTGTTGGAAAACAAGGGAGCTTGAATGAACAAAAAAAAAATAAAAAAAATTACTGCAAAGTGATAATGTGTGCTTGGCGAGCAGGCAGTCTGAAAGTTAAATCGACATTGGGGGCGCGGAAGATGATAAGTTGAGGTGCGCAATCAGACCGTCTTGTGTAGTGCGCCAGTCGCTGCATAGATGTGTCGAGACAAAGTGAGCCAAGCAGCACTTGTAAGTCGATACGACGCATAAAAAGGCATTCGAACGTGCTGTGATGCGCACAAAACCGTTTTTTTGTCGCAAATGCATGAGAATTTTGGGCTTATTGTTGTTTGAAGCTCGTGAAAAAATCTGGCTGGAGGTAAGCGAGTATAGCAGAGAGACTAGCACAAAAGTACGCCACCAGCCGCAGGGAAGGAAATGAAGGCGTCCAAGAGTGTAACGAGTAAGAAGAAGAGAGACATGGGTTTTTTTTATTACTTTTTGAAGAGTAAAATAAATGGATGGATACTTTATCTAGGTCATTGACTTTTCCCACTTTCCTTCGTCCTTGTCCCGCCCATAATTCTTCTGGGATAGCGGTGTTGCCAGGCTTCACTCGTACGACGGCCTCAATTAGCTGGGCGGGTTCACATTTCAAAACAAGGGATCGGAAATTCCAGATGAATGTCCTCAAAACATCAACATTTTTAAAATACTTGCAGGGTTCGTCTTCGAAATGGGGATCTCTCAACAGAATCTTTTTGGATTTTTCATTATTCATGATTTCTATGTAGTGAATCCCAAACCCTACTCACAATTACGAAGGGTTTTCAAATTTTTATTACAGATCTAGATATGAAATTAGAAAAAAAGAAAGTTCCACAGCCATCAAGTTCGCCGCCATTGATATCGAAACTGAATTATTTCGCACAGAAGTTGCTTCGTATATTCCAGAGTCAAATCTATTGAAAACGACTTCTCTCTAGTTCCATTTAAGTGGAGTACCAGGTCATAATAGATAATAACTTCAAGGTTGATGAGTTTGGCATTTCACTAGGTTTTCGACCTAGGTTTCGGATAACGTCACATCAACTCTGATGATCTTTTGCCTGTTTTTGGATAATAGTAGCAACGCTTTTTCAGCGCTTCCATATGCGAAACTTGAAGGATCTTTTGGTACAGGGTGATGTGTTGAAGGGAAGCGCTCCCTTAACAGTGAAAAACGCCTACATCCAAGCTCCTTACATACTGAATTTTTATAATGCGTTGCTCATAATGGACACGGTACTGCTCTTACCTCCAAACGATCTGGGTTAGTCTCCCGGCCTCCCGGGTGGATAGGCTTATAAGCTTCCAGCTGATTACATCTCGAGCGGCTTTAGTTAATCCAATACACTAATCCTAATCCAAAGCTCAACAGTATCTACGCTCAATAAAATATTACTAAGAGCCGCCACCGCGTACACTACTTACATATCTGCTCATAAAAAGTTATTAGTACAACACCACAGTAACCCATTTTTCTCCTCGTACATTTTTGCGTTTTTTCTTCCCCCAAATTCATTTTGGTGTTCTTTTTCAATTGGTCTTCAATTACATTCTCTATCCTCCTCCTCATCATCATCATCATCATCATCATCCCCATTAGCAGCAGTAAGTGTTGTTGCAACAATTGTCTAGCAGATCGTTTAAGGCAATGAGCTTAACGTTGAGCGAATGATGATTGCGAAATGTGAGATGCGAGAAATGCGAACAGCTCTGGTGGCGCAGCGTCCCAGCAGCGGGCGAACTCTTCAATTGAAAATTGTTAACAATTTTCACGGCTTTTCGGCGCATTTTCAACGCCAACGACACTCATTGATTTTCAAGTATCACACATTGAGAGTTGGCAAACGAGCTGTGTGCTCTTACAGTTATACAGGGTGAAAGAAGCTGAAACATCTGAAATTAATTAGACTCATAAGGCCAAACTGCATCATGAGTAGGAGAATTTTTGGAGAAAGACTCCATTGAATGAACGCTGCGGTATAAGCTCTGAAGGATCTACATAAATTTTGAAGGTATTTTCAATATTTTTTAACGTCTGCTCAAATGGAGAAGTAAAAAAGCGTCACAGCCTAGAACAGATGAAATTTTTTTATATACGGAAAGAGGGAGAGAGAGAAAGAGAGAGAGGGAGAAATTGATAGATAGAGCGAAGGAGAGACAGGGAGGAAGAAAAAGAGAAAGAGAGGCAGAGAAAGAAAGAAAGAGGGAAATAAATAAAGAGAGAGGGAGAGAGGGATGAAGAAATAAATAAAGATAGAGAGAGAGGGAGGGAGAAAAAGAAGATAAGTATGGAGGAAATAGAGATTAGGAAAGACTGATTGAAAAGAGAGAATGTGAGAGAGAGATAGAAATAGAGCTGACAAGTTCCTTTTCTGCTCTTTTCACAATCGAGGCATTTATTACTTTTTTTTTTGGAAGCGATGAGTCGTATGTTCAGGTTAAGACTACTTTCTAAAGCACCAGTAAATCAGGTGTCCTTTACTCTTCGTGCAGTAAAGCTTTTCCCTCAGTAAGAGAAAAATATAATTTTATATTGATATTTTTATTTTATATGGATATTGATTGTCGCTGCGGTCACCGCAATTGCTGTTTCCTTTCCTTTTCCTGTTCCTTTCTTTGCTGTTTGGCGCCCATTGGAAATACCAAGTGATACCAGGTCGCTCTCCGACTAATCCTTCCAACCGAGTGGAGGTCTTTCCCTTCTTCTGCTTCCGACAACGGGTACTCCATCGAATACTTTGAAGGCTGGAGCGCTTTCATCCATTCGGACGCCATGACCTAGCCAACGTAGCCGCTGTCTCTTGATTCACTGAACTATGTCAATGTTAGGAGGTGGCTCGTATACCTCATAGTTCTATCGTCTGTGGTATTCACCGTTGCCAACGCGAAAACTCTTAAAGCCGACTCAGCGGCTGTCGACATTGTCCGGGCTTCTGCACCATAAGTCAAGAAGGGAATGATGAGTGACTTGTAGAGTTTGGTTTTGGTTCGTCGAGAGAGGACTTTATTTTTCAATTGCATACTCAGTCCAAAGTAGCACTTGTTAGCAAGCGTGATTCTGCGTTGGATTTCAAGGCTGACATTGTTGGTGTTGTTATTACTGGTTCTTGAAGAGACGAAATTATCTAGACTTCGAAGTTGTGACTGTCAACAATGGCGTAAGAGCTGTCTTGCCATCGTTCCATCGTATTAGTTCCCCCATATGTTACACTGTTAAGCGGTGTCCTGAGAAAAGTTTCCCACGGCACTCTGTGAGACGAGTTAGAGGCATTTGACATTAAGTCTCCACGAGATATACCAGACCGCGAACTGCTCATGATACTCGGTAAACCATGCCGGCAGCTCCGTGTATATCTCAAAAAGCAAACTTGTTCACATAAATTCCCAGAAGCCGTAAGGAGAAGGCTAAAAATTTAAGCTCGCTCTCTTTTTAAGAGACTTCTGAATACACTCTCCATGATGGAGGAGAATCTCGTACGGAAAATCGCTGAAGAAGAAAAGGCTCCCCGGTTAGTTTGTTATTTAGAAGAAGCCTTATGTATGTCCCAGACAGATCTTTAGAGTTTGTGTATTGTAAGAGAGATATATCGGTCTTGAGCTCTACTGGCTCACCCTATATACTAGCATATACAAGAGCATAGGCTCTGCTTGGAAAAATTTCTATTTTCCATTTGTTGCATACTTCAGGGCGCAAAACGGTGCCAAATATGTGTTTATGTCTCAGCTACGCCGCCAAACAAATACTTTCCAATTTCCACATTTTTTGTTGCACTTTATGTGTGTATGTGTGTTTGTTTTGCAAGTTACAAATGTCACTTGCATGGCGACGTGCACCCACACACGCACACACACAGCCACACAACTATACATGGGCACACACACATGAATAAATACAACATTTTAGGCAACAATTGTAAATACTTGTACTCTTGCAGCGCTCAACACCCCATACCCTCTCTCTGCCACTCCATCTCTTCGTTTGTTGCATGGCGCAGTGTTGTTTGTTGCATCTTGAAATGTTGCACAACTTTAATTGCTTCGTGTGAATACGTGCAAATGACTTTGCAATTCGAAAATTGTTTTCCTTACGAATCTAAATATACATTTCAGCTTGGCGAAATTTATACTTCTTCTTCTTCTTCTTGCTCTTATTGTTCTTCTTCTTGCTCTTGTTGTTCTTGTGGTGGCAACTTACAATTTCTTGACACGCGCTTGACTGCTGAGCAACATGTGTGAATTCTTGAGAATTTTCCTTTTTATGGTTATTGTGTGACAAAAGTATTTGTAAAAGTGGAAAATATTTTTTTTTTTTGAAATATGTACGAGCATAAACAGTCTTAGTGAGAGACCTACGCGTGTAGTATACTCTAGCACTTCTTTTTCCATTGTGTGTTTCTAGGGTCGGAAAGCCAAATAGAGTTTTTTAGGATTACATAGCTTCAACTTCCAGGGCTTCCTTGAAGCAGGTAGTGTCGGCTACCGCAGAAATAAAAAGTCCCATTCTAAAATTCCATGAGTCGTTTAAAAGCGGGTTAGAATTAACTGTAGATCCCTCCATTTGTTTCAAAACATTAAACTCCACGACGCACATCACTAATTGGAGGGGTAACTTAGCCGAACATTGCACACTTCTCCCTCTTTTCTCCATAATTGATGTAGGCACCGGTTACCCGATCATAATCGAAATGGTAGTGCTGTTAGCTTTCATCCTCACTAGGACTTCGAGCAGCTGAGCAGCGGTGCCTATAATACATAAGGGACCGGACATCGAGGTGCGTTCGCCTAAAACATAAACCTCATTACTTTTGACGTGTTTGCCATCTAAATTTTAAGTTCTCATCCAAGAAAATTGTTATATTTTCAGGAGCCTCAAACTCAGCTCACAAGAGCACTGCCCAAGAAGTCAGAAATTCAAACCCCAATCATATAGGGAGCCGCATTTTCCAAGATTCGAGCCTGCAACTCTTCGACCCTTCTTATCTCAATGTTGAGATTCAATATTTCTTCGCTACATTCGAAATCTCGGCGAGGTCATCAATTTCTTGCTTGATCAGGTCTGACTCCAACTGATCTTTTCGAGAGATGAAGCCCTTTCTCTCCCTCTCTGCTTCTACCAGCGGTTACAACAACGAATAATTTCTGGTTAGTTTTCAATCATTCGGATAACATGTACCAGATTCGCAGCTTCCGAAGCTGCATTTTGAAAAGCCAGTTTTCTAAACTTTCACAAGGCTCTCGAGGCGTCTCTTCAAAAAAACCATTTACCGACCAAAAGGATCGTTTCTAAGAAATTGAGTGGAGCTCGTAATCAAACAACCCCTGGGGTGATTTTCTCTATAAAACTGAGATGTTTCTATAAATATTTCCTGCTTCAACAGCTCCCGAGAATTTTTATTGGTATGATAGCTTATATCGAAGTCGCTAACACAATGCCTTCGAAGCTTCTACATAAATCTATTTCAAGTCGCTCTTAAAGCGTGCAATGTCAGCTCCCATGTAATCATTTGAAACTTTCGCGATTTTCTTTCATTAGGGCAGTAGAAGAAAGAAAATTCAGGCTGGTCGCAATACTATAAAAATGAGTCCATTTCAAAGTGAAAGAACTGTAGTTAATAGCGTGCGTATATACTGAACTCCTCACTGACAATAGAAAAGTCGAACCATTTTTTATCCACTTTCAGTTCTATGCTACACGAATTTCTCAGAGGAATAGAATAGAAAATATGTTTAACCGACTGAAAACTCGAGGATAGAAAAGTCACACCTAATTGAGTTAAGCTCGAGATAGACTGATATCCGTGTCCATCGGTAAAATGTTAAGGTTTCCAGCGCTTTGCATTGGTTTTCAGGTAGAATTGTTTAGAAGAATTGATGAATTCATCAATGTATTATTTGATGAATTATACTACTGGTACTGAAATTTTCGGAACCCGAAGGAGTAAACAGTCTTTGACATCAGTGCCAAATGCAATAAGTGAATCAGTAAAGGAAAATTAGACTAGTGTGTGTGTTATTGCGTCATCACAACGGATGCGTCTAATGTGTTCATGTGGAGTCCTTTTAGAATCATACACTTCTATGTAATTTAGCCTAACCTAATATTCCTCCAGCACCCATCAACATTTGAGAAATGTATACGGTGCTGGTTGTTCTTTATTTTCTATCAGAACTAACGAAAAAAGTAGACCGTAAATGATTATGCTCTCAGCGTTCTCCTTAGATAGCCGCTTTGCACTTTATCTCAACCAGATAATTCTAAGAATTTGACGAGCCAGCATCGATAGAAACCGAGCCAAAGTGCTAAGAGCTAACAACTCAACTTGTCGCAATATGAGTATTTGAGCATTGCTTCTCTCACCTCAAAATGTGTGCATTAAAAATCCATTTGGAAGCTACAAATATAAAGTAAAGAAAAATATGTATTCAGAGAGAAGGAAAGAGAGTGGAAGAGTTGAAAAAAGCAAGGAAAAAGTCAAGCACACAAAGCAAGTTCAAAGGGTGAAGTAGTGCCTACGTTGAGGAGCCGCCACAAAGGACTGCCGGCCGGCCGGCCATAAACAACTTGTTTTCTGGCTTATATGAGCTTCGTGTAGCTTATCGCTGGATATGTCAAAGATTAATGATCTTCGATGGCATTTAGATATGAACTCATACTCGTACGTATGTGCATAAAAATGTCGTAAATATATAAAAATGTACATACATAATGGAAATATAAAAATACAATTATATATTTTTAGTTTGTGGTATTTATTTATTGCAATTTTTTTTTTTCTTTTTTTTTTTTTTTTTTTGGTTAGAATTGTATTTTTTCGGGCCTTTCGGTCGTTATGCCACTGACCACCATTTCAATTCAAAATCTTTTTATTTATTTAATTTGGACATGCAACCAAATAAAAAACACGCACGTATGCACAAATAACTGTTTTTTGTTGTTGCTCGACCTACATACATACATACATACATACATACATACATACATACACGTGCTTGTTCGTTTGTTGCATGAACATCTTAACCCCAAAGCAGAAAGTCACATAAATCATGGCAAACGGCTAAAGGAACAAATGGAAATGTCAGAATTTTAGGTAAATCTGAGAGAGGAAGAGAAGAGGAGGAGGGTGGATAGGCAAGTTAGTGGAAAAAGGGGGGAGAAGAGAAGGTTTGTAGCGACAAATATGTTTGCCGAAAAATCTCTATTATTTACGGTGGAAAATGAAAAATTAATGCAGAAAAATCACGAATTAAATAGGTAAATATGCATATATTATGCCTATATACATATGTATATGTGTGCATTACACTAGAGTTTATGGCATAGATACGGTATATCAGTCCTTTTTTAGTTTTAATAAAAATTATGCTAAACTTAAAGCTTATGCTAAACAAAAAAATAATAAAGTTTAATTTTTGAAAACTCATTTGAAAAAAATTTTATTTTGTATTGTAAGATTATTTATATTTTTTAATTTTTTTTTTTTGCCATTTTTTACTTCAATATTCTAGTATGCAACAAAATGAGATCCAAAATTTCGATATTAAAAACATTTATTTTTTTCTTTTTTGACTTTTTGTTATAAAAATTCTTCCTATACAGGTTATTATGATTTTTGATTTGTAAAACAAAAATTCAGAAACAATTAAATATGTTTAAATAAAAAATTAATAATTTCTTTAAAACAAAAATTTAAATTTCAAAATTTTTAGAAAAAAAATATATTTTAATAAAGTTTATATCTTTATATATATTTATATATTACGGCTTATCCACTTTCCGGTTTCCAAAATAAACGTCGATCAATTCATTTGTTGACATTTTATGTGAAACACTACATCCGCTTCGTGAATTTTTGTAAACTTCGAACCATTTGTGGTAATTTTCGACCACTATCTGACACATTTTGGGCGGTATCTCAGCCATAACTTGACGAAAATTGGTTTTCAAGTCTCAAGAGTTAATGGTTCATCCTTATAAACACAGCACTTCGCGTAGCCCTACAAAAAAAGTCTCAACCATCTCGAATCGCACGATCTTGGTAACCAATTGAAATCGTCAAAACGAGAGATTACGCGGCCGGAAAATTTCTCTCGCAATGGAGCAACATTCGGTCGTGTTGTGTGACATGTGGCACCATCTTAATGGAGCCACGTGATGTTCAAGTCGTGTTTTCCAATTGCAGGCCAAAAAAATGTTGATTATCATACGACCATAATGCTCCGAGTTGACAGTGACAGTCTCGCAGTTATGTTTTCCAAGAAGTAAGGTCGAATCACACCTCCGAACTAAAGAGCGCACCAGACAGCAAGCTTGTTTTTTTTGGATATAATGTCCTTGTCTTCAATTATATGAAGATTCTCGGAGCCCTAAATGCGAGAATTTTGCTCATTTACGTCCACGGTCCACTGCTTTTTCGACGAAACTACGGCGCGGAGAGTGGTCAGCTGGTTAAGAAACTGGTCCAAACTCTTGATACAACAGCGATATTTGAGGCGAAAAGAACATAAAGATGATGCAAAGGTCTTACAATATCTGTCAACGATCCAGTCTCTTCAAATTTTTTTTTAATATTTTGCCAATTGCTTGAGTAGTTGGACGAATATGTGCACCAGAATTTCCTCCTCTTAAAGCCACGTGTAAGTCACCAGTTTTGTCGTATATTTCATCAATTTAAACGCGTTGTGCGGTTTCTAAGCGATCCATTTTCATAAATGCCTGGCTTTTAGCTAAAACAAAATATGTTTGGTTTGACAGTTAGGCTTGAGAGATGTCAGAGATCAGTAGCATGTTTTTAATATACTTCAACAAAACTTGGTGCACAAGTGTTTTTATATATAGTTGAAATGTAATCCGATACCCCCACAAGTGGGCTCAGTGTATGTACGCGCTGCTATATTTGCTAAAAACATTATTCATTTCTTACCTTTTGAATGTATTTTCGGTTATTTAATGTGAAAAAGGAATAAGACGTAGAGTATATTAGCGTATATATGTATGTAACAAGCGGAATAAATCCTCGGCTTGCAGGCAGAGCACCCCACTTGGCACATAAATAAAAGTAAATATAAATGTCTTACTGTATGAATATGTATGTAAGATATGTATATATATATATATGGTCGTTGAATATGCAAAAGATTTATTTATATTGAAACAAATACATACAAACACATAAATATTTATATCGGTGCAGTGACAAATTTATCATATCCAACGAGGAAGTTATTTACCTTTGTGACCTTAGTGTAGGCGAACGTGGTTTGAATTCTCCCAAATACCACCACTAGAAATGTGAAGCGCGAATAGTGAACGAAGGCTTAAATGGAAAGATTATAGTTTTAGTTCACAAAGCAAAATAACAGTAATGACAAGTAAATTTTTCTACAGACACAATTGCTCAAACAAAAATCTGGCAGACGAAACAGAGGTAAAAAAAACCCCTTTTGTGGCTGTGCTCAGTTAGGCATTCAGTGCAAAGGTGTACCTAACTACATACATACGTAACATACAGGCAACATTCGCTACCACCTCAAACACCCATAACGACGTCACTCACAATTTCATAGTAAATGTCAAATGCTCACAAACGTGCCAGAAAATGCTTCCGAGTGCAAGCAATAATGCAAAGTACAGCATAAATAAGTAAAAAAAATACGTAAAAATAATAAATTTTAAATAAATACAAAATTTCATTCTTCTTGTGCTGGCGTTTAATCTATTTAAGCCATCTTATGTTGGGCTTTTCATTTGTAATCCACTTTAGTTGTTTTACCAAAATATCTCAACAATTTACAACAACAACAAATACATTACAATGTAAAATAGTACAAATATGTAATTATAAAGATTATAACTTCAACCGCACCCAACAACAACTAAAGCAGCACAACAGCCGACCGAGCAACCGACCGAACTTCAGCCGTACTGCTGCTGCTTTTACTTCTGTCTACAAATTCCTCACCACCACAGTAAACAATAACAATAAATAACGAAAAGCAAAGGAGCAAAAACAAAGGATGATGAAAATGTATGCATTTACTTGAAATTGCCTTTGTTTTTGTGCAGTGTGTGGAATTTAGATTGTGAATTTTTGTTTAATTTATTTTTTTTTGTTTATTTTTTTTTCATTTTATTCTATTTTATTTTATTTTATATTATTATATTTTATATTATTATATACTATTTTATATTAATTCTTTTAATTTAAGTTCATTGTATTGTATTTTATTTTATTTTATTTTAATTAATTTATTTTATTTTATAATATTTTTTTTAATTTAATTTTTTTATTTTTTATTTTTATTTTTTTTTATTTAAATTATTTTATTTTATTTAATTTAATTTTATTTAATTTAATTTTATATTAATATATTTTAATTTGTTTATATTATTTTATTTTATTTTGTTTTATTTTATTTTATTTTTGTATTTTTTGAAATTTATTTTAATTTAATTTATATATTTAATTTATTTTTATTTTATTTTATTTTATATTATTTTATTTTATTTAACTTAAGTTTATTTTAATTTAATTTGTTTTATTTTATTTTAATTTAATTTATTTTTATTTTTTGTTTTATTTTTTTCTTTCTTAATTTTTATGTTTTTTTAAATTTATTTTTATTTTATTTTATTTTGTTTTATTTTATTTTATTTCCCTTTTTATTGCATTCCATTAGGGAGTAAATTTCATTTGTTGGCGACAGCTTAGCTGAAGGCCAATAATGTATATTTCATTAAATATAAATATGCTTAAGAATATACAATAACTAACTTTAAATTAATTATAAACGTTTACTGCAAAAAAAAAAAAATTCGAATAATATGCCACGAGTTCAATAAGGCTGCTTTCTGCATGTCGAAGACGATGTAATCTGGCAACTGGAGCCTTCGTATGTTTTCCTTAAGATTAATATGCACCATGCCGTGCGCAGATATGATGATTATCAGTAGATACACATCCCTCAACTTCAATTGGCGTTTCACATTAATGACTAAGTCAGAGTATATATATTGTAGCGTTTTTCGTGGCTACTCTTGATGATTTCCCAAATCCTTCGAGTCCGATCACTGGATTGCTAAATAAAACTCCCAAGATTTGTTCGTTTGGCCTCGTAATCGTCAGGAATTGACTCAACGTTTATTTAGTCTTCGATAATTACAATTCTTTATTATACCGAATCGCTTATTTTACAATTCTTTATGACACACAATTATTCTCTGCTTCACACAGCTTATGTGTTTCTAAAACACACACAACTCACAGCAATGTTAACTCCACTACGTCTTCTACTCGTCTCCTTTTGTGATAGCAGCTGCCGATCTTTTTATACCTGAAGATGACCCAAACGTTCTGTTTATGTGCTCAAGAATAAGCTGATTATTCGTTTGCCTGCGGTAGCTGCAGCCGCTTCTTTTATCCCTAACGACGGGGAGTTTCCATTACACTGTCGACCTTTTTGTTTGTCCTTTTGTCTTTACTTTTTATTTGGAAATCTCGTCACTTGTTACTCGTTTTGTCTCTCCTTCGTATTCGGAATTTTTGGATTTGCGTCTTGATGTTTATACCAATCAATGGAGGGACGTACAGTTTATTCTAAGCCGCCTCCGAAGGGCTGACGGATTTTTAAGAGGAGCTTTTATTTCATGTCAGAAATACACTGGGAGGGCTTGACATTCCCTGCCAAGGGGCGACCGCAATTAGAAAAATTTATTTTCTATAATTATTTCATGTTGCTTGAACCTGGCCTCGAACCCAGGTCTTCCGAATGGCAGTACGCAATGCTAACCACTCGGCTATCGTGGCCGCCAGAGTCAATTATTTTCGCGATGTCCATTATGTCGCTTAAGGCACATCGAATTAGCGATCGTAACACATCCAGCAAGCACACGGGCTAGAGTTTCGCTATTGATATTGCATCCACGGCAACTGTCTGCAGGACCGTTTTCGTCACGAATTATATACTTGACATAATTTCTGGTGGGAACGACTCCATCTTGCATTACAAAAATAGTCCCTTCCGTTTCGGCGAATATTGCTCTGTTTGTGAACCATAAGTGCGACAATTTTTGGTCGACATGCGAACTCAGCAAATCTTTCCAATATATGCCGTGGACTATCATTTCAGGCAATTTCTGCAGTTTTTCATCTATTGATATCGTGTTTCTGCTTTCATAAGTCTGGTTCATTCGCAGTGGAGTATAGCTATCATCAGCGGATTTTACAACCTGATGAATTTCAGACTGTGGTAACTTTTGACGAAAATACGCTCTGAGATTTAAAACTAATTTGTCGTGCAACGCCCCGATGTCGGTCTGGCCTTCTTACACCTTCTTTACTGGTCAACCGAGTCGAGGTCGTTCGAAAGACAGATGCTTTGGGATGATGAGCTTTATATTTGAACATCACTGTACGCATTATCCGCTGCATATTTTCCAGCTCGGTTGTTGACTATTTTATAACTCCAAAACTGTACGATACCACGGGTATAGCAAACCAATTTATGGCAAGTGTCTGGTTTCTTCCACTTAATTGAGTTTTGCGTATAACATGAAGTCGTTTCCTAAACTCCCTCACTAGTTCTTTCCGCATATGCATAATTTCTACACAATTACTCATATAACAATATACTTATATGTCTCATCTGGTTCCATTTCTTTTATATCGAGGCCTACAGGTTCAATAGGAGTGTTCTTGGGAATAATCTTTCCTTTCAGGATAGGTATTTTACGGCATTTCCCAAGAACAAAAGGCGTTTTAATGTCATTGGAAATGGTTGCGACACATTTCAAAAGCTTTTCAAGATGGTTTGGTTTGCCAGCAAAGCTTCAGATCATCTACGTAGAAGAGATAACTCAAACGATATCTTCCAGTCTGCCCATGTTTCACCATATATCCGTAGCCTGTCTCCCGCAGTGTATGGCTTAGAGTGTTCATGCTGAGGATGAACCAAAGATGACTCAGTGAATCGCCTTGGAAGATTCCATTGCTGATTTTATTTTTTTTAATTTTTTTTTTTAATTTTTTTTTTTTAGTTTAATTTATTTTATTTATTTTTTAATATTTTTTTATTTAGTTATTTTATTTTATTATTGTATTTCATTTTATTATATTTTTTAATTTTTATTTTTTAATTATTTAAAAAAAAATTTTTTTAATAATTTTATTTTATTTTACTTTATTTTATTTTATTTTATTTTTATTTTATTAAATTTTAATATTTATTTTAATTTTTTTTTTAATTTTTTTTAATTTTATTACTGTATTTTATTTTATTTTATTTTTTTTATATTTTTTTTAAATTTTTTTTTTTATTATATTTTCATTTATTTTATTTTATTTTATTTTATTTTATTTTATTTAAATTCCAAATTTAAGCTTGCATATGATCAATCCAATGATAACGAAGGAAAGAACATAAGCGGATAAAACGAAATTCTCGTAAGAGAACAAATAGCAGAAGCCATATGAAAATCTACTAAATGTAACAAAAACAAACACCCAAAAAAGATAAGCGAAAAGAATTAAAAAAAGCACTCAAAGATGAATAAACTTTATAAATGACAAAAAAAGGGGGAAAGCGAATGCAGGAGAGCAAAGCCAAAACAACAAATCGCTGCAGACCACAAGCATCCGCAGTGAGAAACTCGCTCCCTTGAAGCGACGAAAATACTAGAGCCAAACTAAAAACGCAATGATAACAAGAAGAAGATGATGGAATTATGCGACAATATGAAATAATAAAAAATCTTCATAATAACACAAAAATAAGAAAAAAAAATATTGGAAAAATAGTTGTGGCAGTGGTTGTCTCAGTCGCTGAGCCATTGGCATGAAGTAAATCCGGAAAAGCAGTCGGTTGGCAAAGCAAAAACACATATTTTTAGTGAGGAGCTAAAAAAAGGGGCGAGCACTAGAGGAGAACAGAGAGCAATGGAGGTAAGGAGTGCCGAAAAATGCGGCTGCGTTGCATCGACAGCAGTGGCATCTCGAACGATAAAAATTGCGAAATGTTTAATGAGCCATGAAGGACAGTGGATGGATGGACGGAGGGCTGGACGGAATTATGAAGAAAACAATATGAATAATTATTTATCTTTTGTTTAGATGCTGCAACGTCACAAAAAACTATGGAAGAGACAACAGTGGCGAAATAATGGCATAATAAAATAAAAAATTTAATTTACTGTTAATAAAAAAGAGCGATTAAGAGGAATGCAATCTGTAAAAATATTTCAAATGGAATAAATCGCAGCTAACTACAATAACTAAATACCGTTGCTGTTATGGCACGCAGTTGTGTTGAGAATTGTTTGTGGCAAATGCTGAGAAGAAGGTTGAGAAGTGCCATGGGAAGTGAATAGAATTCAGAAGTGGAACAAGGAGGTGATATTGTGGGGAAGAAAAAGTGGCGCTCAAGGAGTTAGTGGCTCATAGATGTAATCAATACTTGAGTCATACTTCCATTTAGCTTCCTAGCTCAGATCATGTAGGGACCAAGGGGTTTTAAGTCATGTGCATAGTTAGAGAAGATGGGTTATGTCCTTTCCAAGCTAAGAACTTTTGGTAAACATTTTTGAAACTCTCTCGAGCGACGGCCTGCCCCATGGAGTTGTTGGTTCATAAGGAAATTTGAGATCCCAGAACCATAAAAAATATTTTTCACAGATCGTTGCTCTTCTGAGTAAGCTCTAATTACTTGATTGAGCTATGCCTGCTTTGGTACTGTCCTAACATATTTTACAAAAAAAGTTTAGGAACTTTAACTAAGCTCTTTGATGATGACAGACTGAACTTGAACCTGAGAACAGGATGCTAGTCGGTTCATTCTTCTGGAGTTTTGGTTAACTTTTGACGGCGCAGATGACCTGAGAACAGGATGCTGGTCTGTCTCTGAAAGACTTGCTTCTTGGCAGTATATTTTAAGAAAGGTTTATCCTTCTGGAGGTTTGGTTAACCTTTGACAGAAGCTTTAACCCTGCAATGCGACTAGTTTCAACGGCGAACAGCTCGTAAGAATTAGATATTTTCGAGGTAAAGGATCCATCAAGCAGGAGATCAGGCAAAGTCTCACGCCATACAACCCTGATCGAATATTAGGCGGTCAAGAAGCTTCACTGAATATTCACACTGAGTCAGATTCTGCAGAAGGAAGCGACCTGAATAATACATATTTCCTCCAGACGTTGCTTGACAGTCGTTTAAATAAAGGTGACAATCATTCATGCAAGCTCTTCAGTCTGTTAAACTCACAGCTCTACGCCTACAATTTGATTTCGAAATTATTGAAAAACAATACGAAGAAGAGCGTTCAGTGCCCTGATAAACGCTACACTACATTCGATTGTGAATCGTGGCGATCTCTGAAGATGGTAGCGAAAGTGGTGAATGAAAACCTGACCTCGACTCTAAGAAAACTCTTTAAAGATTTCCTATTGGAATTCCGATAAGGTCTAATCAGAGTATAGAAGAACAAAGTCATGTTAGAGCAGTCGTACAGTCGGTTGCGTCCAGTCGTGTAAGGTCAGAAACCTAAAAGCCGCCACTTTATCTTCTTCTTTCTTTTAAAGACTGACAATGTGAACGTGAAAATATTATTTGTTGAAATTTCTGTTATGAAATAAAATTCTTAATAAACTAAAAAAAAAAACAACAACAATAAAAATCTCATAGCATTTCATCCGAATCTCACTGCCCACAGCGAGTACATGCAATTAGAGTTGTTTTTGTTTTCTTTTTGTTCTTATTTTTTTACTGGCACTTGGCCACATGTGTGCCGGAAAAGTCGTTGAACGTCATCAAGGGCATACGAGTACAAATAGCAGCCGCCTCTTGAATTTGTTATTGTTATTGTTTTTGTTGTTTTTTTGCCATGCAGCTGGTCAGCTGAGTTGAGCACAGCAAGGGAGAGACACTCGCGTATATAAGGACACAGCACAGTATATGGAAGAAGTGAGGTTATGTGTTGCGTGAGACACGGCGCTGCGACAGACGGTCGGTTGCACGGGGCAGTCGCATGCATGTGTGGAGGGAGATCAGCGTGGACAACATTTTATTTTATTTGCTCTTAGCATTATTTTATTCGCCGACATCAGTGTGGTTCGTGTATTTTTTGTGTGTGCTCTTTTCGTTCATCTGACCTTTATAGGCAACAACTAACTTTGTGCCAAAATGGCTGGGCGGAGAGTTCAAGATTTTGTACTCGGACATGAACAGTCTTTTCATACATATCTATACATACATACATATGTGTTGTTGTAGCAAATACATATGTGTATGGTTACACATGCTTACAAATATAAGAATATTTGCACAAACTCGAAAGTGGAACAGTCGGTTGAATGTTTTGCAGTGAAAGTTCAAGAGAACTTGCGGCAGAGCTTCCGTTTTTTCACACATATTTATATATTTCATTATCTATTTTAGTATTTAACCTGATTTTATGTTATGTTGATGTTGTTCCTTTTTAAATACTCCTGATTTCCAGTTGGGTCATTACCTCAAAACCGGATACCTCATATGTACTAAGCTGAGGTGTGCGAAACTTGTACTCAAAAGTTTAGGATCTGAATTTGTATTCAGCCCACCATTAAACTTTAGTGAGAGCTCAGTCGAAGAGTTTTCTCGAACCGAGAATGGTCATTTTGAAATTGTTTCTTAGCCAGCTAAGACCTTAGGGTCGGCCGCAATAACCGAGTGGTTGCGTACTACAATCCGGAATTCCATGGTTCGAGCGCAGGTTCGACCTATAACAATAAATTAATTTTTCTAATCGCGGTCGGCCCTCGGCAGGGATTGTCAAGTCCTCCGAGTGTATTTCTGACATGAAATGAAAGCTCCTCATAAAACTCCATCGGCCGTTCGGAGGCGGCTTAGAATAAACTGTGTGTCCCCCCATATGTTGGTGAAAACATCAAGACTTAATTCTACCAAATCGGTTAAGAATCTCGGTTAAGATCGCTTCATATCTGTCTATTTGTCTCGGCTATTAAGCTCAGAGCTTGTTCACGATCATCCAAACTAAGCAAGCAGATCGCAAGACCTCCTCATCCGGCTCTCGCCGACATGGTGGCTAAGTAGTTTTTGGAGCAGAACATTTGCGGGTAAGCAAAACTCATTAATGACATTGCAGACGACCTCAGGTTAAGTTGGTTTAGAGTCGTTGATGCCTTGACACGTCAATAGTTTTACCAGAAATACTACCGAAGTCATGCAATGCTACATTTTTTGCTGTTTCTCCACTTTGAAGAACAATTCTGCTCTCTTAGCGAATTGCAAATTCATCAGCCTTTGTCTGGTGAGCGCCAAACACGCTATTCCGAAAAGGCTCTATCTTTAGTCAATTAATCAGCTATCTTGAACTGGATGCGGTTAGTGCTCTACTCGTTGTGGCCGTGACTTTCGCTCACATCAGGCGCTGCTTTTTCCCGTGAAGTTAGTTATGTTGACTACTGCACCGAATCTCTTTATTTTTCCCAATGCTGTCTCCTATTATGATAAGACTATATTCGCCTCCCTATTCCCGCCTTCCTATTCACAACGGCCTCCGCCTCCTTTCCAGGGCTGGCTAATAGCTCCTTCTCCCACGTAGAGCTTACCGGGGTGAAGCTTTCTTTCTCCTTTCGAGACTTTAGCGGGAAACTTCCCTGCCACCTTTATCTCCTCCTTATGGTTTTTATTTATGATTTTGTTCATCTTGTTTTAACGGCAACCTGTCCGTAGAGGCGAGTCCAGTAATAAATGTAGTTTCCCTTGGCACGGTAAGGCAACCCGGTGTCAGGAAAGCTCCATTATACTACAGCCGATATTTATCCCTGACTGAAAATCGTTAATTGGGCACGGTTCGCATTCCACTTTGGATTAAGAGAGGTGACAGTTCTCCAGCGGTCCCATACTTTATGACGGGCGGCACAAGGCTGGAGCTAGTTGCCCACATAAAAAGAGGTCACGTTGGTGATTCAGCTATAAAAAAGTGCCTGCCTTCGCAGAGACTCGTTATTTTGGTATGTTTTAGTCGAATGTTTTTGTCATTAAGGAAGTGATGGATAAACTCCTTTGGAGCTTCATTTTCAGAAGTTTGATTTGTAGGAAAAATGTTTGTTCCCAACTTTTTTTGTGACCCATTCACCGCTTTAAGACCATTATAAAAACTAATTGCGAAATTTTGGCTTATGATTGATCCAGACACGGACTCTACAGAAAATTGATATCTTACACCGCGCTTCTAGGATCAAATGCGACACAATCGAATTACGTAGTTTCACAAAGGACTTAGTTTAGTCTAAGTACGTCGGTGTTAGCAAATCTCTATTTTTACCTACCTACCTATCCATCTACCCAGGTAAGTAGACAATACTCTAGCCCTCCTTTCATTTTGATTATGCGATTCTTGTTGTGTGAGTTTCCGTATGCGGACTGTTATCGAGTCAGAATTCCTGGGGAACTGAAGGACTTAAAGTAGTTTAAATTGAGGAGAGACTATTAGCGGAACTTCGGTGAAATAGTTGAGGGATTTACTCGAGACCTTGTTTCTTTGCTGACTGTCCGTCTGTGTTTTTTAGAACTTTATGAAATATCTTCTTTTTTTTTTAGTGGCATCATGCAACTTCAACTCCAGATTCGTTATCGTTTAATACTCAAAACTGCTTGCGGTGTAAGAAATAGTATTATTAATAGCTCTTGCTCCAACTAAGACCTAAAAACCGCATACGCGGTCAACGGCAACTTTAACGCTTATAGCAGTCTATGACCACATAGCTACTGCCAGCCGACAACTTTACGGTCAACTCTATATGGTAGAAAACATTAAAATATATGTATATATGTACGACCGACCGCAAGCCAAGCCACAAAATTCTAAACGTCGAACAAAGCTAAGTTCTCCCCACTCACCACTCACTGACGCCGTTATTGCTTACAGTCCACCTCGCCTTTATTCTCACCGACGAAGCCCACCCACAGCACAAAGGGTGCATTAAAATTGTAAATAAATTATGAGTTCAATAAAGTTATTGGTAATAATTCAATATTAATATGTGGAGATATTTAAGTGAATGGCCGTTGCTTTCCAGTGAGTCGATTTATATTTGCTTAGGGCATCAGCTAACGGAGGGTACAATAAAAGAGTTGTTTGGAAGGGTTTGGTTAGGAAGAGGAGTTGTCATGAAGAGATTCAAGGATGTATGAGAGAGTCTATTGTTAGAGGACCAGTAGCTGGAATTACTTGCATACCTATGATGTCATTCACCACAGGACACTGGGCTGAACTATCTTTGAAAGGTGTTTGGAGATCGTTTGAGTTCATGTAGTTTAGAATGATGAGACCTCCGAAAAAACAAATTTGGCGGAACATAAAATTCTCACAATGTAGATTTTGGGCTCTGCAAAAAGAGTATATAAATTTGCTACTTTCCTTCTTTTCTCCTATGGATGGGGATAGGATGAGGAAAAGTGTACAGCTAGTTCAGAACTCTCCCCTTGGAATAGCAGAACGAAATCGTTTTGGTTTGTCGAGCCGGCACGTTTAGCCTCTGGATACAGTTAATCGGTTCCTCTTGCTAGGCCAGGTATTCGCTTGATTAGTGGAACAAAACGTTGCTCTGCCTCTGGGTGCAAACAATAGGTTCTTAGAGCTAGGCTAGACACCCACTCGCAGGTTCACAGTGGAGTGCACGACCTAATTCGTCACCGCCGCATGTGCTCCAGCCAAGTGCAACATCATCTGCCTTCGTTATACCGTCGAGTTGTCATTGCTCTCTCTCTCTCTCTATCTCGCTCTCTCTCTCTTTCTTTCTCTCTCGCTCTCTCTTTCTCTCTATCTGTTATCGGTTTCGCCATCAGAGCACTCTAGAGAATCTCTGGTTTTCGGTGACCGATATCTTGAACTTTTCATTTTTCTCGTTGTGAGGTGGATGAAATGGTAAAAAAAACCGAAATTTCACTCGAGCCGGTAAAAGGTGAACTATAACATCTGATTCGAAATTCTCCTGCCAACATGTCTATGGACTCCAGATCTTTCAATTAACTTTCCATAAGACCCTTTCTTAACAAACTTCGTCAAACAATTTTTATTTCATTTTTTTCCACTTCAGCTCATCTCTCACTGATTAATTTGAGTCCTATTCTCCTTCTCTTTATGATATTAAAATCTAAAACCCTTTAATACTTTCTTTTGTCTTTTCCCTATTTCTACAATTTATAAGCAATTTTTCTAGATTGTAAATGCTGCATTATTTATGATCCACTCCAAGCGGCGTTTGCAATTTGTTGCGCTGACCATTGACCGAATCGAGTGCATAAACCTCAACTAACCACAACTACACAGCGCATAAACTCTGCACTGCTGCAGCTCGGAGCACTATTTATGAACGCTAAATTATTATGTCAATGGTCATCAGCCAGCGAGTCGTCGTCCAAATCACCCGCTCTCCACCATCCGTTTGTCCTTGCTTCGGACCGTCCGTTTATTCGCCCTCAATTGCGGCAACAGTTTAATGCGACATCTATGCCGAGTGGATCTTAGTATAATAACGGTGTTATGACCGCGTGTTCGCTCGTAAAATATCCAAATAACAATTCCACTTCATTTCATATATTAAATGAGTTTTTCAAATTACACGTTTTTCGCATTTCGTTTTAGCATTTTTTGTTACGTTTTTTATTTTTACTCGCTGCTTTTTGTTCGCGAAACAATTGGAAAATGTTTTTGTATGTGAATTGCAATTGTTTTTGCAGGCGTTGTTATTTGACAATATTGTTGTAGTTGTTTTTGTTTTAGTATGCATTTCATATTTATTTTCACTTTGCTTTGTCATTACTTTTACTATTTAATGGTTTATTGAAAGAATGAAGCGTATGAAGCTCAACGGTCGGTAGTGGAATGGCAAATGGGCATAAAAGAGGATGAACGATAGAAATGTATTTGTAGATATGTATGTTATAGGTGCATTTAATTTTTTTTTTGAACGGAATTATTTTAGTTTTTTCTCTATTTTGCTAACGTGTATTGGAATATAAATTTTTTGGTTTAACATTTAAAACGTGATCCATTTCGAGGATCGCTAATTTTTTAAAGAAAAATAAAAAACGGAAAATTTAAATTTCCTTTGGGGAATATTTATTATCATTCGAAAGAACATTTTTTGGCATTTACTTTTTGAGGATTCTCTTTTTCAAAAATTGGTCACAGCTACGTCTCAGATGGTCCATCCGTTGAGTTCAATTTTCGATGACTCGTTCGAGCATTTCGACTGGTAACTGGCAAATGACATGCGTTATGTTTGGTTCCAAGGCCTGAATCGAAGCGGGATTGTCCGCATAGTTTTTAAGATTTACATATCCCCACAGGTAGAGGTCTAACGGTGTGATATCACACGATCTTGATGATCAATCGACCGGCCCAAAATGTGAAATTTTCAGCTCACCGAAGTGTTCTCTCAATAAATTCATTGATTGATGCGATGTGTTGGAAGTGGCGCAGTCTTATTGAAACCAAATGTCACGGAGATCTCGAACTTCAATTTCAGGCATGCAGGTCTATTATAATGGCGCGATAATGGTCGCCACTGACGATTACGTTCTCACCGGCATCATTTTTGAAGAGATATAGACCGATTTCTACCGGCCTACTACCCACTCCAAACCGTGTTTACGTTTTTTTTTTTTTGGAGGAAATAGCAGCTCTTGAATCTCTTCAGGTTGCTCTTTGTTCCAAGTGCTGCAATTTTTCTTGTTTACATACCCATTGAGCCAGAAATGGGCCTCATCGCTGAAAAAAGTTTTGCTCGAAAACGTCGCATCTTCTTGGAACTTTTCAATAGCCTTTTGAGCAAAACGATGTCGCTTGGGAAGTTCGAGCGGCTTTAGTTTCTGCACAAGCTGTATTTTTTACTGTTTAAATTTAAGATCTCGACATGAAATGCGCCAAGTCGTTCCATACGTCAGTCCGAGTTGCTGCGAACGGCGATGAATCAACTCTTTACAGTCTTTGTATGCACTATCAACTACGGCCGCGATATTTTCTTCACTGCGTGCTGAACGTGGTCAATTCGGTCGAATATTATCCAGCTGGGTCTCAAGATGGGTGATAATGTTGCGAATACAACGCTCGGTAGGCCGATTATGTTGACCATAAGTTGAGCGAAGCACGCGAAACACTTTCTTCACAAAATGTGAATTTTCGAAATAAAGTTGAATGATTTGTAAGCATTGTTCAGGCGTAAGTCTTTTCATGATGATATGCCAAACAATACTGAACAAAAGTGACATGACAGCTCAAAAATAGGCTTTTGAAAAAAGTACCTCTACTTGGATCGCCTTTTATTTAATTTTATGTTTTACTTTTATATAATTAATTTTATATTATTTTTACATAATTTTTTTTCAATCCTAGTTTTTTAAATTTTTTTTAAATCCATTTCACGTTCTTCTTATAATTTTATTTAATTTTTTCGTTTTATTTCTTTCTATTTATTTTATTTTTCTTTTAATTATTTTATTTTATATAATTTTTTCTTTTTTATTCTTTATTATCTTTTATTATTATTTTATAATAAGTTATTTAATTTATAATTTTTTACATAATCTTTTTAATTTTATTTTTATTTAATTTTACTATTTTATTTTAGTTTATTTCATTTTTCTTTATTTCATTTTATTTTATTTTATTTTATTTTATTTTATTTTATTTTATTTCAAATTATTTTGGTTTATATTAATATATTTTTTGGCTTATTTTATTTTATTTTAACTAATTTATTGTATTTTATTCTAATTTAGTTTATTTTATTATTTTATTAAACTTATTTTTTTACGATATTTTGCTCTATTCTGTTTTTCGTTTTAGTTTATTTCATTCAATTTACTTTTCTTTCATATTTATTTAGTTTATTTTATTTTATTCCACATTTTTTATTAAATATATTTTCAATATTTTAGTTTTTATATTTTCTTTTATTTTATTTCATTTTATAATATTTATTTGACATTTATTTATTTATTTTCATTAAATATTTTTTTAAATTATTTTAGTTTATTTCACTTTATTCTACATTATTTAACCACATTTTTTTATATATATTCTTTTTTAATTAGTTTAATTTGTTTTATTTTATAGCATAAAATTTTTTATTTTTTTGTTTTACAATATTTTACTTTATTTGCTTCATATGTTTTAATTTATTCCGTTTATTTATTTTATTTTACTATATTTAATTTTTTATTTTTGTTTTGTGATATTTTTATTTGTTTTATTTTTATTTTTTTTTTAATTTTTTTTTTATTCTCATTTTAGTTGATCGCTTTTCCTCAACTTGGTTTTACTTCATTTTGGCACATCAGTGGTTGGTGGTAAAGCACTGTGTCTATTGTATTGTAATTTCTTTTTAATGCGAAAATAATTTCAAAAACTTATGCACCAGTGGGGAGTACACATCACAGGAGGGCGGAATGTAGATGTTTTTTCGACATTAAGATTATAAGTTTTTTTTATTTTTATTTTTAAGCTGCTATTGGCGGAAAACAATTTATAGAATTTGCATAAAGAAGCTTCTTTGGGTTGTCCAAACTTTTTCAATTGAAATTTTGCAATTATTTTGTAGTTTAAATTTTTGGGATTTAAAAGTTTTAATTTTCTTCATGCATTATAATTTCGCTTTTTCAAATTTTTTCGTAGGGGATTTCCTCTCTATATCTCTTTACCTAACTATCCAAGTCTTCCACTGCGTATTAGCTTGATCAATTGAGTCAGTCAGTGAGAGTAGACCCTATGCCGAAGCTTTGCTACTGGGTAAGGAAAATTGTTGCGGTCTAACAAAAAGCTCCATCAGCATTGAAAAAAGTCAGCACCAGTATTCATTGAAGCTGAATATCTTTGTTTTTCCCTAAACCAGCTGTCGCAAAGTACGCTGTGGTGAAGTATTCCAACAGTGAAAACTCACTTTTTTTTTTTTTTTTTTTTTTTTTTTTTTTTTAAAGAGCTTTTTGCCAAAATTATTGAAATATGTCTAACTTTGGCAAACCATAAAGGACACTCACAAGTGTCTGTTAGTCAGCTCAAGTTCTGTGGGCCAAATATATTTGCTTGCTGATTGCTGACTATCTTTTTCAACTACTTTCAAAGATTTGCCCGCGGTGTGATATTCCTTGCATATACATTACTTTTTTGGAATCAATTAATAACTTACGATGAGTCCTAATGAGACCCACGGAGACCGTGACAGTGAGTTTTCAACCAGTGCATTGTTGAGCCGTACTAAATAGCCGAGTAGTGCACAGGTCGGTCAGTCTTGTTGTGTAAGTCGTGCGCGTAGCTATTAGAGCAAGACGTTGCTGTGACTTTGGGTACGCCAAGCCAAACATCAACGGGCTCACTGTGGAGTGCGAAGCAGTAGACTAGCGCTCTCCTTCCTACTGGAACCTTCCGGCCACCAAGGCTTAGTTTCGGCTCCGCTACTTGCGTTCAGCACCTACTTAGTTAGTATGCGACTATGAAAGTGACGATATCCGTACAATCTCGTAAGTTTTCAGTCTGGTAAGGCTTTTTAAGTCGCTTCGCTGTCACCGGGACTAGTTTGCCGCGCCTTTAGGAATATACAAAGTTCATCTTCGCCATCAAAATTACTGGAGTTTTTCGTATTCAGCTATCCCGGCAATATTGGGAGCTACTTGTCGTACTGCTTGCATTCCCACCGTTTCTGGACCGCCGTTTCGAAGTCGGTGAGAGTCCATCGCCGCTTACCAGTCACCCCGAATCTACGTAGACCCAACCGCCGTGCTAATAGTGTACTTACCACGTCAGTTGCCCCGGCATCACTGTGTTATTGACTACACGCCGTATCCGCTCTTAATACGACTACACAATATCTACACACACTCTCTCTTATTGGTGCTCTAGTTAGAGATCCGAGCGTGAGTGTGTTCGAAATTAAGCACATTAATTACTATGTTTTATTTGGCGGAGTTTAGTGGGATCTTCGTTCGACTCTAGCTTGGCTGAGCTCATCTCAGCCTTTGACAAAGCTATTGGTGAGAGCTACTATCGCTCAACATAGCTTTTCTACCGTAAGGCCATGCATTCGGGCAAAGCTAGTACCAATATCAAGAGGAGGAAACTGAGGAAACAGTGCGAGGACTATACAGTTCTAACAATATAGAATTAAAATAACTGTTTGATATGTCTCTGCGGGAGCGAAAAGCCATAGAAATGATACGGTCGATTTCGTTAATCCTTATATTTTGAAAAATTCAGGGTTTTACACCTACCACGACCGTCTTTAAATGATTACAAGACGGTCCTAACCAATAGGGTGTTCCACAACCTGAAGCAGAATGGGGTCGAGCCTAGATCAGACTGACATCTAAAAAGTTTTTTCTAAAACACATTCACATTTTGGCAGATATTGTCCAGACCATGCAGTCTATTCAAGAAGAATCTACAATGATTCAAATGACCCTTAAAATAGAACTTTCCAATGATGAAACCGAACTTAAGATCTACCGTCTGTCGAGCGCATACACTTCTGAGCCAACTGTGAATGGTACTGACCACCCGCAGAGGCTTCACTTTGTTAACAATAAAAGAGAACAAATCAACCGTTAATGTGCGCTCACCCAAACACGCTGAGGTAGATGTTCATAAAATCAATAGAGAAGAAGAAAAGTATGGGTCAAGGTGAACTATCGCCGCACAAGGTTGTCTCAGTCTATTTACAGTTAACTAACAACACTTCAAATAGATGTAAATTTACGCATCAACGAACAATGAAGAATGTGCAATGAGAGCCACGCGAGCCACTCGAAGAGAATATCTGTATTCATTAGCTTTTCCGCAATCTTTTACACTTGAACTAAATTAACTTGAGTGCATGAGAAGTACCGTTATGTTATATAGAAACATCTACATATACCTATGTGTGTGTATGTATATTTGTATGTGCGTATGCGGGACGTGTGTGTTAAGTGCAAAACTAAGTTGAAAATGTGTGTGTGTGTTTTTGCAAGAGTGTGAGTGTGTGTGTGTATGTAGAAAATATGAAAAATCGTTTTTTCTAAAAGCTCAACGGTTGATGCTTTTTATGAATTTGATTTTTTTTACAGTTTTTATTTTTTTATTTATTTATTTATTTATTTATTTTTTTTTTTGTTATTTTCCCCCCAAAAAGTATATACACAATCTGTGTGACGGTGTGTGTGATCAAAGTTTTTCCATCTATGTCTAAACTAGCAATTTTCTGGAGCGCCTTTTAGTTTTCCGCATTAAGGACCTCAACAGCAATTTTTTCAAGCACACATTAAGTGTGTTGCGTTGAGTTGAAATCATTTGAGTTGAGTTGAGTTGAGTTAACCACACTTTAAAAGGAGTGTAAAAAAGGATATTATAGACTAGGGACTGGGGTGCGTGTGACTGTGTGTGTGTGTGTTTTATGATTACGCTTTCCTTTACACATACAGATTATTATAAGTATGTTGGGCTTTGACATGTTGTTTTTCGATGTTATTTTTGTTGCTATTTTTGAGGTTTTTGTTATTGTGCTTGTTGTTGTAGACTTATTGTTTACTTCTTGTGTTGTTTTTGTAAACTTGATTTAAAAAAAAAAATTTTCAAGATTTTCTGCACCACTACCTCTCCTCATGCTACATACTTCTGAGTTGCTTGTGGCATGCAACGCCCATTTAAACATAAACAACTTAATTGTTACATAGATGCTTCTACGCTATATGTATGAGTATACATATATACATTTTTTATATATACATATATACATCGAAAATATAAGAAACGATAGATATCTAACAAGTGATCCATTTCGAGGTACCCTAATTTTTTAAAGAAAAAAACATAGAAAATTCAAAAATAATGGGGAATGTTCATATCGTTCGAAAGAACTTTCTTTGGCATTTATTTTTTGAAGATTATCTCCTTCAAATGTTGGCCGCGGCTACGTCTCAGATGGTCCATTCGTTGAGTCCAATCTTCGCTGACTCGTTCGAGCATTTTGACTGGTAACTGGTAACCGGACACGCGTGATGTTTTGCTGCAAGGCCTGAATTGAAAAGGGATTGTTCGCATAGACTTTGCACTTTAAATATCCTCACAGGTAGAATATCACCACGATCTCACCTGCTCACCGAAGTGCTCTCTCAATAAATCCATTGATTGATGCGATGTGTAGGAAGTGGCGCCGCCTTATTGAAACCAAATGTCGCGGAGATCACGAGCTTCAATTTCAGGCATCAAATAGTCAGTTATCATGGCGTGATAAAGGCCGCCATTGACGGTTACGTTCTCACCGAAATCATTTTTGAAGAAATATGAACCGATGACTCTACCGGCCCACAAACCAGCTACTGAATCTCCTCAAGTTAATCTTCGCTCCAAATGCGGCAATTTTGCTTGTTTACTTGAGCGTGAAAACAAAAAAGAAAACTTAAGCACTCAACAAAATACTTAAGTACTTAAGGAAAAACTTACTATATTACGAAAGAACTCAGTAGCAGTTTATAGCTTAACTTACTTACTTTCATCGGCTTTGCTTTTGACGATACTTATAGAGTCGTTTTGTTCCTATTCTGCCATAACCTGGTGAATGAACGGTCAGAATTAAGACGAGGAAAGCTCTGGGGATGGGACTTCATTACCATCACACATTGACCCATGCATAAATGTGGTTTTCTGAATAATTTAGCGCCACCTATCGGCATAAAATATTTTATATTGTATCTCTAAGAGACGGCGTAGTTTGATTATTATTCCATTATTTTAATATTCCAAACATTACTGTGCGTCTGTTCCAATGTATGTCATCCATTTGAACTTTGTACTGAAAAAGTGTTGTTTTTTTTGGAGTTCTCCTTCCCTACTTCAATATGAACAAAACTGCTGCCGGA
The DNA here is from genome assembly GCA_030068015.2 of Neoceratitis asiatica. NCBI lineage: Eukaryota > Metazoa > Arthropoda > Insecta > Diptera > Tephritidae > Neoceratitis > Neoceratitis asiatica. The sequence goes on from CM061524.1 coordinate 2,846,794, forward strand.
ACTGAATGGATCGCCGGTCGATTTTTCACCAAGATCGTGTGTTATCACGCCGCTAGACTTTTTCCTGTGGGGATATATAAAATCTAAAGTCTATGCGGACAACCCTGCTTCGATTCAGGCCTTGGAGCTATATCACGTTTGCCATTCACGCAAAATTGGACTCAACGGGTGGACCATCGGAGGTGTAGCTGCGGCCAACATTTGAAGGAGATAATCTTCAAAACATAAATGCCAAAGAATGTCCTTTCAATGATAATTCGACATTCCGCATTAAATTTGAATTTTCTGTGTTTTTTTCTTTAAAAAAGTAGGGAACCTCGCAATAAATCACCCGTTACTATTCAGCTAAGAACTAAAGTATTCAGTTAAGTATGTGTTTTGATAAGTATTTACTAAAGTACATAAGAATTTGATAAAAGACTTTAGAATTCGGCTAATTTTTGGGTAATAATTGGGTTAAACTTTCGTTAAGCACTTAAGTTTTGTTTAGGTATATAAGTATTTGATACTTTGTACTCGGTTAAGTGCTTCAGTATTTGGTTAAGTTTTAAATATTTTCGTATTTAATTTTTTTTGTTTTATAAATACTTGTAAAATTAGATCCAAATTATTGAAAATTTCGACCTTATTTTTTAGTGACTCCAGAAATTCAGCATATCCGTATATGCTATAGCGCTAGTAGCAAGCATAAGTGGCGTATGTGTATGTAGGGCACACATTTGCTGTGCATGACTGACTTTGTCACTTTATATATGTATATTTTGCGACTATTTTTTGGCTAAAGTTTTTATTTCACTTGATGTCTTTTACATTTTTTTCCCTTTTTTTAATTTTGTTTTTATAAGTTTGTTTTTTCTTATTTTTTTATTTTTTATTCTTCTCTCTCCGTTTTTGCACTTTGTTCTACTCTTAGTTGCATACAATCGTGTTCACAAAGGACACAATGCAGTGCCACTACATTAAAGCTACTAAGCGTTACACAAACACAAGTTACAAACACACACACTCACACACACACACACACACACACACACACACACATATGCATTTACGCCTGTAATATATACAGGTAAAAGTGTATGTGTTTCACTTTCGACAGGCAGCGCACGCTTGAAAGGGTTAAATCGAAGCATGCCACAAGCGACAACAAAGACAGAGAGAGAGGTGCAGCTAGCTGTTACAACAACTACAGCAACAACAACAACAGCTAGGGCTGCAAGAAAAACACTGAGGGTAGAAAGGCGTAGAAAATAAAATTTAAGAAAAAGTGCTTGGAAAGTATGGTAAGAGCGCAACAGGAACTAAAAAATGCATATATGCACACACGCATACACACATGAACACACACACACATACATACTCGTCGTATACATATTTTCGCACTGATAGCAAAATTTTCGGTCGCTTGCCCTATGCATCAGTGCGCCTGCCACCCTTCGTCTAACATTAAATTCAAGTTGACCCAGTTTTGTCTTGCCTGCAACGCTGGCAGTGTGTGGCATATGGTTGGATGCTGATGTGGGGTGGTGTGTAGGGGGGAGGGGGGGATCACTTAGTGCAATATTGCCACACTTTTTAATGGTTGCGTTGATGATGATGATGCTGATGCTGATGCTGATGATGATGACTGCGTCGATGAGCGTTTGTTCAGCGTCATGTGGCACTCTAAAGCCAACAACAACACCACCCGTGTGGCACACACAATTTGGCCTTTTAACATGTTGCGGCTGAATTTTGTTCTCAACCAAAATTTTTTTTTATAAAATTTTGTCGATGTTTATTTTTATTATAGATTTTTTTTCTTTGGAGCGGAGAAAAATGTAAAATTTGTTGTTACCGTTAGTTGGTATGTCGGTCGTTCGGCTCGACTCGGTTAGTTGAAGGCATACATCCAGCCATTGTGGCAAGTAAATTGCAATCCAATTAAATGTAGTAGAAGCAAAAGTTATGCATAAATGCAATGTTGTTGTTGTTGTTATTGTTTTCATTAGGCAACAACACTTTGATGATGTATGCCACAGCTTGTTGCTAGCGAAACCCTACGCTCTTTGTTACTTAAAAGCAAAATAAAATTGCATTATTCCGCACTCTGTAGCAGCAAATTTACTGCGCTTTTTATTTTTAGCACTACAATCGGTTGTTGTTGTTGTTGTTGTTGCTGCTGTTGTTGCCTCGTTAATTTTAACGTCAATATGTTGCAACTTGCTACATGCAACATGCGTCAAGTTAACTATAGTTGCTTTCCATTGGATTTTTCGTTTGGCAAGTTTCAGCTTTTGTTACAGCAAACTCACACACACACACATACATACGGATACACATACATGCAAGCAGCATACTTTTACATACTTTTGTAGCCTTCTTTGTGTAGTAAGTTATTTAACGGTGTTTAAGTGCATTTTTATACCAACAGTTGTTGCAACAGTTCGAGTGTTAACTGTAAATGAAGTGGCGATCACATCAAATTCAGTTATTGCGAGTGTTTACTGAACGGTTGTCACGAAAATGAATGAAATGGAATATTAAAAAAAAATATATTAAAAAAACTTAGCTTTAAAAATGAAATATTTTCATAAATCTCAGTTTTTTTCAAAACATATCTAACGACAAGTATTTCTAAATTGCAGCACTCTGCAAGCGCTTTTGTTTGATACCCATATTGACTGTTTAAAATTTTTATTCTAAAATGGTGGCAACTCTAACAAATTTTTTTTTATTTTTCACAAAAAAAAAAGTTTTTATATTATAAATCAACTTATAAATCCTCTTTCTATGCGACATTTTACAGAACTATATTTTTGTTATGAGTTTTTTTTAATCAAGTGGCAACACTGAAAATTTTCAAAACTGAACAAAAACAAAAACATTAAAATTTAAGTTAAAATTCTTCAAAAGTGCGTTAATTTCATAACCATATATTAAAAATTTAATTGATTGACAAGAAGTCTGAAACCACAAAAGTGGCAACCCTATAAAACTAGATTTTAATTAAATATAAAGTGGTTTGTAATTTTTTTTATAATTTATTTATCCTTTAGCTTTTCTTCTTTAACATGGAAATGCATGGAACTATTTTTTATTTAATTTTTTTTTTCAATGGCAACTCTAACAGAGTAATTTTGGCGTAAAAAACAGGCGGCAACACTATAAAAAAACTATAATTCTATATAAAAACAAGAAAGAAAGGCTGCCATCGGCCATGACGAAGTCTTTATATCTTTCATGAACATATCAAATTGATTGCAAATTCCAAAATTCGATTTCAATGATTTTCAGTGTCAACTTGAATTTACGAGTGTAGAAAACCGAATTTCCGAACAAATCGGTTGTATGGGGTTATATGATATAGCAGTCCGATTTTTACGATTTTCGCTACCAACTTGCAATTCATAATGTGTATGGATAATAGCAAACTTCATGCACCTAAATGCTTTTTTCACTGAGTATTGACCAAAGCCTCACATAGTACAGTATACCAACTTTCACGTTATTAGATACTTTTTTGACGGTTTTATTACTCAAAATTTCAAATCTGAAAAATCGGTCGTATATATGCGATAGTTGTCTGATCTGGTCGGTTCCGACAAATGATCGTTTCAACGTATAGGTGCATCTTCCTAACAAGTTTCAAGCAGATGGACAGATGGTCATGGCTAAATCAACTCAGCACAGCATTCTGATACGATCAGTATAAATTTGAGTGGATCTATCTTCTCCTTCTGGTACTTAGAAACGTCGGACCAAAGTTAATTTACCATTCCATGTACATGATTATTAGTTTCATAAATTATTTCTCAACTTGACATATATTTTTTTATTCCAAAATTGGGAAACTGTAATTTATTATCCAACTTTTAATTAAATGGCAATCACAAAATAATATTCTCAACCATATAAAAATATTTTCAATCATTTTCAAATTAAAGTTTTCCAAAACTGGTTTCGTTTAATACCCATATTTACTTAGTAGGGACGTAATAACTGTTACACACATTTTATGCTATAAAATAAAAAATAATGAATGTTTTTGGACCAATTTTTTTTTTTTACATGTTTATTGATATATATTGTATACAAAAAAGCAGTATTCATTCGAAATGCCCGCCTTTGGCCTTCACGCACGCATTAAGTCGGACTGGCCAATCATCAATAGCCGCACGCACCTCCTCCATTGGGAAATTGGCCACAGCACGAATCAAAGCTGTCTTAAGAGAATCAATGTTGGGGTATCTTTTGTGGCAAACCATGTCCTCTAAAACTGTCCACAATTTGTAATCCAGCGGGTTCAAATCAGGACTGCCAGAGGGCCACTCTTTAAAGGAAATGAATGCTGGTAAATTATTTTGGAGCCAGATTTGGGTCGTTTTAGCTTTATGGGCCGTCGCAGTCTTGCTGAAAAGTCCATGATTGGTTTTGGAACATTGAAAGGTTAAGTAGTCTTACAAAAGCTTCTAAAACGGTTTCTTAGTAAACTTTGGCCGATGTTTTGACCCCTTGTTCGCAAAAATGCAAGTCAGTTACCCCATCATAAGATACACCCCACCAAACTATAACTGAAGCTCGGTGATGACCTTTTCCGACCCGTGGAATCAGTTCAGAACGGTAAAAAAATGTTCATCGGTAAACAAGATTTTTCTGTGAAAATTATCAGCGTGCTTGACCAAAAGTCGTTTGCATTTTACCAAAGATGCAGTCAACAAATGTCCGGTACGGCGTTTGAAAGCCCCAAGTCCCAAGTCTTTTTTAATAATTCGACTCATGGACTTTTGCGAAACATTCATCTCCCGGGCCATGGTTTTCTGTTTTCGGAGCGGATTTCGCAGAATTCTTGATATGACAGCTTTGATGTCTTGCGGCGTTCGAACTGTGGGTGGACGACCCGACCGGTGGCGGTCTTTAACATCCCCAGTCCCCTCACACAGTTTTATGCACCGGTAGACGAACACGCGCCTAATGCCGAGCGGGCGGAGTGTTTTGAAAAGATCAACTTTTTCATTTCACACTTAAAAAGCGCTATAACAGCGATACGGTTTTCATTATCTGACCATTCCATGTTGAAAACTCACACAATTTAGAATTCTCGATACCGACTAACGCTTTACAGGTTATATTTTATAAATCATATGGGAACTATGTGGTATGCTCAATTCTTCCATTGAAATGCATGTGTTTAATGTTGTAATAATTAAATGAATATTATTTTTAAGCTTAAAACATTTCAACTCTATCAAAAAATTTGTTTTTCAAATCAATTTATTAAATTTTCATTAATTTGTTTCATAACTGATTTATTGGCTTTATGTACAACTTTTTAACCGGAAATTCTAAATAATATTTTCCTTTATCCGTTTAGGTTTAAATTTTTGACACTAACGCATAGTATATATTTCTTTAAACTTTCAACGCGAGAATTCATAAATATAATTTTTTTTTTATCTAGTGACAGTCTTCAAAAATATGTATTTTCAAGCTTGAAAAAAATATTTTCTTTATGTTTAATGTCTATATTACTAATATTTAATTTTTTATAAAAAAAAAAAAAACAATTCTCTCAATTCAGTACACTCATGAAATGAGTTTCCATAAATCAATCGTGCCTTCTGAAGTCAAGCATAGTAAGCCATATTAATTTTAATTTAAATTCATATTTAACGAAACGGCAACCCTATCAAAAATATATTTTTCAAAAGTGATTTTAAATACCTTTAGATATATGTTCATGCTTTGAAATCAAAGGAGCTTAATAAAATCAAAAGGGAGAAATGTAATGACAATTTAAGGAAAAGGGAAAGGGAAAGGGAAAGGGAAAGGGAAAGGGAAAGGGAAAGGGAAAGGGAAAGGGAAAGGGAAAGGGAAAGGGAAAGGGAAAGGGAAAGGGAAAGGGAAAGGGAAAGGGAAAGGGAAAGGGAAAGGGAAAAGGAAAGGGAAAGGGAAAGGGAAAGGGAAAGGGAAAGGGAAAGGGAAAGGGAAAGGGAAAGGGAAAGGGAAAGGGAAAGGGAAAGGGAAAGGGAAAGAGAAAGGGAAGGGGAAAGGGAAAGGGAAAGGGAAAGGGAAAGGGAAAGGGAAAGGGAAAGGGAAAGGGAAAGGGAAAGGGAAAGGAATAGGGAAAGGGAAAGCGGAAGAGAAAAGGAAAAGGAAAAGGAAAAGAAAAGGAAAAAGTAAATGGAAATATAAAGATTTACTAAATGAAAAGCAAAAAAGGAAAAATCAAAACATAGAGAAAAAGAAAATCGAAAAAATGTAGAAGATATAGAAAAATAAAAGGAAAACATAAAAGTTAAATTTATGAAAATGGAAAAACCAGAGGAAATAAATTAATAAAAATACAGAGAAAGAAAACAAAAATCAAAAATAAAGTTCAATGATCTAATGAAGAAAGAAAAAATAATAAATGGAAGAAAAAGGAAATAAGAAAAAGAAAATAAATAAGAGAAAAAAGACAATGTCATAACATAGAACAGGTTAAAGATAAAATCCTAAAGATGAATCTGAAAAGGGAAAAGGAAACGAAAATTTAAAGAAGAAATAGTGAAATGAAAGGAAAAAAAAAGTGGTAAAGAAAAAGCAAAATTAAACGAGAGAAGAAGAGAAAAGAGAAATAAAATAAAAACAGAATCTAAAAAAAATTAAAGGAGAGGAGATAAATAAATTAAAATCCAATTAAAGATAGCAAAAAACCTAATACAAGGACGTAAGAGGGCGTAAGAGAGGGTGAGGGCACCTTTTCTTGCTTTTCATATATAGCATCTTATGCAAACTTTCACACCCATCTGAAACGCAAATAAAAATTGCTGTTGGTTTTTTTTTCTTTTTTTTTTTTTTGCTAAAAGTTTGGAACGGCTGGGCCGATTTGGCTAATTTAGAGCTTGAAATTTGTGGATATACTGGGTGGGTTTAAACTGTGAAAAATATCTGTAAAAATCAAGAATCGAACTATTCCCAAATTTCGCATTTATGGTTCGATTTTATTGAAATTTGGTACATAGATGCTTTTTAGCTTAGAACAAAAAATTCCTTTCTTCGGGGAAATGAGTTGACAGCTGACCTATTCGAAAAATTGGCCTAGCCTCTCCTTTACAATATATCTAAATGGTTCTTTGAAACCGTTGAAGCGCTTTTTGGCCCAGCTTCTCCTCCAATTTGTGGTTTTGCGTCTGTTGCGATGTTTTTACCAAGAAATGGAGGGATCTACAGTTTATTCTAAGCCGCCTCCGAACGGCTGATGGATGTTTATGAGGAGCTTATATTTCATCATTCAGAAATCCACTCGGAAGGCTTGGCATTCCTTTACAATACCAACTATAAAACCAAAATTCAACGAAATAGAAAATCTCAGAACAACATGTGACCGGGTCTTCCAGTAGCATCAGAAGTTTGCTCACTTTTTGAATAAAAACAAACTCATTTACGCTCTTGTCTTTGCCTTTACAGTTATTTGCTATTTACCTAACTATAACTGTATTTACAATATTTGCTGTTAGCGGTTTTATTTATTTATTTACTGCTGCCGCTACGATGAACTTCAGCCATCAATGTTGCTGTTGTTGCAAGTAATTTACATTGACTAGCAACCCCTTTTGCTTTACTAACTCAGTTACAGTTACAGTTAGTTAGTTTGTTTGTTCATTTGGCGACTGTCTCTGGCGGCGCGAATGGACTGCAACAAAGTGGAAAACTGACAAGCAAACATTGCCGCTTCACTGACTCCTAGAGTGGTTGGCATTAACCGAGCGCCGTGGTTGAGTGTGGCTGAAGAGTGACTGAAGAGTGGCTGACCCGTGGCAGTTTGAAACTTTGTGCTGTCTCAGTAGCTGAAGCGGCGCGTAAATAAATATATAAATACAATCTAAAAGATGTTGTTGTTGTTGCCTTTATTGGCTCATTGAGCGCTCAGCTCAACCGTTGTTTGTGTTTTGCTCTTAATAGTCAGTTGGCTAGTGCGCGGAGGGATTGAGTTATTTGGAGCTGTGCCGAGTCCCGCGCTTCATTTTCTTCACTTTTTTATTATCAACATTCAGTAAGTTCAATCTTCACTTTGCTGTGTGTGCATGTGTGTATTGCGCCTTTGTGTCGCGTGTCATTTACAAAATTAATTTTTATTTTATTTAAATTCTTCTCGCTTTTCTCTTTTTGCATGTGTTTGTTGTTATTTATGGAATTCAAAAAATATTTGCTCATAGTGTGCACATATAAATGGTGCTGTGTGTATGTACGTATGTGTGTCTGCTATTTGTGTTGCAGGTGTTTTTGTGTAAATTTACGATTTGAAAATAAATGCTCTGCCGGTCAATGCTGCAGTTGTTTAGGCCATTCATTTTACTACAGCACAAACACACGCATACAAATGTATTTTTGGACATGAATTTTTTCGCTTTCAAGGTTTTAATTGGTGTACAATCGCATCTCACTCTCACCCCCATGCAGATCAGCAGACCAAAATTGTATTCAGCTGAATGCATAGAGCTTTCAGCGCCTTGAACAGCACTCTCATTTCAATATTTGTTCATATCAACCGAAGCTTCACAGCTCCTACCTTTAGGAGATAAAGCTTGACTCAATCACTTGCCTCTGAAGTGAGTTCTCAAAAAATGATGATTTCTTACAGTTTATCTCTGAAGTTTCTGCATGGAAATTGGCTGTAGTCTGAGCCTTTTATGCCGAAAATCTGCTGGGGCTCACTACAGTAACATCCAGTAAAATCCTCCCATCTCTTCAAGGCAGCCACTATTATTGATCACATCGAAGGAAGTCCTCGAAACACCACTCAGCTGAGAACACATGCTCCAGCCGTTCTTCCTTGTAAGTCGCTGTAACAACTTTTCAGCTCATTTCTACCGAAGTTATGATGCTTCTGCGGTTTCGAAGCCTTTAGGTCTATGCTTTCCAAGTGAGCATTAACTTCGCTGGTTTAGTACCAGCTAAAAATGTGCTTAGAGAGTAGAAATAAGTCCAGCTCATAGAATTTATCTGTCTCCCAAAGCCTTATTGATTTGGTTCACCTTGTACTCATATACATCTTGTACTAGCCCGCGTCCCTAGAAGCTGTTATTGACTCTCCCCCACATCATGCTACTCTCTCATAGACTTCAATCAGCTTCTTACCATTTGCAAAGTTCAGATTTAAGTACCTTCGCTTTCATGTACCAGACTCTGTCTGTGAGTTTCTAAAAGACAGATCATACTTGATCTCAAGAACGTTACACCGCTACAAGGATAATGGTCAGCGGCCAGAAAAAAATTGATATCTAGTCTACAGTAAACTGGAGCTGTAAAAGTTGGCTGTGAAGCTGTCACAGTCATGTATTAGATGAAAACTCTAACAAGAGATTCTGGAAAATTCCGGAATTCCGTTACCACCCAGGATTTCATACTGTTTCACGTCCCAAGAATTTCTTTGGCTGTGTTAAGGTTCAGAATTGGGTTGGGTAGGTTAAGTGGAAGTGGTTGAACTAAGAAGATCGCACTTGATCACTTTTCATTCCTTCAGGACAATTCATAAGAAATAACATAGATGATTTCATCTCTACTTCCCAAAACCGCGACATTGGGGATCCAGAAAAATCCCAAGTCTTACTGGAACACCCACTTAGTGCGAGAGTCTTGATCTTGGGATAGAAGAGAGCTTCCTTGAATTGCACGGTCCACAATAGACCGGAATGATCTCGAAATCGTGTTTAGCACCCGCTCCATTTGTTCAATTCTGTCGACGCCATAGACAGTAATAATAATATTCTTCACAATTTTGGAGCACTTCGTAAGTGAGCCCGATGAGCTATCTGCATAAACGTTAGCCTATCTCATAGGCTCCACACTTTGGAGTAGTATGTTGTTCGCTTCTTTAAAGGCAGAAACCTCGGTCCAAAAAACACTGCAATGATCTAGAAATCTAAACCTTCCCCAATTCACCAATGGATAAGTCTCTACATAAAACTCCCGCAATTGCCTTGCCGTCAAGCTTAGACCCAGCCAAGAACATGTTAAGTGCTCCTTTCCTCTGGAGCGCTCAGTTCTGCCTTGAAGAGGTTATGGTGGAGGTAGAATTATCCAAACAACTGGGAATTCACGCTTGAGACAACCAATAATCCAGACTACCTGACCCCCGCTGCTACTGCGGAGGCTGCAAACTTCTTAACAATTAGACCAGAATTATTATCATATTTTCAACTACTTATTCTCTTAGCTAGCGGTCCGTATCTTCTCTCTCTCCATCTTTCTCCATCTTCATCATTCCCCCTCTCTCTTTATCTATCTCTATCTACCTCTCTCTCTCTCTCTCTCTTTCTCTTTCTCTCTTTTCTCTTAAAATTCAACCAGTAAAAAAAAGTCGATCTCTATTTGGACATTTCTTCCGTAAAGGGGTATTAAATTTAAACAAAATATGTGCCACCCTGTATTCGACCACTCAACAGTCGTTAAAAGAAACCTTTGCTTGAAGTTTTCTTTTTTATTTCATTTTCCAATTACTTTATATTTTCCACATTCGGTAATTGTATTGCATTTATTTGCAACACTTTGAAAAATTCACTGCCTCTCTTCTACTACTCCTCCTCCTCCTCGTCAGCCCCATCTACATCCTCTGACAACGCCCTCCCATCCCAAGAGCACGTACGAATTGTAAAATACGTGAATGGTCGACCAACTTCCTGTGCTGTTAAAGTGTGTCGGGCCAAATTTCTGTGTGGCAATAAAATACTTAATTTCTCTGCTTTCGCAGTTACCTTGCAACAAAAGCATCAACAACACCTCAATTGTCATGACATGTTAAGTGGCGTAATAACTCAGTTGATTTAAGTGTTACTTTTATTTGAGCTCACTTTTTTCTATTGTTTCGTTAACAATGAGAAGCTTTATGTGGAAAGTTTTCAAATTAAAAAAGACAAGGAATGATAAATGTCCTGTGGCACTGTGGCTGCGTGGGCGACAGAGTATATATCTTTATTGTAATATTTTCCAGTGATCTGTGTAGCAAAGGGACATTGCAGCGAGAGCTCCTTGCAATCCTCACCCAACTGAAATATCTCACACAAACAGAAACGAAGATTCCAAATCCTTGTCCGGTCTCAAGTTCTATGTTTGCCTCCCTCTTGCGTATACAAGTAACTCGTCCAAAATCTGACTGAAATTGCCCGTAAGGAAAGCATTCAAACACCTCTTATCTACTATGAATACAATGGCCCTGAAGTCACCACAGCGATGTGTGAAAATCCTTTTCGATAGTGAAGCGTAGGTTGAGGTATGAATGAACTTTTTCTGTGAGTGTCTTAAGTCGTGGATACGTTGAAAGACAGACGACAGTCAGTTGGATGACAGAAAATCCCACAGTTTTTACTTGTTCTTGCTGAGAATTTCAAATCGTGGACCTCTATTGTGTTTCCGTTGCATATACATAGGTTATTCCTGAGGATATCCAAAAAAAATTTAGATTTCCTATATTACTGTTGAAGTGGAAATTCAAAGTGGACTTCACCTCTTCTTCTTTCGTTACTGAAACTTCACTGGCAAAATGCGCTGATGCGTATCTTAAATAGTCGAATCCAATGCCCGAAAGACTTGAGTTCGGTTTCTCGAAAGCGTCTTTTAACCTTTTCAGAAGTACTTTCAGCCAAGGGCTTAGTATCGTAGACATTAACTGAAGAAACACTAACTTGTGACGAGATCGTCTGGTATGAGAGCAGTATGAAGTAACAGCTCCATTAAAACTGGGATGTTGTTCCGCTGACACTCAGCATACGACCTCTCCGATTCTTTGAAATATATACTCTGTTTAATACATTTTTTTAACAGAATGAAGCCATGATTCATGTTTATCCAGAAGAACCCTCGACTCCCTCTCCTATTATTAGCTAGGAAAGATATTTAGAGGCGATGATATACTACTCTCGCTCTCTGGAAAGGTAGTAGCGAGTTTGCTCACCTCTCTCTTTAAGACTCGTACATAGACGGTAGCCAGCGAGAGAACCTCAGCCAAAACTCGTAGTCAAATATTCTAGCTGCATATTAATAGGTTTAAAGGTGTTTAGAGCAGCACTTCCTCTCAACTGTAAAATATCTACAAAAGGAAAGATCAGGCTGATGAGTTAATTAGTAGTATGGGCTACTATAGGTTTTGACTCATGGCTGATCATGATTTGATCGATTTGAACCCACGATCTTGATCACCAATGGCTCGGAATTCCAACAACAGAGCACGAAAAGGAAAGTGAAATTTATCTATGCTCTGCATCTGCAACTTATCTACAACTTAAATGTTGAGGTTAAGATTGATGAAACAAACACACCACTACTCACTCTCGAAGTCTACTTTATGAAATCTCCTTTTGGCTAATCCCATCGTAGCCCTTTCTCAGCAGATCATAACAGCAACGGAGCTTTTAGGCAAGAAAAGCAGGGAGTTTCTCTCAGAAAGTGACTGACCGAAGGTGAATTCTACTGCAAAGTTTCCCTTGACGAGGTCTATGTAATCATTTCGAGCCACCAACATCCGCTCGGGTATTGAGGAGCTCACTCAATTCAAAGTTTTCGATCTTATATTGGCGTGGAAGCGACAGAAAGCGTTTAAGAGCTTTTAAGTAAAAGTGCGATATGCTTTTAGACGGCGGATATGCTTTTTTCACAGATCACGCGTGAGTCGTGTCAAGCTGTCATGTTCAATATTGTTTGGTATTTCATCATGGAAAGACTTACGCCTGAACAACGTTTACAAATCATTGAACTTCATTACGAAAATTCCCACTTCTGTAAAGAATGTGTTTCGCGCGCTTCGTTCAACTTATGGTCAACATCATCGGCCTACTGAGCGTACTATTCGCAACACCACGACCCATCTTGTGAGACCCAGCATTCATTATTGGATAACATTCGATCGAATAGACCACGTCCAGCGCGCAATAAAGAAAATATAGCGGCCGTAGCTGAGAGTGTACACGAAGACCGTGGAGAGTCGATTCGCCTCCGTTCGCAGCAACTCGGACAGACGTATGGATCTTAAATTGAAAGCGTACAAAATACAGCTTGTGCAAGAACTGAAGCCGCTCGACCTTTCCAAGCGACATCAATTCGCTCTATGAGCTCTTGAAAAGTTCCAAGAAGATCCGCGATGAGGCCCATTTCTGGCTCAATGGGTATGTAAACGAGCAAAATTGCTACATTTGGGACGAAGAGAACACTTCGGTGAGCAGACAATTTCACTTTTTGGGCCGGTGGATTGGCAACCCAGATCATGTGATATCACACCGTTAGACTTTTTCCTGTGGGGATATGTAAAGTCTACAGTCTATGCGGACAATCCCGTTTCGATGCAGGCCTTGGAGCAAAACATCACGGGTGTCATTCGCCAGTTACCAGTCGAAATGCTCGAACGAGTCATAGAAAATTGGACTGAACGGATGGACCGACCATCTGAGACGTAGCCGCGGCCAACATTTGAAAGAGATAATCTTCAAAAAATAAATGCCAAATAATGTTCTTTCGGATGATAATAAACATTCCCATTAAATTTGAACTTTTTGTGTTTTTTTCTTTAAAAAAGTAGGGAGCCTCGAAATGGATCACCGGTTACTTATCGAACCAGCGAACGTTTAGCTAGCACTTCTACAAGTGAAGTTATGGAATTCTTCTGACTCAGGATCAAACGCGAAGTTTCGAGGTGTCATGTCAGACATACACTCGGAGGGCTTGAGATTTCCGGCCTAGGGGCAACCGCAAATAGAAAAATTAACTTTCTCTTACTTTGGATGTTGCTCGAACCTGGAATCGAGCCTGGTCCTTCCGAATTGTGGTACGCAGTGCTAAACACTCGCTTAGTGAAGCCGCCAAAAAGAGGTTATAGAAAGTAAATTGTTTGTACAAAATTTCAAAAATTTAATATAAGGAAAAACCGTCAGTTCTTCGGCTAAAAACTCGTTGAGCTTTAATTCACCAGAAATAATCAAATCAGCGGAACTTAACATCTGAGATCAGCCAGAAAGCCATGGGATTACACTTTTTTCAGTTAACCAAACAGATATCGATCCAAAAGGTTTTTTTTTTCTAACTACAAATTGGTGTGGCTGTGAGTGTCTCCGACCACGGCGCGTCGCTTAAATTAACTTTCCTAAATGAATAAATGAAATATTACTGCTATAAATATGTATGTGTGTGTGTGTGTGTCGAGAGCTAAATTGACTGATTCGATAATTTAATAGCAAAATGCGTACAGACTATTTAATTTGAGGTTCGCCAATAAATCAAATATTTAATCAAAATGTGGCTAGAAACCTCGCATGAGCAAACAAACAGAGAAATTATAAATATTCATCAGCACACACACACACACACATACACACTTTTGCATTTTCATGAATATTACGAAATGTGTCATTTGGGCAGAGAAATCCTTCAAATATTCCCCTCGATCTCAGACTCTGACGCTGACTCAAGTTCTTGCGAAAGACAGCCGCATCAGCGAGGTCGACAAAAGTCATGCCAGCCAAAGAAATGAATGTGTTGAAATTCAATTTGGTGAACGAAATTCAATTTAACACCGAAATCTGAAGCAAACTTCTGCACTCCCTCCCCGCATCAACGCTCTCACGCTGATTGAATGTCCTTGACTTGAAACATTAATTTCATATTCACATCAGGGACAAGATCTCACACTCTCTATCTCTCTCTCTCTCTCTCTCTCGCTCTCTTATAATGCGTGATGGAGATGACGCGAGGCATGACAATTCAATGTGAATCAAAGAGCATGGCGGCTCGCCGCAATTTGAGTTTATAGCTTACGCTAAGTAGTCTCGTCACCAATTTGTGGTTAACGGCGAACGCATTAACTGCCGCCCACAGTTTGTGTTGTCATCCTTGTTTCTTGTTTTGTGTGTCAATATTTTTAAATTAATAATCGTAAATCAACAAAGACTACAGTTAATGAGAGCAAAAATATCGTGAGATGACGAATACGGTGAGTAGATGCTATAATAAGAGTAAGAAAGTAGAGGACAGTTAAGCAGCCAAAATATCTGTCGAAATCCAATAAAGCAATCCACCGCTGCCTCCATCACTTCTTTCTCATCGATATCGAAGCCAAAGTAAGGCTGATGATAGAGAGGAAGCCGCGAGGCGCTAACTTGGTATTGCATATAGTCTCTGATGAAATCTACCCTTACATGTCGGTGAGTTCCGCGGCGAAAAATTCACTCCTCATCAGTTCATCCCAAAAGTTATGGAAATCGAATTAACCGATCTCATAATGTGTTGGTTTCTTTACCTTATGAGAGTTCATCTCTAACATCTCTCCGCCTATGTCATGTTTGTAAGCATGTTAAAATATCTCAGGATGGAAGGCAGTGCCCGGCGAGCAGTTCCCTCTCCAAAAATAATATTTTTTATCCGACTCCTTATTAGTTCATCCCAAAAGTTATCGGAAACTACTTACCGCACCTCTTCATGTGTTGGTTTCCATACCTTATGCGAGTTCAGCTCTAACTCTCCAGCTATCTCATGTTTGTAAGGATGTAAAGATATCCCATGATGGAAAGCAGTGCACGACGAGAAGTTCTCTCTCCACAAGTCCAATGCTAAATTTAAAATCATTTATCCATCTCAACTCTTGGATTATAATGACGTGAGCTCTGAATTTCCGAAGAACATTATTAACAATCTTCGCTATGTTTGCTGGGTTTTTAATGATAAAAGTGGAAGTTCTTGCTAAAGTCTTTCCCCGCTCTCCGTCTAAAAACTTATATATTTGGTTTCCCAGAGTACGCTTGCCCCGCACTAGTCTCAACTAGTCTAGAACTATTTTTATAATTGATTTATAGAGAGATTATTTTCGCTGGAGCTCAAAATGTGGTGTTCGACGACATGATTTTTCCTCCCACAGGTAGAGGGACCTAAGATGCCTCCAGAGCAGAAACTCTATCGGAGAGGGTTCCTATCGTGGAACAAGCCCATTTAAAGCAAACCCTTTTCCACAATTTTGAAAGTTTGTCGAGATGAGCTTCGAACCCAAAACCCTTAGTAACCCGAATTTAGCATGAAATTACCAGGTTAGAGAGTAATCTTTTTTTGCCAGCTACATCAAGGACTCCTTGGCACTATACGAATGTTCCCGAGAACGAACTGGTTGCTTTTCAAGTAGCCAGAGCGGTTAGGGAGTCTAATATCATTCAGGTTCGCGCTTCTGAAACGTGCACAATGTTTAATTTGCGCTCCTCTATTTGGAAACTCCTATCTTGCCCATAACATCTCTTGGATACAGATGATGCGAACTCCTTTTTTCCTGAAAAATTCAGTCAATTCGACAAAGACTTCTTCCAGCTATGCGCACTGACTTTCCTCAGTATGTCCCTAGACTATAACGTCCCGGTTTAACCACTAAAATTGAAAGCTTTGTTCTCAGTCACAACGAGCATGCTTTCCTGTTCCCATCGAATAGGCACGGAGTTCGCGAGCCACTTGAACAATGACCATTCCCAGCTGTTTATCTTGTTGAGAGCTTTCATACTTGCAGGCACTTCAAGCGAAGAAGATTTCGATAATTTCTAAACACGTTTGGAATGTAGTGCTCTTCCATCCCGAGATGAATTTGTAAGCTTATTTTTGTGAATTTTTACAAATTTCCCTGCTTCTTCACCCTAATTCGCTTGTACCACAGAAATTTTACGATTTTCTTGATATGGGATTTCTTGGTTTAAGAATCATTTGGATAGAGGATACTCACAATTTCACGCATTCCTGAATATGGTTCCAGCTCCATTCCTCTACCAAGAAGCCTTCGTTAAGCTCATAGCTGGAACACCTATTGTAGAGAATTTATGCTAGAAGAAGAAGACGGTTTTGATAATATCTAATCTAGTCCTTCCCTAGATGAACTTGTAAGCCTCTTTTTAGAATTTCCACATAGTTCTTTACATCTTCCCTTCCCCTTAGCGAATTCTCCTGTTCCGTAGTAGTTTTATGATTTCATAGAAAAAGTATTCCTAATACAAAGTTTCTTTAGATTGAGGACGCTTATAATTCGATGAACAAACTTTAATTCTATGAAGTTCCTCCGTTCTTGCTACCCAAACTCTGAAAAGACGGACTTTGTGGGATAATTATAAAAATATTAGTTCTTCCCTTTGATCCAATATTCCACGCACCAAAAGTCTTAATTCACGAAGCTTTCTTTCTCTCGATTTCTTTCTCTCTCTCTCTCTCTCTGCCTCTCTCTCTCTCTCTCTCTCTTTGGCTCTTACTTTACCTCTACCGCCGTATTTCTTTCTCTCACCTTCTCTTTTCCTCTTCCTCTCCATCTATCTCTCTCTCCCTTTCTATGTATCTATCCGTTTCTCTCACTCTGCCTCACTGAAATGCAATCACAGCTAACTCACCCGCACCTCCAAACCTTGAAACCTTCAAATATCCCTTCGTCTTCGTATTTATTATCTCTGCAGTGCTTTAATTTGATCCAAATAGATTTGAGGTTTCACAGTCAATTGACAAACATTTAATTGAATGTGCAACTTAACGGCAGCTACTATGTAAAGCTGTGGCGTCCGTCTGTCACACACATAGCCAAACCAACGACGCAGTGAAGCAAATAATAATTAAGTGTAAATTAGAATAGTCGCCGGGTTCGCTGGGTTCGCTGGGTCTGTGTTAAGTGCGTGAGTAAGTGTGGCGCATTGCCTTTCAAGGTCCGTGAGAGGTCGTGGTGTTAGGAGGTGCGAGTGGGCTTTCGGCAAACTATTTGCTTAGTTTGATTTAATAATTGTCCTCCTCAGCTATGCTCGGTCACTCATCACAGACACATTGTAGACATTTGAACTATACAAATGTGTGTGTAGAACATACTAATGGCGATGGTGAACAACGGACTGTGTAAGAGGATTGCGGTTAATTTTCGTCTGAGATATTCGCATGAGTTGGATGGGAGGGAGGGGGAGGTTACAATGTTCGGTTCGTGTGTTTGGTTACTTAAATGTTATTAGCGCTTATATTTGCTCTATATCCTTGTTTACATATGGGCTGTGGAGAATGTGGCGTGCTTAATCCCTGCTCCGTTTCTCGACCTCCTTGTGTCGCCTGTGTGTGAGTAAGTCGTCGTTCAGAAGGCTCCTTCCTTAATTGTGGTGTGTACTAATTAGTAATTATGCGTTGTTATTGTTGTTCTTGTGGCCGCTCGTGCGTTCTGTAATCGCATGTGTATTTCAGGCTAAGCACAGTTCCTAACTACTAATGTATCTTTCTAATTCAATGCCCTGAAATTAGCGGCTTTATCTTCGCATTCTGCTCTTCTTCTTCTTCTTCTTCTTCTTCTTAACACATTCTGGGAATTCGCATTTGCATACGAGTGCCCATTTGAAAGGCTGTGTTTGTGTGTACGAGTCGAGTCAGAGGGTATGTCTCTGAATCCTGGCGGGGCCAGGTGGCTCTTTGGTGGTCGCACGGAGCAGAGAATGTGAATACTGTCGAGTATAATTCGAACTTGAAAATGAAAACTTTTCAAACTAAAATGTATCAGCCGTTCGAAGGCTCTGTAAGGGCCACCATTTGCAATACAAAACCAAGAAGATGCTCGTCCGAAAAGCGCTGGGGCTGTTATGAAGAGAAGAAGACGAAGACGAAAACGAAGACGAAGACGAAGACGAAGACGAAGACAAAGACGAAGACGAAGACGAAGACGAAGACGAAGACGAAGACGAAGACGAAGACGAAGACGAAGACGAAGACGAAGACGAAGACAAAGACGAAGACGAACACGAAGACGAAGACGAAGACGAAGACGAAGACGAAGACGAAGACGAAGACGAAGACGAAGACGAAGACGAAGACGAAGACGAAGACGAAGACGAAGACGAAGACGAAGACGAAGACGAAGACGAAGACGAAGACGAAGACGAAGACGAAGACGAAGACGAAGACGAAGACGAAGACGAAGACGAAGACGAAGACGAAGACGAAAACGAAGACGAAGACGAAGACGAAGACGAAGACGAAGACGAAGACGAAGAAGGAGGAGAAGAAGTAGAAGAACAAGAAAAAATTAAAAAGGTAAAAAAAAAACAAATATATGTGCCCTGGTCTCCCTCCTATAAAGATGGTTATATGTTTATAATACAATAGTTCTAGAGGGGACCAAGTACTGCAGTTCCTCCAGCGTAAACTTGATTCATATCTATTACGTGGCAACTCTGCTGAAGTTAACCATATATATCTAAATTTAATGGAAGAAAGTGATTCGAGCTTTCAAGGAGGCTCTCTCATGACAAAAACTTAACGTATCAAGATTTGGACACCGCACGATGATTTCTAAGCATTTGTTTTTTTGGGTGTAAGGCCCGTAAAGTGAGTTGCAAGACCACTTTCCAATTAAGTTTACTAAAATAATCTTACCTCCTACCAAGCGAAGCTTAAAGTGCGTTCATGGTATCATACCTGTCTTTTCCTCATTCCCAACCAGCCATTATTCCTTTAATTATGTGTAAATGTCAACCAATTCGACTGAGATGGTATGACACTCACCTAGTCCATCACACTCTCTCCGCTTTATGCTTTAACACTCTAACAACACGAAAATCTGCTTTGCATTGCTTAGCGTCTAATTGCGTGAATTGAAATTAACATTGGCCTGTTTGCGCCAAATAATATTTCAAAATACCAAAATTGGATTGGCCGTCTACACATACGCCAAAGGAATGTTGTCTACAACACAAATTGCATACATTGCTCTCACGCATTCCACCGACCGGTGGCGGTGCCCACTGGTTTGTGGTTACGCATTACGCTTTCATGCGAGTTTATTGATTACTGCTTTGACACCCCCAACCCCCCACCTTGTTTGCCGCCTTCTTCGGGTATGTTGATTGCTGTTGTAGCAATTTAGTTTATAATTGTGCTTGGAAATAATTTCACAGGCCGACAACCAAATTTCACAACGGTAAATTAACCAAAACCATTGCGAACTCGTGTATGCTTAGTGGGGGCATGCAGGGAGCGAAGGTGGTGCTTGGTACAAGGAATTTGTGGATTTTGAATCAAATTGAAATAGGATGAATCAAAGGAATGCAAAAGCCTCTCAATCTCAGCTATGAATCTAAATCTTAATTAAAAAAAAAAAAACCAGTGCTCCACAGATCTGCCGGTTCGCTAATTTTTCTTCACCCAAAGAAGACTTATGTTTTGGTAGGAAAGTCATCGATTCGTCTGACTCCGTAGTCAAGATCAAGGAGGCCTTAATTTTGAAATGACAAAATTTTTTCTAAGCTCTTGAAGCACAGACTAGCACCTGAAGCTTTCCATGCGAGGTTTTCCAAGCACTTGTAGAAGGTGAATTCTCAGAGTGTTCAAATCTATATCTACCTCAGTAATCCAATTATCATTTATGGAATTTTTTCAGGATGTTACTGATGCTCTTTGGTGCTAACCAATACTTCTCCTTTCACGTCCTGATTTTTTAGAAATTTATCCCTCTGCAACTAGGCTTACATCCAATGGGTACCTCCACGCTAGGCTCTTAATATTCTCCGTGTGAGTGTTTTTGCAAACCGGAAGCACTTCCATGTTTTAGAATAGAACAGCAGTTACGGAGATTGAAACTTCTTCCAAGAATAAATTTCTTGCAATATCAACTCAAAGAATGCGATCCCAATCCAATAGCTCAAGGATAGATGTCAAATCTCGGCATGACTCTCTGTACACGATGAGAGTTTGAATGTACAATGGCTGAAAAGACTTTGTAAGACTGTCTAAACTATGAAAACTTAACATTCGTCACTCAAATCGCGAAGAAAACGCCGAGACGGTTCCTTCTGAACCCGTCTTGAACATCTCCGGTGGTTAGGCTCGGGTATTTCTAAGAAACTTCACAATCAGAAGAAAGTTCTGAAGTCTTAATAGTCTAAAGTTTACCGTGCTGGCTTTATTGCCATCTCTCCAGTAGTTCTAATAATCGACAACTCCGCCATGACCCGGCGCACAATTATTATTTATGTATCTGAACGAGCAAGATCTAGCGCGAAAGGTTCAAACGAACTCTTCCTAGCGTGTAGTTCTTCTTCAGTGACTATATACTCCCATAAACTTAGTTTACCTTTAGCCTGGCCAAGGTTAAACAAGCCTTCAGGTCCGAATTTGTTGTTTATAGATAGAAAAGTCCTATACCGAACCATTTATTAAATTTCTCGCCGTCTGTGAGAAATTCACTGCTTACTCTCTCCTGAAATTTTGCAGAACTCAAAAACTTCACAAAGGAAGAAGCATATCGAAGAGTTCTGCTCCAGTAGAGCACGAGCAGAGCACCTCGAGATGACGCAAATCGTTTTTTCCGCGCCTTTAACGATGACTTGGAGTTATCTTTAGAATCATTTATTTTCTTTTTCCTCAAATATGGCATTCATATACACACACGATGATATCCATTCGAAAACTATTGAACAATAAATTTATTTCCAACCTTTTTCTTCTAGGAAAACTAAAAGCACGAAACATTGTAGGTCCTTTGTGCTTTTCATCAATAAATTTCCTTTATAGTATTTAACAAACTTGAACTTTTCTTACAATTCATCGCACATGCTCCAGCAAATCTCAAGCGTATTTATGAATACTTATAAGTACGCGTATAAATACATACATACGTGCATAAATTTATACATATATAAAATGGTGATCCAAGTAGAGGTTCTTTTTTCAATAGACTTTTTTTTGATAGATTACGCGTGAGTCATGTCAAGCTGTCAATTATTTTGTTCAGTATTTTTTGGCGTTTCAACATAAAAGACTTACGCCTGAACAACGTTTACAAATCATTAAACTTTATTACGAAAATTCCCACTTCTGTAAAGAATGTGTTTCGCCTACTGAGCGCACTATTCGCAACACCATCACCCATCGTGAGACCAAGCATTCATTATTGGCTGATATTCAATCGAATGGACTACTTCCAGCACGCAATGAAGGAAATATAGCGGCCATAGCTGAGAGTGTACACGAAGACCGTGGAGAGTCGATTCGGCGGTGTTCGCTGCAACTCGGACTGACATATGGAACGGCTTTTGCGCATTTTAGGTCGTGATCTTAAATTGAAAGCGTACAAAATACAGCTTGTACAAGAACTGAAGCCGCTCGACTTTCCCAAACGACATCGCTTCGCTCTATGGACTCTGGAAAAGTTCCAAGAAGATCCGCCGTTTTCGAGCCAAATTTTGTTCAGCGATTAGGCCCATTCCTGGCTCAATGGGTATGTTATCAAGAAGAATTGCCGCATTTGGGACGAAGAGCAACCTGAAGAGATTCAAGAGCTGCCATTTAATCCAGAAATAGCAACGGATTGGTGTGGTTTGTGGGCCGGGGGAGTCATGGGTCCATATTTCATAAAAAATGATGGCAGTGAGAACGTAACCGTCAATGGCAACCGTTATCGCGCCATGATAACCGACTATTTGATGCCTGAATTTGAAGCTCGTGATCTTCGCTACATTTGATTTCAACAAGACTGGGCCAATTCCCACACATAGCAAAAATCAATGGATTTATTGAGAGAACACTTTGTTGAGCAGATAATTCCACATTTTGGGACGGTCGATTGGCCACCAAGATCGTGTGATATCACTCCGTTAGACTTTTTTCTGTGAGGATATGTAAAGCCTAAAGTCTGTACGGACAGTCGAAATGCTCGAACGAGTCAACGAAAATTTGGCTGAATGGCTGGACCATCTGAGATGTAGCCGCGGCCAACATTTGAAAGAGATAATCATCAAAAAATTAATGCCAAAGAATATTCTTTCGAATGATAAAAAATACATTCCCCATTAAATTTGAATTTTCTGTGTTTTTGTCTTTAAAAAAGTATGAAACCTCGAAATGGATCACCCTTTAGTTACGTAGGCAAAGTTTCACAACGAGTCTGGTCTAAGAAAATATGCCCAACTATTAAGAATACATATATATGCGTGTACACTAGCGAGCATGACCCAAAATTGTTCAATATTTTTAGAATAAAATTTTTTTTGAATGTTTGTTGAATATAAATTTAAAGATGGTGAAAATTATGTAAAATTTTACAGAACACTTTTAAGGTGTTGAAAAGTGTTTTGAGGTTCATTTCAGTTAAAAAAAAAATATTTTCTGAAACTTTCAGTTAATTTTTAGTTAAAGTTTTCAAGTTTTATAAACGACTCAAATTTAATATTTAAATGGCTTGGTAGAAGATATTTAGTGACTAGTTGGTAGTTAGTTAAAAAGCTAATTTTTAAACTAATTAAAATTCATAATATTAGTTTATAAAATTTAAACTTTTCATTGTTTGCTGCTTAAAATATTAACTAATTAAAAAAGCAACTATTTAGTGGCTAGCTGGTAGCTACCTTATCTGAATAAAATTTCAGTTAAGAGATAAAAAATTTATTTTCTGAAACTTTGTATTATTTTTGAGTTTTTGTTTTCAAGTTTTCAAAGCCACATAAATGTAATATCTACATATATATATGGTCTGAAATCAAAAATTCGATGACTAGTTGGCAATTGGTTGAAATAACTTTTTAGAAAAAAAATATTAGATTTATTAAGATTCTAACCAAATTTAAAGTTTTATGCTAAAAAAAAAACTAGTCTAAAAGCAACTATTTGGTGACTACTCATGAAATTTCAGTAAGAAAGTAAATATTTTATCTGAAACATTGCATTGAACTAGTTTAGTACTTGGTCTAAATAAACGCATTTAAAATTTGTATAAGAAATATAAATTAAATAAATTTTCACTGCCAAAAAACGACTAGTCCGAAAGAAACTAGTTAGTGCCTACACGTAAAGTTGCCTTCAAAAATATAAAATTTTTAGTCTAAACCGAAAATGACTGGTTGTTGACTAGTATAGTCATTAGGTAGGCATTGGAATATAGTAAAAAATTATAAAATTCAGAATTTGAAATATTACGAATTACAAAAAATTATTAAAAATTAGACAAAAATACATATATGTGATTGCACACAATTCTGCTCACCAGTGTTCTTATACGCATGTGCATTTGAATGTGTGAGTAATATTTAAATATGCAAACTTGACACTGAGCTCAGCTCTTGGTCTTGCAACTTTAACACCACTACTCTCCCCTTCAAGACCAAGAGTCTCCTCGACGCTGTGCGCAAATAAATATGCAAGAAAAATGCATATTTTTATGCTTATAAAGCTGTTTATGGGCGTGTAAGTGTGTATGTACGTACGTATGTGTGTTGGTTATTTGCAAAGCAGAATTTTATGTTTTAGAATGCATTGTGGTTGGACTTGCCAAATATTGTTCGTTGCCCACCCACACGCTTCAGTGCAGCAGAGCATCTTCAAGCGCACTTTCGACTTTGCCTTCAAGAATTTCACCGAAAACTTTTGCTTTTAAGCAAACATTTATTTACACACTCACACATATAAACGTATATGTGCATTTGGGTCTATTTATGCATGAATTTCAGTTGCATTTTTATTCCCCGCCTCCGCACCAATACCATAATTCCCCTCAACAAAATATTTATTTTTATTGTTATTGCTTATTGTTGCAGTTGCATTTGGGGAAAAGTTAAAATAAATAACTTTTTTCACACACACGACTCTAAACACAAAAAAAAAAGTAGAAAATTAAAGAATAAAATTTGCAGTTTGAAGAAGAAATGTTTGTGTTGTGTTATTTAAGGGTATTTGTAGTTGTTGTGAGTGTGGCAACTTTTTGAACGCAAATGTTTTAGAAGAATTTGCCATTGGGGAGCTAAATAAGCCATTTATACGAGTACAACAAATAGATATATGTGTGTGTGTGTGTGTGTGTGTGAAAATTGAGAATATATTTTATACAAAAAAAGGAATTTATTTATTATTTTGTTGATAACCAAAATATGCATTGGAGGAAAACCCTGAATACGATCGGTCCCTTGGGTATTTTTTGGTGATATCTTTTATATGTTATTTATTAATGCTCCATATCGAATACAAAAATATACATAAATATAAATAAATATAAATTCAAAGAAAAGTTGATTGGGAAATATTTTTAATAGAGAAATACACTCTGGCCATACATCAGTTTGGCTATTAAATAACTCACAAATATGTGGATTTGCTTGAGTACAAAGCAAAATTAAATCAAATTAAAAATAGGGTAAATAAAATAAAATAAAAATTAAAAATTTTAATTAAATAATTTAAATAAAAATAAAACAAAATTAAATCAAATAAAATAAAATAAATTCAAATAAAACAAAATAAAATAAAAATTAAAAAAATGAAACAAAAAAATATACAAAAAAATAAATTAAATAAAAACAAAAAAAACAAATTAAATTAAAAAAAATAATTAAATAAAAAATAAAACAATTAAAATTAACATTTAAAAAAATAAAAGAAAATAAAAAAATAAAAATTAAAGAAAAAAAATAAAACAAAACAAAAAACATAAGAAAAAAATACAAAATAAAAGAAAAGAAAAAAGAAAAATAAAACAAATTTAAATTAAAAAAATAAAAAAAATAAAAAATAAATAAAAATAAAATAAAATAAAACAAATAAAATAAAGTAAAATATAAGATCCATTGGAAATTCCCGGAACTGACACATAGATCGCGCTATTAGAATTATTTAGTTAATGATTTTTAGTTAACTCTAACCTTCAAAAGCCGCGTGCATAAATTTGACAGCTGTCGGATCATTAGTTTGTGAAATATAGCATTTTGAGTGAAGCAACTTTTGTTATTGTGAAAAAAATGGATAAAAAGGAATTTCGCGTGTTGATTAAATATTGCTCTTTGAAAGGAAAAAAAACAGTTGAAACAAAAAACTTGGTTTGATAACGAGCTTCCGGACTCCGCCCAGGAAAATCAACCATCAAGATTGGTATGCCAATTTTGGGCGTGGTGAAACGAGCACCGAAGACGGTGAACGCAGTCGATGCTCAAAAGAGGTTGTTACCCACGAAAACATCAAAAAATGCACAAAATTATTTTGAATGACCGCAAAATTAAATCAAGTGAAATAGAAGGCAGTCTAAAGGTATCAACTGAATGTGTATATCAATCATTCACGAATATTTCGTATGAGAAAGCTCTGAGGAGAGTAGATGCCGCGTGAGCTCTCTTTCATCCACAAACAACGGCGAGTTGATGATTCAAGCGTATTAAACCCGACTTTTTACATCGATATGTGACAATGGATAAAATCATCATTTCACTTCGAAGTCCAGTCGATAGCCATCCGAGCGGACTGTACACGATAAAACCGCTCCAAAGTGTGGAGAAACGAAACAGTCGGCTATCAAGGTTATGGCGTCTATATTTTGGGACGCGCATGAAATAATTTTCTTTGTCTACTTTGAAAAAAGAAGTACCACCAACAGCGACTATTACAAAGCACTTTTGAAAGACGAAATCGCCGAAAAAACGACCGCATTTGAAGAAAAAGAAAGTGCTATTTCACCAAGACTATGCATCGTGTCACAAGTCAGCGAAATCGACGGTAAAAGTTCATGAATTGCTAGTTGAGACGAAATTTTCTTCGAATGAAAAGATAATCGATCGCCGAAACTGAGACCTATTTTGAAGCAGAGTACAAATCGTACTACAAAAATGGTATCGAAAAGGTGGAGGGTCGCTATAAACCGTGTATTACCCTTGAAGAGAACTATGTAGAATAAAAAATGAATTTCGCCAGAAAAAAAAACAAATTGTTTCACTATAATAGGTAGGGGACTTTTAAATTGGACGTTAAAAAAAAATAAAAAATTACAATAAGAAATATTGTGGCGCAAATGCTAAACGAATGTCGGATGAAAGAGAGAAGCCAATAACAGGCATGTTCTAGAACGTAAAACAAGAACTTTCGTTATTCGATTATTCCAGGCGTTCGTTGCGAGCAGTCGACTAGTATATAAGAACGTAAATTAAACGCGTTGTTGATTAAACTACAGTAAAGTAATAAGAAATAGCACATTGTGGAAGTTGTAATACAAGTGATTGTAAATAGTGCAGTGAATTGTGAATTTAATTGTTAGTTACTGAGTAATAAAAGGGCATTGAAAAAATATTTTTTAGAAAATAAAAAAAACTACAAAATAGGTGACTTTTATTTAACAATCCAGTGAACGGACTCGAAGAGTTTTGGAAATCATCGAGGTTGATTCAGCAAAATCGTTACAATATTTTTTGTGTGGTTGGGGATAAGGAAACTGCTCACCGCATCATCATTGCGTCATCACGACAATAGAATGTGTCTTTTGTAGGTCACTAAAATACTCTGCCCGGAGTAACCGTCGTTTACTCTGGAGCTACCTTCGCATTACTACAGGGCGGCGTTCCATATTTCCCGTTTTGGTACTTATATCTCAACACACATCCATGTGCCACTTTTTCTTGCCATAGTAGCCATAGAAGCTTTGCTACCGATTATAGGTATCCAGTTTTCTGTTGTCTTTTACTGTATCTACACAGTTGACATTGAATATGTCGTTATATTTAGCATTCCAGAGGACAGGACAAGCAATAAAGCCCGTGCTGCACCTCCCTCTGGCGAGTGTATCTAGACTTCATTAAAAGCATGCGTTCTATAGAGGAATTCTATCCGATATCAGTACAATAATAATGACTGAACAAAAATAATATGACAGCTTGGCACGACTCTTGCGTGATATATTACAAAAAAAGCTATTGCAAAAAGTACCTCTACTTGGATCACCCTTTAATAAGTGCTCGTGCAATATATTCTAATATTTCAAATTTATTCCAATTACCTAATTTGTCTTACAGAGTCATTTTTTATCTCAATTAAATCCGAAAATATACATATGTACATATAAAAATCGATTAAATTAAAAATTCTAATTGAACCACGCATAACGCCAGCATGTAATTGATCGAATTAATATATATACATAAGCACTATCTCTATCTACCGCAATAATATCAAACACAAAAATTGTATTATCCCATATAAGTATGTCGCATCCATAAATATTTACATTTACAACCAAAAAATAAATATTATATAACCAAAAAAGAGGAAATTAGAAAAATAAAACAAAATACAAATATATATAAATTTTTTTAAATGCCAATTTATTTGAAAATAAATACGTAAGTGTGGCGAGATTTACTTTGTTTTTCACGCCTGATTGGCTTCAAATCACTTTTTATCCAATACACAATCGCCCATGTGTGCCCATGCCTGCATGTGCGTAATATGTTTGTATTCAATGCATGCAAATGAGTATTAATTTTGTTTTTATTAATTTACATGACGCCTTTGTGTGTGTGTGCGTGTGAAATATTTTTTAATGCAATTGTCGTTGCAATAATATTTAAAATAATTTGACAGCTTTTAGAGCGAAATAAATGAAAAACTATATATGCGCGCACTGATGTATATATATATATTCCGGAAATTTCCTATAAATTTTATATTTATTAACATTTTGTTGTTCTTGCAATATCTATTTGCCATATCAGACTCATCAGAATAGGTCAAAATCAGTTGACAGCTCAATTTGCGTAGGATTGCTTGCGTGGCTATCAAAATAAAGCTACTTTTAATGAAAACATTGTTTTCTGAAAATCAAATATAAATAAATTAAATTTTAATGGGTGTGCAATTATATATGTATGTAAGTGGCAGTGCTACAAGTACAAAATAATAAAATAAAATTAAAATTAAAATTAAAATTAATATTAAAACTAAAATTAAATTAAAATTAAAGTTAAGATTAAAATTAAAAAAAATTAAAATTAAAATTAAAATTAAAATTAAAATTAAAATTAAAATTAAAATTAAAATTAAAATTAAAATTAAAATTAAAATTAAAATTAAATTAAAATTAAAATTAAAATTAAAATTAAAATTAAAATTAAAATTAAAATTAAAATCATAATTAAAATTAAAATTAAAATTAAAATTAAAATTAAAATAAAAATTAAAATTAAAGTTAAATAAAAATAAAAATAAAAATAAAAATTAAAATTAAAATTATAATTAAAATTAAAATTAAAATTAAAAGTAAATTTAAAATTAAAACTTAAAATTTAGATTAAAATTAAAATAAAAATAAAAATAAAAATTAAAATTAAAATTAAAAATAAATTAAAATGAAATAAAAATTAAAATTAAAATCAAATTATAATTAAAATTAAAATTAAAATTAAAATAAATAAAATTTAAAATAAAAATAAAAATAAAAATAAAAATTAAAATTAAAATTAAAATTATAATTAAAATTAAAATTAAAATTAAAAGTAAATTTAAAATTAAAACTTAAAATTTAGATTAAAATTAAAAAATTAAAATTAAAATTAAAATTAAAATTAAAAAAAATAAAATTTAAAATAAAAATAAAAATAAA
This sequence comes from Neoceratitis asiatica, assembly GCA_030068015.2. Taxonomy (NCBI): domain Eukaryota; kingdom Metazoa; phylum Arthropoda; class Insecta; order Diptera; family Tephritidae; genus Neoceratitis; species Neoceratitis asiatica. Next base: position 2,876,117 of record CM061524.1, read on the forward strand.
AATTAAAATTAAAATTAAAATTAAAAATAAATTAAAATAAAATAAAAATTAAAATTAAAATTAAATTAAAATTAAAATTAAAATTAAAATTAAAATTAAAATTAAAATTAAAATTAAAATTAAAATTAAAATTAAAATTAAAATTAAAATTAAAATTAAAATTATAATTAAAATTTATATTAAAATTATAAATAAAATTAAAATTAAAATTAAAACTAAAACGAAAAAAATAAAATTTAAAATAATAATAATAATTAAAATAAAAATAAAAACTAAAACTATAATTAAGATTAAAATTTAAGATTTAGATTAAAATTAAAATATAATTAAAATTAAAATACAACTTAAAATTAATATTAAAATCAAAATTGAAATTACAATTAAAATTAAAATTGAAATTTTAATTTTAATTAAAATTATAATAAAAATTAAAATTAAAATTAAAATTAAAAATTAAATTAAATTTAAAATTAAAATTAGAATTAAAATTAAAATTAGGATTAAAAATAAAATTGAAATTAAAATTAAAATTAAAATTAAAATTAAAATTAAAATTAAAAAAAATTAAAATTAAAATTAAAATTAAAATTGAAATTAAAATAAAAGCTGTCACCAAATATTACACTTAAACTATTTTCTAAGCATAAAAGCCAAAAATTCCTATGCCTTCCACACCTTTATTTAATTAATTAAAATGTTGTAAAATGTGTGAATTCAGTATCAGTTATTTTTTGCAGTAATTTGCGAATGCATCCAACATCTCTACTTATTTCATTCTCTAAATTTTAACCGCAATTCTCACTAGTAATGCCATTCATCCAATTACTTTCACTTTTATTCTAACTACTGAAGTTTTTACTAAAAATAGAATTTATGCACTATTATATATATATATATATGTGTGTGTGTGTGTACATACATACATACAACTGTTCTATTTTCTGAACAAACTTTCAGTCATGCACTAGCAACCACAAAATGTTACAAATAACTGTATAGAAAAACACATTTAATACTGCTTAACGTATGTATGTGTATGTGTGCGCACACATATATAACAACATACATTCGTACAAATATCTCTTTAGTAAGTAAAACCATTGCAGCTGTAGTTTATTCATTTGACACTTGTTTGGTTGTGTGCATATTTAAATAAATACAACTGCAATCTGAGAGGTAAAACAACAAATTTTCAAATGTATGCTTTTCCAGAAATATATCTGTGCAGGTGAAAAAAAAAATTTACATGAAGACATTTGCTTTTCACATATTTTGCTAAAAATATAGTATTTTGGTAGAGTGTTCGCAGCTCAAGAGGATTAAATAAGAATATTTTAAATTAAAGTATATAGTTTAAAAAAAAAGTATAAAAATAAAGAAATAAAGGAATATACGCTATAAAGTGAAAATTAAATAAATAAAAATTATATAGTGTAAAATTGAATGTGGAAAAGTTTTTTCTATTAAAATATATAACATAATATATAAAATAATAATACTACAATAAATATAATATAAAACCAAACAATATAAAACTCATTAAAATGAAAATAACAAAAAATAAATTAAACTGATTAATAATAATAAGTAAATTTAAAAAAAACTTAATTAAAATGTAAAAACATAAAACCAAACAAAATAAAAATTTAAGAACATTCAAATAAAATAAAATAAAATAAGGCAAAAAAGTAAATACAAATAAAATTAAAAAGCAATAGAATAAAACATATATATAAAAATAAAACCAACTTATGTGAAATAAATATAAAACAAATTAAATATAGCATATTTAAAAATAATTTTATACCTTAAAAAATTTATTAAATAAAATAAAGTAATATAAAAAATACAAAAAACGTCCAAATTTATATTATTTTAAATGAAATTAATAACTAGATTTATATTGGAACGAAATCAAGCACTGAAGACGGCGGTTCGCCGAAACCGGTTTGTTACAAAACCAAAATTAACAAGGGATGACGAAAATTCGTTCCAATATAAATCTAGTATCCACCCTGTCGGAAAAACAAAAAACCAAATCAACGAAATTAATAACCTTAATACTTTAAAAATCAAAATTATATATATATATACTGAAATGTAATAAAACAAATCCGGAATTAATACATAAAAACTAAATAAAATACAGTTTAAATTTCAAATTAAGTTATATTAAACTAAAATTATTCAAATTAATTTAACCATGTGAAATAAAATATAGAGTAAAATGTGAAAGGCATGATGATAATAATTAAAAATTAAGACCAAAAATATATATAAGCCAACAAGAAAATAACTAATTCCCTACTTTTTTAATGCAAAAAAAAAACACTGGAAATTCAAATTCAATGGGGAATGTCTATTATGATTCGAAAGGATATTCTTTGGCATTTATTTTTTTTAAATTATCTCTTTGAAACGTTGGCCGCGGCTACGTCTCAGATGGTCCATCCTTTTACTTTAATTTTCGATTACTCGTTTGAGCATTTCGAGCTGCTAACTGGCGAATGATACGCGTGATGTTTTTCTCCAAGGCCTGAATCGAAGCGGAATTGTCCGCATAGACTTTAAACTGTACATATATCCACAGGAAAAGTTTAACGGTGGGGACCAAGAAATGATGAAACGCCAAAAAATACTGAACAAAAATAATATGACAGCTTGACTCGACTCGCGCGTGATCTGTCAAAATTAGACTATTAAAAAAGGATCTCTACTCGGATCGCTCTTTAAATATAATTTTGAAAATTAAAAATTAAATTTAATTAGACAAAAAAGCAAAAACGAAATTAAAATGATTTTAATTACAAAAAGGCGCACAATTAAATATATACAAAACCAAAATTTAAAATAAAGTAAAATAGAATATTAAATAGATTTAATTAATTTAATTAATTAATTAATGATTAATTTAACAAAAAGATATAAAAAATAATATAAAATAAGAAATTATTTAAAATCTTATAATATAAAATTAAATTATTTCAAATTTAGTATAAAATTAAATTTTATATTATAAAACTACAATAAAAAACAAATTTAAATTTATTGTAGAAATATAAAAAAATTATGTAATATTAAATTAAAAAATTTAACAAATTTAAATAAAATTTCAATAAATGCGAAGTTAGATATCATATAAGAAACTAAAATAAGAACATTAAATGAAACAATTAATGAAAAATTTATTTAGATTGAAATAAATTAGGAAGATAATATAAAATAAAATGATGTAAAATAATATTTAAAAAAATAAATATATATATATATATATATATAAATAAATCAAAAATATATATATAAAAGTAGAACGAAAAGATATAAACTAAAATAAAATAAAAAAAATAAAAAATAAAATAAAATAAAGTTGAACAAATCAATAATAATAAACAAATAAATTAAAATTTTCTAACAAAAATTAAATTCATACCCCAATTTGCAAGCTGTAGTAAACTATTTGCGCTTGTCTGCTATCAACTCAACAGTCGCTGCGCTCCGGCGTCAGACACGGCGTATGAGTAACACTAAATAACCAAAGAGAGCACGAGTAAACCATTGCAATTTCGCTGGATGTTTATTTACACGCAAAAACAACAACACACAGGTGATAGTAGTTATACAAGCAGATTTATGCTACCATACAAATAGTAGTAGAATCAGTGTAGCATTTAGTAGTAGCAGTAGTAGCAGCAGTTGTAGTTGTCGTTGTAGTTGCAATAGTATTTTCCACTCGAATGTTTACTAAAATAGTTGTCACTTTAGTTGCTTATTTGCGGATGGGTGAACGGATATTTTTTGTTGATATGTAATTTTTTCACACACACACACACACACCATTTTTTCGTCTCTTTCTCTCACTATCTACACACGTGTTGTTGCTGCTGTTGGCACTGTTTGCTTTATATTTGCTGTTTGCTGTTTGCTGTTTTTGTGTGGCTATGTGTATGTGCAGGTGCAAAATGTAACCGTAACTATACATGCATGCATGTAATTTGTGTGGGTGTGCGTGTGTGTATGTGGGTGTGTGCGCTGTTGTGCCTAGCTGTTGGGCGTTGCTCTGTGGCCGCCAGACAGTTGTGTTTATCGGCAGCTCAGTATACCTGTGCTCTGGTCACGGAACTTATGGAGTTCGAATGTACATATGTATGTATATATGTATATTTGTTAGTACACCGTATGGCATGTCTCTGTGTCTGCTTGCAAATACTTATAATTTATTTAGCATAAGCACGTCTCTTTATTTGTTTAAAACGTCAGTTAGTGGCGTAGCTCAGTCACTTATGTACACACACACACACACTCACACATAAATAGTTTGTTATATGAAATTGAGTATGGAAACGGAGGAAACAAGTGAGAAATAACAGAGAAATATGATTTTAAGCACACAAGAGCTCTTATTAAATCGATGAAGAGACTTTAAATTTTCAATTTAAATACTTTTGGCAGTAAAGTGTTCCTAAATTGATGAGTACTTACTTACTCTATAGTATTTCCTATTATAAATACTAGCTTGGTTTCAGTGCATTTACGAGCAATTTTTTTAAGAGTGCTGCAATCAAAACGTCTTTTCAGTTCATTCCTTTAGAATGTGGGATCTTCAAAATAATCATCCATCTTAAAAACTAGAGAATTAACAATTTTGGAGCGTAGACATGCATACACTGCTTTGACAAGATCAAAAGAAGAGCTACTTTGATGAGGATTGTCGCTGTGAAACTGCCTATCTCAAATCGTTGGAAAACTTACCTAGAATTGAAGAGCAAAGGAGATGCCTATGCAAACAGCTTAAAAGGGAGGCTGACACTCGTAAGCAAGAAGAGCTTGAGAATGTAGTGAACTAAAAAAATACTTTAAGCGGTTGCAATAACTAACTCGCGGGGAAACTAAATAGGTGATCTGGTGACCAATGTCCAATGTTTCAGTTTATGGTAGGAACACTTTCCGTGGACTGCGTAATTTTAGTGAAAATGAAAACGCATGGGAATGGGCGTCCACATACCCTACCAATGATGATGGTATAGGCCTCCCATCACTCCACCTTGATGAAGTTTGAATTGCGATTGATCGCCTAAAGTCCAACGAAGCAGTGGGAACCGATGACCTACCAGCACAGCTATTTATATATAGCGGTAGAGAACTGACAATTAAGCATGCATCCGCTTCTTTACTTAGTATGGACAGATAACAGCGTTCCCATCAATCGTATCACTGTAACTCTAGACCTAGTAGATCCACCACTGACCAGATATCCTAACTAATCAGTCAAAATAGGGTAGAATCTTTGATTATAATTTTTTTTTAAAGATTGCTGGACCTTTGCACACTAGTGACAGAGAATACTGCCCACCATCAAAATATAAGCTACTTGAGATATACGGGCGGTACTTACAAAGCAGATCTCGTTGTCTACAGGTGGACGAAAACACTCCAGTCTTGACATCTTTCAATTCAGTATACGCTGGAATAAGCAGAGAAAAGAGGAGACCTCGACCCTATTAAGAGGATCATGTAGACAAGAAATTGTCTTCATTTGGGATCTCCAACCATTCCGAACTTTGATGAAAAAATAACCGAAGAAACACAGGCTTACACTGAGACCAAGAAGCTTTAAGTATAGAAGACTCCTCTGTTGTGTATGTAAAACTGCCTCAGAGTCTCGTGGATTGCAAACATTGCACTCATTTCCGTTGTTCAGAAGTTACAGGTTGTAGTCCTGCTTCTAAGGATGCAGTTACAGTTCGAATACTATTCCTGAATCGGCTCTTCAATCCTCGCCTCACACCATTGGGAACGTGAGCAATCCTGGTGCGAGATGCTGCAACCAACTCATGTGTAGAACCTTGGATCATGTCTAAAAGCAAGTAAGCTTCATTGCAGTCACTAAATCATATTCGGTTTAAGGGTTCACTTGAGTCTTCTTACAGCGTCTGTTTACCAAAGTTTTAGATTTGCGCGGACGTCGCTTTCAGTACAAGCTGCCCATATTATAATTTGCTTAAACTTTCACGGTCTAGAGTGTCTTGCTTTTGACGACGATCCCTGCAAACGTTTACAGTTTCAAAGACCACATGGGCATACACCTGGAATGTGCGGTCTCTTAATAGGGAATATTTTGCTGCCCAGCTGGTGGAAGTCTTCGAGAGACTAGATGATGGCATCACCACCATCTAAGAAGTGCGATGTACGGGACAAGGATGGAAAGGAGTAAGTTCTTGTGGCATATATAGTACAACGTCTATATAAAGCAGAGCAAATTTGGTGTTCAATTTTTTATGGGAGAGAGTTTTTGACGCCGGGTTCGGTCATTCCTCACCGCGGTTGAACATCTACCCAAAATCCACGTCAAAGCAAGGTTCTTCAACTTATCGCTGATTTCCGCCCGATGCTCCGCTCGAAGAGAAGGACGATGTGTTCAAAGATGTCCTTTGTGAGTGTCGCGAACATACTTGTGAGCGCTATCACCGGCATGCTGTCAAAATTGTGGTTAATGCTTTTAACGCACGGGGGAGGAAAGAAAGTATTCGGATGAAATCAGCCTCCATGAATTTAGCCACACCAACTGAGGCTGATTGATTTCGCCGGGATCCGAGAAATGATTGTTTGTGGCACTAGATTCCAGCACACGTAAATTCGTCTTGCTACATGGCTGCCTCTGGATCGAAAAACTTGAAACCAAATTGAGCATGTTGTGATAGACGGACGTCACATTTCCAGTATTCTTGAATTGAATTCGCTCATATCGGCTCGGATCACGACCTTGTCTCAGCGAAGGTACGCAGCCACCTCTGTGTAGCAAGGAACTCACATCAGGAAATTCAGAGAAGGTTCCAAGTTGGATTCATAACAGATATCCAACCAGTGATCCGCTTGATCCTTTGAGGTTTTACCGGTTTTTCGTTTTTCCTTAATTTTAGATTTTCTCAATGAACCGATGAGACAGGACTCTCTCTTGATGACACAATTTGTGGTTTTATTTTCAACTACTCATTTCCGAGATTAGCTCACAAAAGCTCTTTGCAAACTCACTCGAGCTCTTTGCGAAGTAGTCATCCTCCTTTCCATCGTAGTAGATGACTTGCATGTATTAACATTTAACTGCCTCTAACACAGAGGTTATCGGTGTCTTTTGATCGGCTTAGAAGCCTGCCAGGATCTGAGTAAGAAAATATTAATTTCATCATAATCTCAATTCTGAAGAAATATATTCAATTAGTTAAATAAATTAATTTGTTAATAAATATTGAAACAACAACAACAACAGGCGTCTTTCCGGCTCGTACCTTCCAAAGTTGAGAATTAAAGTGAAAGTTTCCTGTCTTCTCTCCCCATTCCACCACTTTCTACTGTCAATTATTTACTTTTAAACTTCTCTTCTGCTTATTTGCCACGTCAATAACAACAATTTAATTTATACCGTTAGCATTGCTGTTATTTTTGTGCCTGTTGCTGCTGCTGCTGCTGGCGGCGCTGCTTTTTCCACAATTCTCCGTGCAGTCGTCATAAGTTGGAAATTTGCTCATTTAATTAATGCAAAACTTTATTTGCCATTATTTGTTGTTGTTGTCGTTGTTGTTGTTGTTGTTGTTGTTGTTGTTTTTGCTGTTGTTGTTGTTTTTGCTGTTGTTGTTGCTGTTGTTGTTAGAGTTATCGATGCAAATTGTGTTCAAGAGGCGAAAAACTACGCAAATAATGCGCACAAATACCTAACAACAACAACAACAACAAGAAGATGAAGAACAACAGCAACAACATTGAGCATGTTATGCACTTTTCCTTATACCGTTATTTAATATACACTTATGGAGAAAGTACATATGTATGTATGCAAATGCGGAAGCGCACTACAAAACGAAAACATGTTTCGATGGCATGTCACACCGGCATGTTCTACTTACTCGTATGGTTGCCACACTGTATGTGTAATTAATTAAATGAATTGTTTGTTGTTGCGTTGCGTTGCGCTGAGCCCAGCCCGAGTTGAGTCGAATTGTGTTGATTGAAACACTTTCGCTGTTTCGTGCTAACGAAAGGAGTTGAGTTGTTGTATTGGTGTTGTTGTTGCCTCTGAGTTGTTGTTGTTGTTTTTGTTGATGTGTTGATTTGTAGTAGTAGTAGTAGTAGTAGTAGTAGTAGTAGTAGTAGTAGTAGTAGTAGTAGTAGTAGTAGTAGTAGTAGTAGCAGCAGTAGTAGTAGTAGTAGTAGTAGTAGTTGTTGTTGTTGTTGTTGTTGTTGTTGTTGTTGCTACACTGTTGTTGTTGTCGTCGTCGTTGTTGTTGTTGTCGTCGTCGTTGTTGTTGTTACAATGTTGTTGTTGTTGTTGTTGTTGTTGTTGTTGTTGTTGTTGTTGTGGTTGATTTGTTGTTGTTGCTGTAGAATCGGTGTTGTAGTTTTTTTATTGTTGTTGTTATATTTTTGTTATTTCATTTTTTTTAATCGAATGTTGTGCAACTTTTCTCATTTCCGTGCAATTTTTCTTTTTGCTCAAATAATACCCAAATACACTCACTCACTCACTCCCATTCCATCCATATTCAACACATATTTACCCACTAAGTGCGGGTTTAATTTGTTCGAAGTAGTAAAATTAAAAACAAATTCAATATTTGCGGAAAAGTCTCGTGTGAAACTTTTCTGTCATTCATCAGTAGTTGTTGTAATTTAATTAAAAAATTTATGCATTGTTAAAGGAGAAGAAAGAGAGCGAAAGTTGCGTAAACTTTCTTTTGCGGGCAGATCTCAAAATCGAATATTTGTGAAATAATTGGAGAGTTTTGGAGGAAACAAATGTGAGAAGAATGCTAAGTTTCAGTTTTTTCACAGCCAGTATATCCCGTTATGCTAAAGATAGTTTTGTACGAACTTTAAAGATAGTAAAGTGAATGATTCCTAACAGAACTTAAGCTGATGTGTCTTTATTCACAGCCCTAAAAGTGACGTAAAACACATGCTAATAAATAGAGCTCCAGTGTGGAGCTACCGAAACTACAGGAAAAATATCGTGTTGAACCTATTGAAAGAATGCAATGCAATGAGCCTGTCTGCCAGACATATTTGGCGCAATTTTGGAGAACTACCCAAACAAAGGCATTGAAATCCAACCTTGAAACCAGGTCCACCCTGAACTTGGGCTTAAAATACGTTCAGACCGAGAAAGGAAATATTTTATCAGGTACAGGAGCATTGCTCTTCCAGTTACTTGCTGCAAAATAAATGAAGAAGCTTTAATCTCAATGGCTGGCACTCAACAAAATATCACACAAAAAAATACAATGAACCTCATTTGGTTCGAAACCCACCCTGTCGCAGTGATGTACGACTTTGGTGTAGTCTTGATGAGGTGAGGGCACAAGGTGTTAGCTAACGGATGGGGATGATTTTTCAGTTTTTAAGGTACTTCTATCTGCTCATTTCAACTTCAGGCTTATCCAGTGGGATAACAAGGTCTTTATGAATATTTACCATACAAACGATACGATCCGATGCGCTAGTTAGTATCCTGAGAATTTTGGACTAGAACCTCTGCATTTTCTTAGGCGCTTTTCTCACGTAGGTTGAACTACTAATCTTCTGTTGGGGCATGTGGGTACATACAAGTTGGATGAAATAAAACAGTACATCAAATCGAACGCACTCTTCGATATAGTTTGTAATGAGTTCTTTTTCTTTTGCTTCTTCTTTTTCATTGGCGATGACACTGCTTACCAAGTGAGACCAGTTGATATTTTCAAAGGAGGAGATGTCTTCGTCTATATGTATGGATATATACTGCTTCGGGTATAACTACATCGAATACTTTCAAAACTGGCGTACTCCAGTGGACGATACTAGTCCTAAACAATGTGACCGACCTGTTTCAATGTTGTCGATCATCGTTCCATTGACTGTGATATTATCCGTTCCCAAAGTGCAGAGCTTCATAATACTTTTACAAAATCTTTCTCTCGAAAACCCCTGGTGCCGATTCATCAATTGTTGTGATTATCCAGGCCGCCGCACCATATAGCAGAACGAGAATGATTAACGACTTGTAGAGTTTAGCTTTTATTCGTCTTGAGAGGACTTACTACTAATTTCAAAGTAGCAAGTGTTGGCAAAAGTGATTCCGCGTTGAATTTCAAAACTGACCTATCAACAGCGACGTTGGAGCCGAGTTGCGAATGGGCGGACTGTTTGTTTGATAATAGGAGAAATTTCGCCTTGTCCACGTTCACTATCACTAGGTGAGTTATATAGGAGATAAAAAAGACACTGTTCTATAGCTCAAGGAAATACGCTTGCGGTTAGGTCCTCATCGTCACCTTCCAGCCAGTCAGGAAAGATTAAATATTTATTTATACATTATTTCCTAATACTTCTCCTTAGTCGTAGTCATAATCTCAGTCAGGCCATGTATAAAACACTTATGCCTGCATTTCCTTAAACAGTATGCCCTGAAGCTTATGCAACGATCCGTTTTATATATCTTCCATTGTCGCAAAATGCAAACCCTTCATTGGTCTCTTTAAGCTTGTGAATAGGAAAAATCGCGGGAGCTAAACTTGTGGAATACTCAGCGGTGGCTGAGGCATAGATTGCTATATTTTTCCAAAATTTATCATCGAGTTCTTTTAAAAATACCTGAGCGATGATATATATATCTATATATATACATATATATATTTTTTTTTGGTAAAAATTCAGAAATTTGGGAAGAAACTTCACTGCCACATAATTCTCTGTACTAACCGAAATGCCAGCCTACACAGGACTTCCACGATTCCCTATTCTCAACATGTTCATTCATTGTACGTGTACTGAAGCGTCATCATTCACATATTTTCGCCCTTCTGTTACATGACTGCCTAGGATCATTATCCTGCTTTAGTCTCATTCTCAGAGAGCGACTGTGCTTCAGGCCACTGAGTTGTAGAACCATAAAAATTATAATGCGCATGGCTCTATCTTCTCTATTTCAAATCTGGAAGGAGGCTAATGTATTATATTCTTGGCTGATGGAAGACATCCTAGAGTAGAGATCACTCTCATTCTTTGCTACAACCCAAAACTATCAAACGTTACTTGTTCCCATGCTATTCGTACAATTTACTATGTTGTTCGCAAAAACCTTTCCAATAATGATCTGATCAGAGAAAAGAAAAAATCTGAAGCTCGAATTGATCATCTCCAGGTGAATATCTGGAGGACATTGAACTTACCAGAACTTGTTTACCACTGACCCAGATCTAGAGTTTGTTAATTTTAGGCTAAAAACATCCACACCACAAACTCTGAGAAAGACTAGTAGCCGTTTTATGAGCCCACCTACACAACAATTAGATGGAGAAGTTTTGCATCTCCGGTGCTCTCAGACAGAGAAGTTTCATCCTCATGAATAAAGTACCAAAAGCTCGCTTATTAAATCGAGCTCTTGGTACCTACAGGCATTACTTATTCGTTTGAGGAATTTCTGGAAGACGCAGCATTTTTTTTACGGAATTTTTCACTTAAATGAAGACCTCTCATACACATTTTCAGGAGAATATGTTTCTAAACACTAAACCAAACTAGTGAGTGGTCAAATGAAGAGCACTTACAAGCATTTTCTTATGTGCGCACTACAACAGGAAGTATGCCTTGCCAATCAATGGTCCCAAAATATAATCCGTTGGAAGATGAGAAAATCTCAAGTCTCAATCATTAAAAAATGTATTTGAAGAAACGTTCCATATATTTGAAATAAAAATATGCACAATAAATATTATTAATATTGTTTTTCAAATTTTTTTGCAAAATTCATAAATAAAAATTACAAATAAAAATTTTAAAAAATATTTTTGCTCTCATATATGTATGAAAGTCTCTTTATTGGTATTAAAAAACTTTCAGTTATTATTCAGAATATTGTTTAAGTGTGTGGAAAATATGTTTTTCTTACTCTTGCTCCTCAAGCCTGCAATTTGCACTATGCAAATAAACCATCTCTTTAAGAGTATTTTGATTTGAGTGAAAATACATATCTGTGTGTTCGCGTAGTACATACATACAAATAAAATTGTACCCACTTTATTGCAGTATTTATTTGACCAAAAATGTTTCTGATTTCACAGAATCCTATTAATAATGTATGTAATAATTTGTATTTCTGATTTCTATTTATTTTTGTTTGCCTGTAAGTAAGCTTTTAATTAGAACAAAAGCATTTAGATATTATAGGCACTGCAATTAAAAGTTGATGCAGAGGAAATTACTATTTGGGCCAATACAATATTAATTAAATAGTATTTACCTGCATCCATGAGTTGAAAATTGAAACTTCGGAGATAAATATTATTTACTAACTTCAACTTTCATATGTAGTAATAGAAGAACTTTACTATTTCCCTGTTATTAAAAATTTCATAATTGAGGCTTACTACACGAGGAAATGACAAGAGGAGAGGGACAAATTGGAAATTAAACTAAAATTAAATAAAATAAATTAAAATTATATAAAATAAAATAATTTAAAATAAAATAAACTAAAATAAAACAAAATAAAATTAAAGTTAAATTAAAATTAATTAAATAACTTAAAATAAAATTAAAATGAAAAAACTACAATTAAATTAAATTAAACTAAATTAAATTATATAAAAATAAATAGTTTAATACATAAAAATAAAATAAACTAAAATTAAATTAAATTAAATTAAATTAAATTAAATTAAATTAAATAAATAAAACAAAATTAAATTAAATTAAATAAATTACGTTAAATTAAACTAAATTAAATTAATTAAAGTTAAATTAATTAACATAAAATAAAACAAAATTAAATAAAATTAAAATAAAGTAAAATTAATTAAATTAAAAAAAATAAAATAAAGTAAAATAAAATTAAATTAAATTAATTTAAACTAATTTAATTAAAATAAAATAAAATAAAATAAAATAAAATTAAATAAAATTCAAATTAATTCAATAATTTAAAAAAAATTAAAATAAAAGAAATAAGTTAATTTAATTAAATTTAATTTAATTTAATTTAATTAAATAAATTTAAAAAAAAATAAAACAAAAAAAATTAATTTTAACTAAATTAAATATATTAAAATAAAATAATATAAAAAAATACAATAAAGTAAAATGAACCAAAAGAGAATAAAATTAAATAAAATTATTTTAAAATAAATTAAATATTAACTAAAATTTAATTAACTTAATTTAAATTAAATCCAGTCCGCTGTTTGTTGCCCAACCACCCAATCGACATAACTACAGCGTCGTGAATGGTTAGCTGGCTTCAGTTGTTGTGTGAGCTGGACTTTATAAGAATGTAGGTGTAATACCAGATGCAAAATACGCCATAATATACCGTAGAAAAGTCCCAGCTCTTGAGATATAGACACATTCAGGTCTTCGGCTATACTTTCACTTACAGCAGCGATATTTGAGGTGCAACGAGCAAAACGATGATGCACAGGCCTTACATTATCTGTAGTAGATCCAAACTCTTTAAATTTACATGTTAATTTTTATTTTTTTATATTTTTATTTTACTAATTTTTACCAAATTTTACTATTTTGTTGTGTAGTTGGACGATTGTGTGCACCATAATCTCTTCCTTTTCAAGAACGCAAGATGGTCAAATTTGGGGCACCATTCTTGTAGTAGATTTCAACAATTCCAATACAGCACTGCACTTTCAAACACACTAACTGGATAACCCTTTACATCCTTGAGTCCATTGAGTACTTCGATAGCATTTATTTTAGTTTATTTTTTCTTCCCATGGTTTTTATTTGTGAAGACTACGCCGTTTTGGCAATTATAAATGCAAAATGCTTGATTCACATTATGTTGCTCGTTGTGTATGTCATTATATTTTGTGAAAAAATTTTTATTTTATTTTTCTTTAATTTTACTACTTTAACTATTCAAGCCGCTTTTCTCTCTATTAATGAATACACTAAATAACTGGAATAAATGTTTTTATAGCAAATGAAGAGAAGACTTGAAACCCTTAGAAGAAGCTTTTAATAATTTTTATTTATTGTGACGGAAATCCCAAAAACGAAGGGCAGATAAAAGTAGCGACACCAGCTACCGCAGGCAGACAAGTAAAAAACGCAGTGGCATTAAGGTCGAAGTAAGTTTTAGAAACGGATAAATTGTTTTCAATGGGAAATAATTTTTGGATTTTAAGGAATTGTAAGACCAGAAAGATATTAAAAAATTGTAATTATTTAAGGAGCAACTAAGAGTTGAGTGAATTCCTGACGGTTAAGAGGCCGAACGAGCAGGCCCTGAGACTTTTATTAAGCAATGTATTGATCGGACTAGAGGGATTTGAGAAATCATCGAAGTTAATTACGAAAAACGCTACTATATTTTATTTATTTTTATTATTATTTTTTTACCAAAAAGCATTTAATTTTTATTTCAATATATTTGCTATTTGAGTAATTATTATTAATTGCATATTATTTATTATTTTTTTTTATAAATTTCTCTTATCCTTATCCAAATATTTTAAAGGCAGTTCAACATCAAACACCCTAATAAGTGCTCACTACGCACGGCAGAATTACTGAAAAAATCACTGAAAGTCCTTGAAAAGTCTAGCGTTAACTTCGCTTACACATTCCCTAATTGATATGCAAGAAAATATTGACTTATTAGACTTACAAGCTGCTATTCAATACACAGCTTTGTATGAAAATTTCGTTGAATTTCCACAGGTGAGCTTTGGAATTGCAGCATGTCGGGCAGAGAGAATTCTTTTTCTCTTTTTCCCCAAAATGCTTTATTGAAAAGTTCATTCGTTTTATTACATTGTTTCACTTTAAATTCTGTCTGGCTTGATGTAAATTTTTTATATTCACCTTCAGAATTTTATGCTGCTCCTACCGTCGTCGTATTCCCCATGCAGCCAATCAACATAAAAAACGTTTACTTTAATTGTTTGGATTTCGCTAGCTGACATTGGCTGCTCTTGCATACACTCGATTTAGCTCTATATTGCAACTGTGCTATTTACTGTTATTTCTTTTACTTTTTTCATTTCTTTCGCCTATATTTTTTTCTATTTTTTTATTACTTTTTTGGTCTCTCTCTAGACGGCATTAAAATGATTTTTCAGCCTTATATATTTACATTTCTATGCAAATTCGAGCTAGACAAACTGTCTTCGATGGTTGACTGCTGAGCCGGTCTCGCCGCCGTTCGTCTGTCTGCTGCAGTGTCTTTAAGTCTCAAATGACGGAAAGCACGCGCAAGACATGGCGTGTTGCATTGAGCTGTTTTATGTCGTAGGCAATAGAATTGCTGTCGGCAGGCAAAGTCAATGACCAAAGGTGGTGGAGAGCATGCAATAAACGTTGGGAAAAATTAAAAAAAAAATTTCGTGTGATTTCTTAAGCTTTTTACTGCGCCCATGAGACCTCTAAAAGTTAACACTTAATTTATTTTATTTAAATTTAAAATAAAAAAACACAAAATTGTTGGGAAAGGCTTGATGTAAGGTAGAGTTGACAAAAAAATTTATTTAAGGTATTTAAAAAAAGCAATTGAGTTTCTTAGTTCACCAAGCACCGTTCTACGTTCTTTAAATTGCTCAAATCATCTCTAATAATAACATAAAATGAATTATTTTTGGTATCGTGAGCATGAATTGCTCACGAAAATTTTTGAATTACCACCAGATTAATCCCAATTTGATCCACAAACAACGCATTAAATTATTGCCAGATAGATCTAGTCTTAATCATCGAGGTCATCTAACGGGAGGCCCAAAAAAAAACGTGCTGTTTCGACTTGTTCGAACCAGAGGAAGTCAGCTCGAGCTATTGTTTTGCTATGGGTGATGATTGGACTCCGAGAACACCATTCACGGGAATTGAGTTCACAAAGGTGCTAACAACGGACTCTAGGTGGATGCTGTTTATGGCCTATGCCATCCTGTCAAACGGGTCTTGTCTGTATGGCTGTAAGACGTCGCGTTAGTTAAGTAATCCTTTCCTGATGTGCCTAGGTGGTGGTTCAGCTTCCAATAAGTTTGATTTGGGATGATCCCTACGGTAGCATCCCAGCAGATATTACTTACACAGCTTGATATAAGGTTCCTTAACTGGGTGCTATCCTATGCTTGAATTCATTGGGTAAATTTTTTTTAAGTAAATTGCGTTTTGTTACGTATACGCTGTGGAGTACTAATTTCAGCTTAATTAGAGTTGTTCTCTTTATTTTGCTTAAAAACATCCTTAAAGTTGTTACATTTATTATATTACTTATAAATTTATTAGAAAATAGAATGCAAAGGCGCGTAAATAGGCTTTCATCATTCGATCGAGCGTTGCTAGTGCTGCACGGCGTATACGTAACCTCACTTGAATTACTTCTAAAATTTATTAATGTGAAAAAGACATTGATTTTTTAACTGAAAACTTCTTTTGGAAAACATTATCGCCATTATCAAAAAATCATATAGATGCTTAGGCTGTCTCAGAGCTTAGCCTTCATCATAGGAAATTTCGTGATTATGCAACTGATATAGCTACATACATATGTATATTTTTATTTTTTGTTTTCTTTGCAGTAAAATATGAAATTAAGAATTCCATTTTGCATAATCGCTTTGAGATTTTACATCAAAAGGAAATAAATATTTTCAAAAAAAAAAAACATTTTCCTTTTTATTCACAAAGACTCAACAGCAGTTTTTCTTTGCTTTGCTTTTATCCTACCACTTGATTATTTATTTATTTTCACATTAACCGTATGACGTTTTTCTATTGCTGTTGTTGTGCTGTTGTCTGTCACTTAAACAAGTAAACAAAATTATTTGCACTGCTTTCGCCATCATTCAAAAAGACATTAAGAATTTATGATATTCATTAAATTTGCATAATCTTTTATGGAGCTCAACAGTGCGAGTGACAAACCGTAACTCGAAACTCAAACCAACCGACCAACTGACCGACTCAGCTTCACTCACTCACTTTCAGTCGTTCAAGTGTGTTTTGATAAATTTCCTGAAAAGTTTGTTGGACTTTTTGATAAGTTGAAATTTTTATGCATTTCCAATTAAGGTTTTCATAGCTGAAACAGCTGTTCGAAATCTCTGTAAACGGAAATTTTAAATATTAAATCAAAATAATTTAAACTCAAAACACTGACACACACAGTCTCATTTTTCAGCTGGCGAAGCAACAAAAGCGCAAATGCATTTTGAACATTTTCAAGCAGCTATAAAAATCATTGAAAACAGTTAATTCCTCTCAAAAAATAATCCGCACGCACAGCTGGTGTTAATGTTTGAGAGAAATACAATTCAACACTCGTATACATATATATATATATATATATATATATATATATATATGTTATGAAAACACGCCACATATTTTAGTTATTTGAAAGTATTTAAAAATTCAGTTTGATTTTAACTTTTTGGTGGTATTTTTGGCGCTGCAAAGTTATTTTTGCCAGTTTCATTTATATGCCAAAAAATATAATTTTCAAAAAAATTTCGTTTAAATTAAATCGGAAATTATGATGAAAGTGCATTTAAATATAATTTAGGCAAAATTCTCATACTACGTGACCGATTATTTACAAGTTTTTACCTCCCCCCATTCGGGGCATACACCGGGGCTTCATTGCTTCTCTGGTTTCCACGTAGCAGTTGTTAATATGAATTTGAGCCTTTTTTTTTTTTTAGATAAAGTTAAGGTTTTACCATTTTTCTTTGTTTTATAACAAAATATTCAATGAAAAAATAATGTTTCTAACAAAAAAAGGCCTTTGAATACAGCTCATTTAGTTATAACCAAAAAGAATTACAGGCCGCATTAAACAATTCTTAAGAAAATTAATTCCTTATTGTCACATGAGACATATTTCCACAGAAAACTTGTTTTCAAAACCAAAGGTTTTTTCTCTACTCACACTTGTTTTCCAATTTTATCATCTTCTATCAACATTGTGGGGACAGAGCAGTACCAAATTGAGTTTTCTTAGACGTGATTATTTATTCCATATCGACGGCATCATCGTCTACCCACTTAGACTAGAATTACCTGATCACTTAAATGGGGTTAGGTCGCTAGAACCATCCCTACAGACTTTTATTGGCAGCCGAATCTCAATCGAGGCTCATTAAGAAGGGAGCACTTGACTTTGAAATCTCCATACAGCAGCTTAGGACAGAACCGCTGAGCAAGACGGCATACTGACAGGCTCTGAACGCTATGCACCGAGAGTACGTCAACACTTTAGTAAACTCTCTTGCCGCGAATGGCGTTTTCGGTATTCTATAACCACTCGTTGAAGATCAAGAAATCGAGCTGCAACGAGATACGAGGCAGAATTAAGGTCCAGTTATGATAGACTTAATTTCTACCTTCCAGATGGCATAGATTAGTCTTGACAGTTCCTAGACGGTGTTCAGCTTAGCCGCCACTTTAAACCATAACAAAAACATCTACACACTTCGCGCTTTCTCAGAGGTAACACGGGGGGCACATGCACTGTAACACCATATGTCTTTCTGTCTTTCCGATGGCCCATAATGAATCCTTTAACACAAAATAAAATCCACAAATTGAGCAAGTCTTACCAGTAGCGTCTTCTTAAAACAACCACAATAGGTCGGCAGTATGTGAGTTAAAAAATCAAGTGAATCATCGATTATAACGGGTGATCCATTTCGAGTTTCTCTACTCTTTTATAGAAAAAACACAGAAACTCCAATTATCGATGTTTCGTTCGAGCATTTCGACTGGTAACTCGCGAATGACAAGCGTGATGTTTTGCTCCAAGGCCTGAATCGATAATCGAAGCCAGATTGTCGGCATAGACTTTAGACTTTACATATCCTCACCGGAAAAAGTCGAACGGTGTGATATAACATGATCTAGGTAGCTAATCTACCGGTCCAAGACGTGAAATTATCCGCTCACTGAAGTGTTTTCTCAACAAATCCGTTGATTGAAGCGATGTGTGGGAAGTGGCGACGTCTTGTTGAAACCAAATGTCGCCGAAACCACGAGCTTCAATTTCAGGCATCAAATAGTCGGTTATCATTGTGACAGTCACGTTCTCAGCGGCATCTTTTTTGAAGAAATATGGACCGGTGATTCCACGGGCCACAAACCATACCAAATCTTTGTTTTCTCTGAATGAAATGGCAGCTCTTGAATCTCTTGAGGTTGCTCTTCGTTCCAAATGCGGCAACTTTTCTTGTTTGCATACCCATTGAGCCAGAAAGAGGTGTCATCGCTGAACAAAATTCGGTTCGAAAACGACGGATCTTCTTGGAACTTTTCAAGAGCCCATATAGCGAAGCACTGTTGCTTGGGAAGGTCGAGCGGCTTCAGTTCTTGCACAAGCTGTATTTTGTACGCTTTCAATTTAAGATCTCGACGTAAAATGAGCCAAGTCGTACCACACATCAGTCGGGGTTGCTGCGAACGGCGCCGAATCGACTCTCCACGGTCTTCGTGTACACTCTCAGCTGCGGCCGCTATATCTTCTTCACTGCGTACTGGACGTGGTCTATTCGGTCGAATGCTATCCAATCATGAATGCTGGGTCTCCAGATGGGTGATGGTATTGCGAATAGTAGGGTCAGTATGCCGATTGTTGACCATAAGTTGAGCGAAGCGCACGAAACACATTCTTTACATAACGGAAATTTTCGTAACGAAATTTGAATGATTTGTAAACGTTGTTCAGGCGTCAGGTCCTTCCATGATGAATTGACAAACAATACTGAACGAAAATAACATGACAGCTTGACACGACTCACACGTGATCTGTCAAAAAAATGCTATTGAAAAAAGTACCCTTTTCTCTAAGCGGATTACGTAGAATGGGAACACTCCCTTAATTCAATTTCTTTTAATTTATCTTATTTTTATATAAAATTTTTTTTTTTCATATATTCACTATTTCTTATTCCTTTTTTTCATTTTATTTATTTCAGTAAATTTTTTTATTTAATTTTTTCGTTACATTTTAATTTTTGTTTTGTTCTTCTCTTTCAGCTATATTCTTATATTATTTTTATTTTTATTTTATTTTATTTATTTATTACTTTGAATTTATAATTAAGTTTTATTCATTTAATATTTTCTTCCTATTTTATTTGAATTTATTCTACTTTATTAAATTTTATTTAAATTATATTATTTTGTTTTAATTTTTTTAAATTTTTATTTTAATTTTTTGTTTCATTTTCTATCAATTATTTTTTATTTATTTTAGCTTATATTATAACAATTTTTTTGTCCCTTTTTTCGTAATTTTATTATTTTTTTTTACTGCTCAATAACCAGCTAACACCTTCATGAGTACATAAAGACACATGAATGTTCAGGCGCCCTGCAGTGAAAAGGTAGACTACGAGTAGTATGCGAAAATTCTAGTTAAATACTAGTATGAAAAAGGGATGAAATCATACCGGTTCGTTAGTTGTATAGTAGTTCAGCAATAACGGGAATAATAATGATTTTCATCACTATACCATTCGTAGGTTTTTTTTTCACTATTTTTAGTACACCACGGTTGAAATTAATTTTTGAATCATCTCTGCTTAAGGGCTTTTTATACCATAACGATAACCGAGTGGTTAGATGCTGTCACTATAGTGTGTGAGATTCATGGGTCGAGTCTCGCTCCAGGCAAACTCATTTTTATTTTTTATTACAATTTCATTTTTGGTGAATTTGAAATGCAACACAACACTTATATGTGGCAGTTCGAAGGACATCGCTGTGTAAAAATTCCAGTTACTTACATGGGAAATATATGGAAGTTGAACTAGTCTAGGTAAGAATGCAAACTAGTTGCATTCTAGTTGATAACTAGATTTTTCCCAGTAGGTTAGATATAAAGGAATGTGGATCAGCACATGTATACATATGTATATGTATGTAAATAGAAAACAATTAAACTCTTACATATGACTCTGCTGCAGTTGCGTTTGTGTATGTCGGCAAGTGTGAGTGTTTGTGGCTGTCGCTTGCTGTCGGTTGCTGCTCATTTCCGTTACTTTGTATATATGTACATGCAATGCCTTAAGCTTTATTACGTTTCACACGCACGTACGTACATGTATTTACACTGAAACATTTGTATGTTTTGTTGTTACACACATGTATACGAGTAGATGCATGCATACTCATACATATGTACGTAATACGTATTGAAAGTGTTTATTTGGTACAAAAGATTTTCCTGTCATTTGTTTTACGTTCTCTTGCCACTTTTCCCACAAACTTTTCACTTTCTCTTTTTCATTCGCAGATTTATTTTTCGCCATTTTTTTGTTTTTTTATTTACGGCACTTTCGCTGAGCTGCATGGCTGATGGTAGATATTTATCTATGTCTCTACCCAGATAACCAACGAAAGTTGCGAAGTATTATTTTGAGCAATTTAATTAAATTCAGTTCGAAATTACATCTGTCAAGCATAATGCAAACAATGGGAAATTCCCAAAGAAACAAATAAAATATGAATGAATGAATTTTACAAATTGTTGAACTAAAATAACCGAAAATTTCTTTAAACTCAGACTCCTATTAAACAGTTATTTCCGTTGCAGTTTTATTTGCATTTATAAAAGGTGGCAACACTATTCGAAAATCATCATAGCATCGCTTTTGCTTCGATATGCCTTTGCCAAATTTATTTATTTTTGACCTTCACTGTACTCTCAGGTTGACTGGGTTTTGCCTCATTTAATTTGATTCTCTCTTAAATAACTGTTTTTTTCGTTTTTAATGTAAATTGCACTTATAAAACATTTTATTGCTAGCAGGTGTAATAAAAAAAATACAGGTCCACCGAGGGCGCAGCGCAAGGAGCACGGTGGGGACGACAGTTTACAAAATACATATTTAATTAAGTGTTGTTGAGTTGCAGGTGTATTGTGGAAAGAGCTAGAGAGGTGTAGCGCAAAGTCAGCGTACGTAAATGAGTGGGCTGAGTGTTGAGTCGATTAAAATGTGCAAGCTAAGAGCTCAGATTGAAATCGTACGCGATGATGAGCTGAAAAGTAATTGCTTGCGGCTCGAAAGAAAACAAATATTTTATTATCTAAGGAAATTGTTTCTTTATGTCTAAAGCTAAAGATAAAGATAAAGATAAAGATAAAGATAAAGATAAAGATAAAGATAAAGATAAAGATAAAGATAAAGATAAAGATAAAGATAAAGATAAAGATAAAGATAAAGATAAAGATAAAGATAAAGATAAAGATAAAGATAAAGATAAAGATAAAGATACAGATAAAGATAAAGATAAAGATAAAGATAAAGATAAAGATAAAGATAAAGATAAAGATAAAGATAAAGATAAAGATAAAGATAAAGATAAAGATAAAGATAAAGATAAAGATAAAGATAAAGATAAAGATACAGATAAAGATAAAGATAAAGATAAAGATAAAGATAAAGATAAAGATAAAGATAAAGATAAAGATAAAGATAAAGATAAAGATAAAGATAAAGATAAAGATAAAGATAAAGATAAAGATAAAGATCAAGATAAAGATAAAGATAAAGATAAAGATAAAGATAAAGATAAAGATAAAGATAAAGATAAAGATAAAGATAAAGATAAAGATAAAGATAAAGATAAAGATAAAGATAAAGATAAAGATAAAGATAAAGATAAAGATAAAGATAAAGATAAAGATAAAGATAAAGATAAAGATAAAGATAAAGATAAAGATAAAGATAAAAATAAATTGGCTTACAATAGCTTATGTATATATTTAATTCGAATGGTATACTATTGCCGTACATACGATCCACTCTCTTTTCAACCTTTTTCCAATATTTTACTTGAAATGTTATAAAATCTATTAAATTTTACTATGTCCAAGGTTTTAGTGGTCAATAAAATAAAATTTATTTCTAAATGTACAAAATGTCATCTAAATGCAATCTGCCCACCCACACATATATGTAGGTACATTTATTTGTATCTACCAATTTAAATATTGTACATATGTACAAGTATGTATGCGCACATATATTTGGTGCCTTGATACTACACTTGTTGTTGAAGCTGTAAAAAACGATTTGCAATTAAATTTTAATGACAACTCACAAAGAGACATATGTACATTTGCAAACATATACGGACATGATGTTTCACCACAAACCGTCAACCTGACTAGTTGAACCAATAAAATTAGAATTTTCAACTTGCTGACTTACTGCCACTTTTACAGACAACAAAAACATGAACACAAAATTTCTCACCCAAAGTACTCACCCAAAAATAATTGCGAATACAAAAATAAATTAAATTAAATATTTGTTTTTGTATAAACAAAGAATTCATGACATTTTTTTTAGCTTCCTTTCCTAGGAAATTTTGCAGTGCAGAATTCAATTCTTGCAGAAAGTAAAGTAAAATTAAAGATTTGTGTTTATGGTCGAAATTTCCCCAGCTAAACTTGCACTTGAATTTATTTTTTTGAGCTGACCAGGTTAGGCTTCACTAAACCTTAACTTCTTCACCAAAACGCAAAATAATTCTTACTCACCAATTCAAAAGGATCACTAATTTTTTCACCACTCATTTTATCACCATATCTTTGCTTACCAACTGTTTTGCACCATACTTTTTCGCATTACACCTTATATCACCATACTTTTATTCATCATAGGTTTACTCACGGTTCTTTGATTCCCCATAGCTTTAGTCGTTATATCTTATCTCAAAACACTTTTATTCACCATACCTTATCTCACTGCACTTATATTCACCATAGCTTTACTCGTTATATCTTATCTCAAAACACTTTTATTCACCATACCTTATCTCACCGCACTTATATTCACCATAGCTTTACTCGTTATATCTTATCTCAAAACATTTGTATTCCCATACCTTATCTCACCACACTTTTATTCACCACACCTTTTCGCTATACATTTATTGTACCACATATTAGCGTTCCCACTTGTACTCACGAAATTTCTCACATACATAATTTATATCACATGAACAGTTCTCCTCGTAGAGAGCTATTCAATTCGACTTTTCTATGTTCTGTCCGTGGACTTTTCTATCACTTCCTATATGGGAAAAAAATGCTTTGAAGGCCATAAAAATAAATGCTGCACACTAAGCTATAAAAAAAAATTCATCATTGATAAGAATAATTGAAAACCAACTCACCAACAGAGCTCTAACTGCATAAAATACATTAAATAAATATAATTAAAAATGTCCAGGTGGCAGAAATGAAATTAATTTGCAACACCGCAACGCGCGGCTGCATCAATATTTATATAATTTTTTTTTTCACAAAATAATATTAACTTAAGCGCCTTTATACGTCCATCTATACCCACCTGCATACATATCTACTCTACTTCTCACTTATCGCTTTTCTACACTTTTCTCTGCACTCCTTCATTTCAGCGCTGCGTTGCGTCCTCTTGCCGGCGTTGTTGATGGTGACGATGATGATGGCGACGACGGTGTCCACTGTGACAGCCTCACCGTTAGTGGCGCAAAACTCACTGCACTTGCTGCCACAACAACAAGCGAGGGAGAAACAACACGATAGTAGCAACAATAACAACAACAACTACAGCGACAATAATACTAGTCCACACCGCGGAGGGAGCAGCAACAGCAATAACATTACTTTCACATCGACTTCAGCGCAAATGTACATTCAACGACACACAAAGCTTTCATTGGCCACCCCCGAGTCACTCCTGCACGCCACACCTCCACCAGCCAGTCTAACACGTATGATGGATATTGAGGTGCTGAATGGCAGCAGCAGCAGCAGCAGTAGTGGTAGTAGCGCAAACACCTTGAAGAGTCTTTCATCCACTTTGCACATAGACGGCCTGCAGGTGTTAGGCGAAGAGGATGTAAATCAGCTGCCAATCTTTGACTTTGGTCTGCCGCGTAATATAACGGCACGTACCGGTCAAACGGAAGCCACAATTAAATGTCGTGTCGAGCGTTTGGACGATAAGTCGGTGAGTATGGTGGCAAGCTGGGGGCGAGACAACTCATCTATGTTTATGAGGGCTTGAATAGCCGTAGGGGCACAAGATCGCATAGCGATGAGGCTAACAAAGATAATTTAAGAGAAAAGAGCGAGAGCAGGAAGTGATTCGTAAATGAGGAGAAAGTTTCAATCAAGAAAATTGCTTCGCGAAAGATTTTAGTAGGTGGA
The DNA here is from genome assembly GCA_030068015.2 of Neoceratitis asiatica. NCBI lineage: Eukaryota > Metazoa > Arthropoda > Insecta > Diptera > Tephritidae > Neoceratitis > Neoceratitis asiatica. Next base: position 2,901,300 of record CM061524.1, read on the forward strand.
GAACCACATAGAAAACGGACGTACTCGGAACTAGTCCCCAAGAGTCTCTAGGTTGCACTTCTCGAATCTTTAGGACCCCACCTTACGGACTTTTGTGTCGTACTCATCATCAATTAGGGTCTTAAAACTTATTTCGAACTTAACGTTGCACTAAGCTTTACTATTCAGTCAGGCGGATCTCCCTCGAAGAAACAGAATTCCTGCCCAGCCAGCGAGAAAATTTAAGTAAACTTACAGTAAGATCGTTATCGATCAACTCCGACCAATTGCTCGCTAGAGCGCCAAATTTTAAGGCAAAAAGAAGGGAAAGCAAATGAAATTGAAATGAGAAACTCGTTACTTCTTCCCTATTGCGAGACTAATCATGAAAGTGCCCGTCGAAGACCGAACGAAGGAACTCCCGTACTTCTTTCTTGTTATTGGGCTGTCCATAAACGCCTTCTCTCTTATCCCCCAAAAATGTCCCTCTCTATTTATCTTTTACAATCAGTATTGCTGATCGCGGCGAGATGCCTAGATCTCCACTTCAACTCGCTGCCTATAAAGTTAGCTAAAGTTTGAATTGACTTCTACTCCTCTTCCATGTTCAAAGATAGTAACGTTCCCTGCTCCGCAGGATTACAACCTACTGAAAATAGCTAAAGTACGTCGGGCAAAAGCTTGTAAGGACAAATGAGTGAACATAGGCCACCATGTCAAGGTTCTGCCTAGTCTCAAATATTTCCCTACCTGCTGTACAAATGATGTATTTTTTGAAATTTCGTACTATCGAAGCTATAGAGATGGCGTGATCTTCCACAACTTCCACCAGCTAACGAAAGGAGTTACAGAACTGAGGAAAGTCTTCCTCTTCTATGTTCAAAGACAGAAACGTTAGTTCCCGAGGCGAAATCATCCTCAGAACTTAATCTCAATACCCTGGGACAGCGAAAACACTGAGGATAAGAGCTATTTTGAATAGCACTCTCTCTGTCTCTCAAAGGATGATACGGGACAGACTAGCCCAACGTGTTGACAAACTAAGGGCGTAGGCAACTGTAGTTGGTAAGGACTTTTATTATTCTATCATATTCAAAAGTGGGAACATTACTTGCTCAGACCACATCGTCCTCGGAATCCCACTCCAGTCTGCCTAAAACAGCAAGAGCTCAGCAAGAGCATTGCAAGCAAGAGCTACTTTGTGGCAGGTCGTATATCCGCCCTCACTTCCCCACCGATGCGGCGGTTTTAGCAACAACAACAGACACTTATTGGAAGCTGAAACACCACCTAGGCACATCAGTAAGGAAGTACTTGACTACCGCGACTCCGTACAGCAATACAGACATGACCCGCTGGACAAGACGGCATACTGGCAGGCTATAAACACCATTCACTGAGAGTCCGTTAACACTTTCGTGAACTCTCTTCCCGTGAATGGTGTTCTCGGTGTCCAATCACCACCCATAGCAGAACAAGAGCTCGAGCCCCTCTAGAGACTCGCGTAACCCTGGCACAATTAAGATCTGCGTACTGCAGCAGGCTTAACTCCTACCTATCCAGACTTGACCCTGACATACCCAACACATGTCCCGCATGCACCGAATCCCCGCGCGACTCTAACCACCTCTTTGCATGCCCACTTAACCCGACTCATATAACACCCCTCTCCCTCTGATCCGAACCCGTCGAAACAGTACGTTTCCTGGACCTTCCGTTAGATGACCTCGATGACTGAAGCGAAACCCCTAGACGTGGCTGGATATGCCGCTACAACAACAACAACAACAACAACGGACTAGCGAGATCTGACTTCGTGTGTAGAAAATCTGCAATTTCACGAAACTAAAGTTTGAGAAACCGAAGAAAAATTTGAGCAAACGAATATTTCTAGTAAGCTTTCGCCGTGTCTATCCACCTTTTTTTAAGAGAAATGTATTGATTTTTGCAGAAAATTTCAAGCTGGACATAAGCCTTGAAGTCCTGGGTCTATAGCGCTCTGATAACCCTTTAAATACCTTATTAGTGCACAGTTATTCTCATGGTAAAGAATATATCCAAAGATTACCGTCCTTAAAGAGAAGTGATTTTTACCTCATAATATACCCACTAATTCAGCTCGAGAATGGCAAACTTCTTGGTTTGAAAAACAACAACAAAAAAATAATTTTTTTTCGAACCTAAAAAAAATTAAATTTAATTAATACAGAGAGCAAAATATCTTCCATTTCAAAATTAAATACTTGTCCTTTGATTTTCAATGCCCACACATTCACTCTGCAATTTTTCCCAAATGTAAATATAACCAAAAAATTATCATGCCCAAGCCGCTATTTGAGGAGAGACAAAAAAAAGGAAGGATACGAACCTTACTTCAGCCACCCACTCAAGCAATAATTTAAAGGTTTTCCGTTATACTTTTACGCTGATTCAAAAAAAAAAAATCCAAAAAAGGAAGGAGTAAAAAAAGGCCACATCAAGCGCTGCCACTCAAACCACGAGCCAACCCTTCAACTCAAAAGTAGGAGGAATCAAGTGCCACTATTTACGGTTGACTACCTCAACGGCTTCTTCGTCGGTTCGCAGCTTTAATGCTGCTTCAATGGCAGTGCTTTATTTAATTTCCCCTTAACCCACAACGCAATCATTTCTCATTTTGATCGAAGCTCATTAATCAATTTCCGTTTGCCACTTCCGGCAATATCTTGCGGTTTTCGCACACACCTACACATACACATTCACCTGTGTTGGAAGGTTATAAGCAAATAAGCAAATAAACGCTCACTCTTCGCTTTTAAATATCTTACCTTTTGCAGTCGCTTGCAAATTCGTACATTTTTCACACCTTTTTTTTTGTGATTTACACACATTTTTCGTTGCTCTTTTTACATTTTTCCATTTTTTTTTATTTTTTTTTTTGATACCAACAAAGTTGCCATTTTTTCACTTTTTCACACTAACCTCACCCACTTTTTCATTTGACTCTTTCTTGGTCTTTCGCTTTCGACGTTTCTTCGCTGACCCCTGCATGGCTTCGGACTGATTGCAATTGCTTCATATTGGGTTGGTTGGATTGATGGATGGATTGGTGTATGGTTGGACGTTTATCAACAGGTCTCGTGGATACGTAAACGTGATTTACATATACTGACCGTGGCCACGGCGACGTACACATCGGATAAACGCTTTCAGGTGAGTGCAAATAACTCAAACGACTGTCGGATGTTAGAAAATTAATGTTTGCTTAGAGAACACATATTGACATTTAATATACATAGGTATGTATGCATGTGTGAGTGATTTTATAGATTGTAGTCTAAAATTTTCAGTGGTCCTAACCGAAATAGAAAGTGAAAGTCCTTGCGACTAACTCGCTTACTCTGTTTATAGTCTTCTTTACACTAAAACGGAAGCGCCATCTTAGTGCAATTAGAAATTCTCTAAACCTCAAAACCGACTTTGGTGGAAGAAACTTTACTCAGTTGCAGGATCAGCAATATCGTGTGTATCTATACTCACATCAATCTGCTGACAAAGCTTGGAAGAGGAAACTACGCTGTGCGGAAAGCTTCAGACCTACTGGTGTAGCCTACTACCTGCCTAAAAAAAAAAGTCATGAGCTCGTGTGATGATCTTATCAATCAGAGAAAACTGCCCGATCGCATGGCACTCGGAAAAGTTCGTTAGGTCAATCGATATGGTTCCATCTTAAATTTGTACTCAAAACAAACATTAGTTCACGCAATGGACCTTCTCTAACGACATAGTAAGCTAAAAAACTACATCTAGATCTTCAGAGAGATGGTTTAACCACATGTTGTGCAGTCGACCATACATAAGTGAGAAAACACGCGTTAGAGTTACTCATGAGATACACCTTCAAGGAGTTATTCGCCAGTTCGGTGCATTTCTGTGAGTAACTCTAACCTACTCACAACTCCAACTACCTTAGGTATGGAATTTCAAGATTTTCAACGAGACCTTTGAACTCGATTTGGTCAACTTGGGTAAGAATCGCGTAATAACACTTTTTTCACGATCACGAAATGCTCCCCGCGAAGTGTTACTGTTATTGCTGGTCCCCAAAACCAGGCTTTGGCTTCCCATCACTTACTCCCACTTGAACTTTTTTGTATACCATTCATGTACATGAATTTATATAGCAACTTTGGTCCGAAATATGTGCATAAACAACAACACCGGAAGAGATAGAGCCACCAAAAGTTATACCGATTGTATCAGACTGACGAGCTGAGTTGATTTAGCCATGCCCGTCTGTTAGTCTGTCCGTCTGTCCGTCAACCAAACTTGGCATGAGGATGCTATACGTTGAAACGATCATTTGTCGGAACCGGCCAGATCGAATCATATATGCGACCGATTTTTCACATTTGAAATTTTGCGCAATAAATATGTCAAAATAGCATTTAAGAGCGTGAAAATTGGTCTTCTAGACTTATATAATTAGTTTCGGATCGGTGCTGAAAATCATCGAAATCGGACTACTATATCATACAGCCCCCATGTAACCAATTTGTTCAGATATGAAGGCTTGTTTCAAAAATCCGCTAAAAAATCAACTGAGAGCGAAGAATTCTGTATTATAAACATGTAAATTAAAAGAAATATTGACACTGAAAATTATCGAATTGGAATTTTGCAATTCGCAATAAATTTCAAATGTTCATGAAATGTATAAAGACTTCGGCTGGGCTTGGAAGACATACCTTCTTTCTTACTTAACTTAACACAGTCACTTAATGAGAAACTCAACTCAAAAAAGAAAGCGGGGATTTTTTTTCGATGCTTGTGTATATATGTATGTATATAGAGGTTAGCATGTCCGACTATTGGTAATTGACACATTTCAATCAACTTCATCAAGCTTAGCAAGCAGCGTTAATTCGGTCATCTGCTAATACCCACTTCTTACTTCGTATACATCTACGTAATTCCATGTTGTACATGTGAGCATACATACCCTGCGGGGAAAACTACCAGTTGTTAACTAGAATCCAACTAGTTAGCTTTTTTACACCAACTAGTTCATCTTCCATCGATTTCCCATGTAAGCAACTGGAATTTTTAACGCAGCAATGTCCTACGAACTGTTAAATATAAGAATGTGTTGAATTTCTAATTCACCAAAAATAAAATTGAAAATAAAAATAAAAACGAGTTTGCCTGCAGCGAGTCACGCACTACAGTGATAGCCTCTGAACACTCAGCTATTGCGACGATGCAAGGAGCAACAACATAATGCGTTCTTCAACAGAGCTCATTAGGAAATGAAATTCAGCTGTGGCGTACTAAAAATAACAACAACATATGAATGACATAGTGGTGAAAATTATTATTATTCCCGTTACTGGTGAACTGCTATATAAATAATAGTAGAGGAGCCCACGATGCTAAATGGGGATTCACGCGAGCGTCATAGAGACCTATTGAGTTGCGAAGCTTAGATAATAAAAAGGAAAAAAAAATGTTATATGATGTATACCTTTTCATCGGTGTGGAGGAGTGGTTGTAGATTTTCAAAAATGTAAAAACAAAAAACTTTTGAATGGATATACTCGAGCGCGTCAGATATTAATAGAATCCATGTCCTGCGCATTTTTAATAATATACATATGTTAATCTGATCGTTTACATGATGGGGGTGGTCGTATGTAAGGGTTGAAAATGAGAAGAAAGAAATTTTTTTCGAAGGTATCAGATTTTCTAAGGGAATGTTAATTAAACCAAAAAAAATTTAATAATTAAAAAAATATTTTTTTTAATTTTTTTTTTCAATTAATTGAACTTAATTGATTTAGATGTACCAGTAGCCGTGGTAGATGTGATTCGGAGCGATTCACCAGAAGCTTCCGATGCATTGCCACGTTCCACTACACTTTGCTCTTCTACATGCTGTGCGTGATATACTCCATTTAATGATGATTCTATCGAAAGTTCAAGATTATCGTATGTTGTTCGGGATTTGCGGAGAACCGGTTTGCTACGACGATATTCTAAAATATTTATACATTTTTGTAATGTTTCCAATGTAAATTTAATTGTTGTTTGCAAAGTAGTTTCACCACAAAATGTACACTTTATGTGATGATATCATTGCAACAGAAACCAGAGTGGGAGCGGAGTAAGAGAGTAATAGCTAGAGAAAAAATGAGAGAGGAATAGAAACGCGGAGAGGGGAATATAAGCATCGCGCAGCTGCACTTATTAAACTTTATCGACTAATTTTTGTTATTTCGGCTTGTGCAAATCGTCAGATTATATATTCTTCGTTACTTTTGAATTATTTCCTTCAAAAAAAAAAAAAAAAAAAAACAGTCACGCTCGAGAATGCCGTTTTTTTTACAACTTTGCAGCCCTTTTCTTTCAGCTTAGTGGAATATACAGTTTTTAACATGTAATTAACTCACCCTACCTTAAACTGACGCGCTCGAAAATTTCTGATTATCAAATTTTTTTTACTAATCTGATCCTTTATCCTTGACGGACGGCCATATATATAGCGCTCATATTTGGTGGAGGTACTTAACCGGATACAAGGTATCCGCTTGTATATTAATCTGCCACGCTTCAGTAAATCCCGAAATCCCTGCTATACTTGGGTTTCCATACCATGACGAACTGGTATGTTTTCGACCGATTTCATACTAGTATTCAAGTAGCATTTTTGTATGTATGTATGTATTGGAAAGTAAGTTAAATGCTTAAATTATCCATCTCTGCCTGGCTTAAGTAAAAGCCGATTTCCAATAGCTTACAGCAGACTCATTACCAGTGTGGGCTGGAATATATACACTTAATGTATTAACTCATATATAACATATATATATGTGTGTATATAAGTGGGCAAATTAATACATAGGAATTTCGTACTTACAAAATTTTCTGTTGAAATGGACTGAAATTCACTCAGGCGTGAAAAAGAGGTAAATAAAAAATTAAAAAATAAAACAAAATTAAATAACTAAAAAGAATACGAAAAAGAAAGACTTTCTTCGGCCATGCCGATGCCTTTATGCCGTTCATAAACATATTAAATTTTTTTTTTTTTTGCAATTGCAAAAGTCATTTTCGATGACTTTCAGTGGCAATATTTTAAAATTTTCGTTCGTTCTCATGTGTTGCTAGTTGGTCGTGATCTGTCATCAGGCCAACAGCCGTACTGAAGTTCTTTTCAGACTACGTGAGCACAAACTGGGTATGTTTTTTTTTGCTTCACTGTCATTGCACATGAACTTGTCGGCCGTGCAAGCCGTTAAGGCATTCCATTTCAACCTGAACCGCCCTCCAGCACATGCGAAAATTTCCCTGTGCTTCGTTCTTAGTGACTTTCGAGTTCTTCTGTGACGGTTCGGTAGCACGACAGATGGTATTTTATGACAAACTCATCAACTCTTTCGTTTTCCACAATTCGCTTGTGGTCTGGAATCCAGTAGATATGCAGTTTCCTCACTACCAAAAAGGAAATTTTGTTCAGTACTACGTTGTGGGTTTATTGCTTTTATTACCGCTTGGATATCGATACAAAAATAGCTTTCCTTGCCGCGAAAGCTTCCACCTGGAAAATACTGAAACCTTGATGTTTTTACAGTTCTTACTAACTAAAATAGCGGTAAAGGCACAATAAAACCGACGCCATCTATGTGTTAGGCTCAGGAATTTTCAACCAACGTGTTATATAGTTATGAATATTGACCCAAGTAGAGGTATTTTTTTCAATAGCCTTGTTCTGACAGACAGTGAATCGTGTCAAGCTGACATGTTATTTTTGTTCAGTATTGTTTGGCATTTCATCTTGGAAAGACTTATGCTTGAACAACATTTACCAATACAATGCAGCAATTCGTAGATCTTAAATTGAAAGCATACAAAATACAGCTTGTGCAATAACTGAAGCCACTCGACCTTCCCAAGCGACATCGCCTCGCTCTATGGGCTATTGAAAAGTTCCAAGAAGCTCTGACGCTTTCAAGCCAAATTTTGTTTAGCGATGAGGCTCATTTCTGGCTCAATGGGTATGTAAACAAGAAAAATTAACGCATTCGAGACGAAGAGCAATCGGAAGAAATACAAGAGCTGCCATTTCATTCAGAAAACACAACGGTTTGGTGTGGTTTGTGGGCCGGTGGAATCATCGGTCTATATCTCTTCAAAAAATATGCCAGTGAGAACGTAACCGTCAATGGCGACCGTTATCGCGCCATGATAGCCGACTATTTGATGACTGAAATTGAAGCTCGTGATCTCCACGACATTTGGTTTCAACAAGACGGCGCCACTTGCCACACATCGCATCAATCAATGGATTTATTGAGAGAACAGTTCGGCGAGAAGATAATTTGACATTTTGGGCCGACCGATTGGCCACCAAGATCGTGTGATATCACGTCGTTAGACTTTTTCCTGTAGGGATATGTTAATTTTAAAGTCTATAAGGAGCATCCCGCTTCGATTTGGGCCTTGGAGCAAAACATCACGCTTGTCATTCGCCAGTCACTAGTCTAAATGCTCGAACGAGTTATCGAAAATCGAACTCAAAGGATGGACAATCAGAGATGTAGGCGCGGCCATCATTTGAAAGCGATAATCTTCAAAAAATAAATGCCAAAGAATTTTTTTTCGAATGATAGTAAACATTCCCCATTAAATTTGAATTTTTTGTGTTTTTTTTTTAAGTAGGGAACCTCGAAACGGATCACCCTTTATATATTAAACTATATATTCATATACGCGTATAAAGATTTTTTAATTTTTTTATTTATCCCAGGTGACTTCATCAAAAGATGGCCGTGAGTGGGTGTTACATGTGAAATCGCCGCAGGCTCGCGACACCGGCATCTATGAATGTCAAGTGAATACAGAGCCAAAAATGTCAATGGCGTTTCAGTTGAATATTATTGGTAAGTGGAAATGTATAAATAAATAAATATGCACACACATATATATATATAACATAAATGACGCACACACACTTAAATACAGTGATTTTCACTATTTGCACTATTTATACTGTTGCATTTTCACTTTTATTTCATTTTTTGGATAGGTATAAATACCCGATTAAGCCATAACGGAAACTTCAATGCATTGGCAAGCGTTTATAATCTAAAAATATGCTGCTATTTTGCACTTAAATACCCATACATATATACTTTCCCATACATATATATACTCTCGTTTTTTTTTTCATAAAATATAAAATATTTGAAATATCTGTTGCAAGAAAGCTGGCGTATTATATTGAGGATAGTAGTGCATATATCCTCTCGCATGAATATATACGTATATACGCATATACATGTATATACATAAATAAGTCGCTGCTATTTAGTAACATTTAATTTGAGTTTTTTTTAATTCGAATTTAAAAAATGTGTTTATTTTGAATAAAGTAAGTCATTAGTTCGTGCACAGAGCACTTGTCTGTAGGCGCATGTATATTTTTAGTGATATTTGAAGCAGATAATTACGCACACACACACACACATATGTATATACTTGTATGCGCATAAATACATATATGAATATGACCATAATTATGCTTTTACAGCAATTTGTGCACAGGTATGGCATTTTATGGAAATTGCTGGCTGTTAATGCACAAACACACACAAGAAAATTCACCACATACACATAAGCATTTTGGAACGCATATTTGCAATATTTATAATATTTGTAATTTTATGGTATATATTTATCCAGCTGAATGGCTTATTATTCGGCCTGAGGTGTGCGGATCAAACAGTTTCAATTGAAAATTATAATAATAAAAATATTTATATATATAAAGTTAAATTTTGATGTTTTTTTTTTTTTTTTTTTTTTTAAAAGTACTTATTTATTCATCAATATCTATTTTGTCCCCTTCAAAGCAATATCCCTCGGATATAATTCATTTGTGCCAACGCTTTTTCCAATTTTCAAATCACTTCTGAAATGCGCTTTTCGGTGTGGCCAGCAGCTCTTTCTTCGATTCTGACTTGATCTCATCAATTTTGGTAAAACACTTTCCTCTCATTGGTTTCTTTAGTTTTGGGAATAGTCGCAGGAAGTCAAATCTGGTGAATGGCAGAATCCACGCTTTGTTTTTCCACAATTCCGATCGTTTGAGCCGTGCTGCTCCACGCAAACGTTGCATAAATTCCTTGCAGTATTCCTTACTAACTGTACGACCTTTTGGCAGGAAATTATGATGCACCACAGCATTGTAATTAAAGAAAACATTGAACAAAACCTTCACATTTGATCGAACTTGGCGTGGCTTTTTCGATCTTGGCTCATCTGGCAACTTCCATAGGGCTTCGCTGGCACACGTTTCCAGCCCAAAACATTCGAGAAAATTTAGTGGCATGAGCCGACTGATATGTCAACATCCTCTGCAATTTCCCTAATAGTGATTCGACGATTTTCAAGTACAATTTTTTCACTGTTTCAATGTTGAAGTGGTCGCACAATAGGGACGCTCATTGTCATAAACATCTTCTCAGCCTTCTGTAAAGCGCTTGCAGCACTTAAAAACACTTTTTTGAGACAAAGTGGACTCACTGAATGCCACAGTCACAGTGCCTTGCAGCTCTTTATTCCATTTTTAGTGCAAAATTTAATAAATATTCTTTGATCTATTTCTTTCAAAAGTCAAAAATCGAAGAGCACACAAAAAATGTGACTAACCTCTTCAATCAAAATTCAACTTTTCCTTTGAACATAACTCGTATATGTTTAAACGATCAATTATCGGAACCGGTCATATCGGAAAGCGACTGATTTTTTGGATTTGAAATTTCGGATCATAAATCCGTCAAAAAAGTGCTAAAGAACGTAAGCGGACTGCTATATTATATAGCCCCATACAACCGATTTGTTCAGATATGAGGTTTCGCGCTAAAAGCTCTCGCAAACAGCATATAATGGTGTGAAGTTTGGTATTCTGCACACGTAAATTCTAGTTTATGTTGACACTAAAATTATCGATAGCGATTTTTTGCAATTTGCAATCGATTTGATATGTTCATATGTTCATGGCATGAACGAAGACAGTCGTTCCTTCTTGCTTCTTGTAAAGTTTGAACCTTCGCATAATAAATATTTGAAATGCTACATATACTTCATCACTCAAATGACCGCCTCGTAAAGTTTTGCAAACTTCGATCCACCACCTTCGACCACCTTTTTACACAAATTTGACGCGATCTCAGCCATAACTTGGTTTCCAGGTGCTCAAGAGTTAAAGATTTATCATCATATTTCGTCTAGCCCAACAAAAGAGACCAATGGTGTCAAATCGGAAGAAAGTTCCAGTTCTTGAGAACATCGATAAATGTACACATTCGGGACTTCGGCTACACTTTCCCTTACAGTAGCGATATTTGAGGTGGAACGAAGGAAATGATGATATCCGGGCCTTGCAATGTATGTAACCGATTCAGTCTTTTCTTAAAAATTTAACCAATTGCTTGAGTTGTTGCACGAATATGTGCACCATAATCTCTCTTACAGCACGAAGTGAGTCCACGGTCGAATCACCATTTTTATAATAGATTTCGGTCTAAAATTTTAACGCGATGCGCAGGTGTTGAGCGATCCATTTTCATAAATGCCCTGACTTTCAACTAAAACAAAACACGTTTGGTTTGACAGTTATGTTTGACAGAAATCAAAATACAATTCTGCGCTTTCGAAATCACTAAATGGATAACCCTATATATAAGCATATATGTGTGTTTGCAATACATAAATGCTAATGAAAAGCAACTTCACGCCGCGCAATAGGCCAATCTCTTTAAAAAAAAACCATATATATTTTGTAATATAGAAATTATTTGAAAATATACAAATAATGCTACCGTTAAATAACAAACTAACATATTTAGCATAATTTGTAATTTCAAAATTTACATATAATTAATTGGCATATTTTTTGTCAACCAATTTAGTTGGCCAACAGCGCGTATGAGTGATATTTTTCGGCTGCGTCGTGGAAATAAACGCGGCGGGCTATAAATAATTATTTCAAAAATATTATGAAAACAGCTGTTTTGAATACATATTTAATAGGCGATATGAATTTCAAATTTATTACTTTAAAAATTCAATTATTTTTTTAAATTTTGTTGAATCAATAGTTGTTGTATGGTCGGTAGGTTGAAAGTGCTGGTTGAAGACTTTCCATTCGTATCCATTTCAGTGAGGCTGTAGCTTGGATTATGAAGACCGTACATTCCGAGGTTGATCTGCACTCAGCCGATTCCTGCATACCTAGAGTTTTTTTAATTATACCTCAGCAGTAGATATCCCAAAAGCACATTAATGAGAATACTATGTTCAGTGCCTTAGGTTTTTACCAGACCACACTGTTTTGACAATATTTGTAGGCGCTTAAAGGTGTAAGACATTTGGTAGTGACAGTGTCACCGACCTTTTTTTGCCTTTTTTCATGTTTACACAGATTGAGTTGCCTTCATTGCCGCTTCGCTCTCTACAAGGAGCCTAAAATATTGCCATATTAAAGCGGTTGCGTATTAGACAGCTTCAGTAATGCCTTCAATCTTTGCTTGGACGATAGAGTGTAGTCATTCAGTTTGAAGCTATCTTGGATATTGAGACGTGTACAGAAAAACCCTGCTCCTGTGGCTGCTAGGCATTTACACCCGTCAGTATCTTAAGTAATGCCAATAGTCTCACCTTTTTTTGCTTCCCCTACAAGCACCCTGTATGTGGCAGAAGTTTTCCTGTTTCCAGTCGCGCAATAGTCCGACCTCTTTCGTATCTTTCTTTCCCCTGTCTTGCACAGTAAAAGCGCTGGATTCAATTATTTAAGATTGTTAGGTGGCTAGCAATCAGTGCATCTTCAGTAGCCACGCTCGTTGCGCATTTTCCATATACTGCTGATACATCACTATCCCTTGCCGTTTTTTCCTTACGGAATGAGTGGGTTTTCTGTATTTCACCAGTTTTCCCGGCTCAGAAGTCCGGAGGAACTTTCCGGTTTTTGTGAGTTTTACAAGGAGGGCTCATCTGGAAGCGGGATTGTAGCCTTCAAAATTCGTGCCCCTGCTGTAATCAGAACTGTGGGTGGATTTCAACTTTCGCTCCGCCGCTCATACTAAGGGATTGCAGTTTAGCAAGGTTCTAGCAAGGTTTGTAAAGGAAATGTCCCCAGTTACTTCACTAATTCCCTATACGCTTACTAGAAATCAATATTCACATGGATTTGGAGCTGACTATGGCAAACTTAATATACTCTACTTCTTAATTGGCTTAGATACCATTTACGTTCTTAAAATTGAATCAGCAATAGCGCGTTAGATGTTTCCTCTCTTAGCCGTTCGGCACCAAGTGAAGCCAGATGCTTCTCCAACTGACATTTTCAACAATGTGCTGGATTTTCCTCATCTTCTATTTCCACTGGTGGAACCACCGGGTTGAAAACTTTCAAAGCTCGTGTGTTATCGCCCACATGGCGTGTCAATATCTTCTTATATCTCGCTCGTAGCTAACCATTCAATCGTCTGCGATATTCGCCGTTGCCAATGCGTAAATGACCGTAAATCCTTTATCTCGAAGACTCCCAACACCGACTACTCAGATGTTGTCATCGCCCATGCCTACGTACCATACAGTAGAACGACATAGAGGCAGTTCCACTTCGCGCTTAGGTTTAAAGACACACTGAAAAGATCCAACAAGTTATGAAAGGCTTTAATTTCTCACACTATACACTCAATGGGAAATTATATGCCAAATTGAGGAGGTTCATCCCATGATGATTAGCGCAGACTGTAGAGCACCCCTTGGGTTTAGCATATTATACTTAGGTTCCAATCGTCTGGCATGCTTTCGTCCATTCGACCATTTCTTTGCAAAGAAGCTGATGCATGTACCTTGTAAGTTCTTCACCGCCGTATTTGAATGGCTCAACCGGTAGACTATCGGCTCCAGTTGCTTTGTTGCTCTTACGACAGGCAATTGATGTTCGTACTTCGTCACAGTTGAGATATGAAACGTTTGTTTCATAGTCATCGACTGGGGTTTTGGGTGCACCATCTCCGAGTGCTTCAATTCCACTGGAGAAGTGTTACCTTAATAAACGCAGTATATTCCTCGCGTCATGACTAGATCTCTTTCAAAAACCAATCGCTTATGTAGCGGCAGTATTGTAGTCAGTTTGAGATACTGTCTCACAGTTCCCTTATATCGAGTTGTTGATAAGTGCTCTCAGGGAGCAGGAATACCAGGCGAACAGACAACCGTTCGACTATGTGTTGTGATTGCAACTTTTTGACGTCACGAAGGCAGATATTTATCTTGGTCTGAGTCGATGTTGCTGAGATTGCGTACATCTAAGGCACTGGAAACGTGACATGTCTTCCGCATATCACAACACGATCAAACTAGTTTCGAACCATTCGATCCGGTGAGAGCCAATAAAAAAATCTCAGTTAAATTGAATATAATTTGAATTCTGTCAGCTATTTTTAAAGTAAATAAATTGAAAATAAAAATTTTCTTATTACGATTTTCAATTAAACACTCATCTCGCACACACATAAGCACGTGCTTATATGTGCGAGTATATTTTTATATGTTTTTGCGGGGAATGAAGCACATTTATGTGTCTGCAATTTATCGAAATGCCAATCAAAACTTCAATTCTGCGGAAATTTGCCATTAAAAATGGCCGGCATGTCATTCATTTAATTACTCATGGCATAAATGAGTTGATTATGCGGAAATAAAAATGCATGTGTATGTGTGTAGACGAGCTTGTATATATTTGTATGTATGCAGCTAGAAATAGAAATAATTTTCTGCTCTCCTTTTGTTAGATTTTGCACCGATTAAATTTTGAACTAATTGCTGCTGCTACTGCTCTCCATTTAAAGTGTTATAAATGTTAAATAAAAATTGAAAATGAAATGACCTTCAAAATGAGAAATTTTCTAGGTTAATTTAGTGTATTTACGACTGACATACAAATTTATGCCATAAATATGGCAGTACGAAAAATTCAAGCAAAAAAAATCACATTTAATAGAAAAATAAAATTGTCTTTTATGTGTGAGTTAAAAATGCCTAAAAAGCAAAATCCGCTCGGAAATTGTAAGCAAAATTATATGTAACGTTGTGCGATTACGTTGTTTGGTAAATTTAATAATTCTTTTTTAGTACTACATGGCGTATGAGCGATGCGCTTGAGACTAGAGTGAGCATTTGTCGCTTGTGTTTGGAAATTCGCAAATGCAGCAGCTAATGCAAATGATACTTTATCGGCATAACAGACATATGGTTGCCCTTTTTAAGTACTTATTTGGTAGTGTTTTGAAATTTACTGTTTAAAAACCAATTAACTGGTTCAAAGGAGGGCTAGTGTACATTCCTAAAAAAAGGACTTTGTTTGAATATACTGAAAACTATGAACATAATTTAAAGGCAAAGTTGATTGATAGAGTATATGGGTGGACATAGCGAAAGCAAATCCCTCTCATATTTATTCTTAAGCCTACTTGATTGCGGTGGACAACAACTAGCGACGTTATTTCGCACATCCGTTCAACGTCTCTAGTTTTTTCCACTCCTAATCATCAAAATTTTTAGCAAATTCTTTATCTGAGAGACAGCCACATGCAGTAAATATTTCGTGGGATAAAAGAGAGAGTCAGCAGAATCAAAGCTTGCGGAATATACAGGGTTATCCAATTTGCTGTTTCCAAAATAAACGTAAATATAACGTATTTAAAATAATTTTTTTTATGAAATTCCATTTTTATTATAAAGTCTGAGCTTTGGCATTATATGTGAAACACTACAACATTAATATAAATGAGCGCCTCGTGAATTTTTTTTAAAATTCGGTCCGTTTGAGGTCATTTTAGATCAGATTTTGGCACATATTTGGTGGTGTCTCAATCATAACTTGACGAATGATGGTTTTGGAGTGCTTAGGAGTAAAAAGTTTATCCGCATAAACATGGTATTTCACGTGGACCAACAAAAAAAAACCCAATGATGTCAAATCGCACGAATCAGTGGCGAATTAACATCGCCCAAACGAGAGATTACGCTGCCGGTAAATTTCTCTCGCAATAAAGCCATATTCGCTCGTGTTGTGTCGTTTGTGACACCATCTTGTTGAATCCACATATTGTCAAAGTAGCGTTCTTCAATTGCTCATAACGCACCGAACTGACAGTCTCGCCGTCATCGGTTTTATAGGAAGTAAGGTCCAATCACACCTCCAGAGCAAACGGCACATTAGGCTGTACGTTTTTTTTTTTTTTTTTTTGGTGTAATGGTCTCTCCTTAATTATTTGAAGATTCTCGGAGACCCAAATGCGACAATTTCCCTTATTTACTTATCCAGCGAAAAAGAAATGTGCATCGTCACTACAAAAAAATTTGGTGGGAAAATCGCGGTCCACTGCTTGTTGTTCAATGACCTAACCGGCGTAACAACGGCGTTGTGAATGATCAGCTAGCTTCAGTTGCTATGTGAGCTGGACTTTCTATGGATTCAGGTGCTAGTCCAAGTGCAAATTACGGCGTAATGTACCGTAAGGAAGTACCAACTGTTCAGAACTTCGTAAAATATACAAATGGGGGTCTTCGGCTACACTTACAGCAGCAATATTTGAGATGGAACGAGCAAAACGATGATGCACAGGCCTTACAATATCTGTCCACGATCCAGTATCTTCAAATTTCTTTAAAATTTTACCATTTGCTTGAGTAGTTGGGCCATTATGGGCACCATAATATTCTCTTAAAGCACGAAACGTGACCACGTTGGAATCACCATTTTTGTATTAGATTTCAACAATTTTAACGCGTTGTTCGGTTGTTAACCGATCCATTTCATAAATGCCTAACTTTTAACTAAAACAGTGTTTGGTTTGGCAGTTCAGTTTAACACCTTATATATTGAAATCTCCTATGATGAAATCCCTGTGGGTAAGTATGGTGGCAGGTTGGAGCAGGGGGCTCTCTCATCCGAGGCAAGTTTTTATTTTTTATTGGAGCAGCATTTTCATGTGGTGGGTTCATAACCTCTAGGAATTCGCCTTCTCATTTTAGTTCGCCTCCAATCGGATATTAGTTGGCTACCCAGAGGATACTTGGTCTAAGTCCGGAAGTCGTGAGCTGCTTGAACCATATGTAAAAGAATCATTGCGGGTTACTCCCAGGTGAATGGCAGCCAAAAGCTTTCCTCACTTGCGTGAACTTCTGTACGTGGCCCCATCCTACACTCAGAGGGCTTAGCATTCCCTGCCGACATTTTCTATGAAATCATCCATCCGCACTTCTTTCGTAAACAAGCTGGTAGCACCGTTACTCTCAATGCAGAGGGGTATAGATCAATGATAACCAACTTTTTATGGCCACAATTGGAAGAAGTTAATCTTAACAACATCTGGTTCCAACAAGACGGGGCTACGTGTCACACAGCACGTGCAACAACTGAATTATTGCGAGTAAGGTTTAGAGGTTCGATTATTTCAAGAAATTGTGACATTGAATGGCCTCCAAGAAGTTGTGATTTAACACCATTAGACTACTCTTCTTGTGGGGTTATTTGAAGTCATTGGTCTTTAGCAATAAACCAGACACTCTTCAAGCTTTAAAATCAATATTGAACGTGCTCTTAATGACACATGTACGACTAGATTTAGTGGAAAAAGTGCTCATAAATTGGTTTCATAGAATTCGTTCCTGGAAAAGAAGTCGTGAATCATTTGAATGATGTTGCAAGGCATTGGGTTCAACATGATAATGAGCTCTTCTAACTTGAAATCCGATATATTAATGTTTAAGCTTTACTAGAAACTCCGTTGCAATCTTCTTTGGAGCTGCCCTTCTTGTGGTACAGTCTTCTGCACTTTATATTGCTTTTCTTTGAATTGTATTTCCATTTGCAACGTTGCCAATTCTCATTTACTACAAATAATGCTTTCCAACTGTGGGTGTTTTACAAATTTTTACCACAAAAACAGTTCACACAAAAAAAAATTCCATGCATTAAAGCTTCTCAGGCGTAAATCCACAATCATTTCAATTGAAAAAAGGCGCAAAAATTTTAAACAACAGCAAATGCCTGAATTAATTATCACGATAATCGGAAATGAAAATTGATGGTAAGCAGTTAAGGAAATTTGTGGCAAAAACTCATTTATGGCCAATTAAAAATTCGATAAAATTAAAAGCTTCAGTATTTACACACACACACAAATGTATACTCTGCACTAAAAACTAATAGTTGTTAACCAGCATCCCACTAGTTTTCATTTTTATTTTTCCCTCTTTTTCGCGATGTTGGCGAATGGTATTTTTAGCATGGCGATATCCTACCAACTTTCAACTATCCGTAGATGCATCAGTTTCATAACAGTTAAATACTAGTTTATGTATATCAATTAAAATGCTAGTTCATTCCTACCTGTCGAAGACTAGTTCGAACCAGTCTGCATAATAGTTGTTCTCTTAATAAATTATTACAACAACTAAAGGGTGATCCAAGTAGAGGTGCTTTTTTCAATAGCTTTTTTTTTGGCAGATCACGCGTGAGTCGTGTCAAGCTGTCATGTTATTTTTGTATTGTTTGGCATTTCATCATTTCATGGAAAGACTTACGCCCGAACAAGGTTTACAAATCATTCAACTTTATTACGAAAACTCACGCTCGCAACACCATCACCCATCATGAGGCCCAGCATTCATTGTTGGATAATATTCGACTGAATAGACCACGTCCAGCACGCGGTGAAGAAAATATAGCGACCGTAGCTGAGAGTGTACACGAAGACCGTGGAGAGTCGATTTGGTGCCGTTCGCAGCAACTCCGACTGTCGTATGGAATGACTTACAAAATACAGACTGTGCAAGAACTAAAGCCGATCAGCCTTCCCAGGCAACGTCGCTTCGATCTATGGGCCCTTGAAAAGTTCCAAGAAGATCCGACGTTTTCGAGCCAAATTTTATTCAGCGATGAGGCGCATTTCTGGCTCAATGGGCATGTAAACAAGAAAAGTTGCCGCATTTGGAATGAAGAGCAACCTGAAGAGATTCAAGATCTATCATTTCATTCAGAAAAAAAAGGTTTCTTCGAAAATTATCTTCGACTTTTGGAACGTTACCGTCGATGCCTGAAATTGAAGCCCATGATCTCCGCGACATTTTGTTTCAACAAGACGGCCCCACTTTCCACACATCAAATCAAGCAATGGATTTATTGAGAGAACACTTCGGTGAGCAGATAATTTCACATTTTTGGCCGGTTGATTGGCCACCAAGATCGTGTGATATCACACATTTAGACTTTTTCCTGTGGGAATATGTAAAGTCAGAAGTCTATGCGGACAAACCCGCTTCGATTCAAGCCTTGGAGCAAAACATCATGTTACCAGTCGAAATGCTCAAACGAGTCATCGGTAATTAGGCTCAATTGATCTGAGATGTAGCCGCGGCCAGCATTTGATAGAGATAATCTTTAAAAAAATAAATACCAAAGAACGTTATTTCGAATGATAATAAACAATTCTCCATCAGATTTGAATTTTCTGTTTTTTTTTTTTTTCTTTAAAAATGTAGGGAAATGGCTCACCCATTACATATAAGCTTCGCTTAATGAAGTTGCTTAAATAATGTAAAATTAATTTCCTATAAATTCTGCTTTCCTTGTGCAAAACGACACACTGGTGTGAATTTGTACTCAAAATATCACCTCATTAGCCAGGACATTTGCAAACTAGTTGACCATATTGCCGTAAAACTACCAGTATAAGTTGAGTCTATGACAAACTAGTTAATTTTTTGTTTCTTAAATACTGGTATAATTCTGGTTCGCAGGGAACTATCATACTAGCTCACCCTTTAAATACTAGTTTATAGAGTAAACTTCAGACCTTAGTTCTCCAAAAAGTTTGCCGACCTAAAAACTTGTTATATACATACATACATACACATTTATATGCAAATTTTTGCAGGCAAAAAGCCAAAAGCGCCCCAACAGCTAATTAATGAGATAAAATATTTTTCTTTTGTTTTTGTATAATCACATTAACATGTGTTTGTGTATTTGAATAATTAAATAGCCTAGTTAAAACTACAAAGTTATAAGGATAATAAAAGGACATTTCAGCATGTTTTCTGTCAACGCAAAATATTTCCTGTCTATTAACACTTACCGCGCGAAATGTTGGTGAAAAAATAAAAACCAATAGGAAAACTGGAAAAATGTGTTTCAGCTTTGCTGACTTAAAGTTTTATGATAAATTTTTTTATAAAATATAATCATGATTCTTGGTTAAATTAACTGCCAAGAAATAAATAATCAACAAAATTGTAGCGATATAATTGGATGTTAAACGGTTCAATCACGGAGGCGACCGCAATCCAGATAAAATAAACCATCAGAAGGTGCTCCAGAAAGCACCCTTGTTTCACAGGATAATCACACGGGGGCAGAAATTAAAGAAATGAAAAATGCCGAATTCTTAACGTTGGGAGCTGCAAGCTTCCCCAAAGAGCGCCTCACTCCAAAGCCTCGAAACCAAATAACACATTGCTTATATTGCCGAAAACTCCTGTATTGGCGCGACAAATTATCCATCGAACCCATGGAGAGTACATATATCCGCACCCCAAGAAGGGTCGAATCTCATGATCAACTCAGTCTCTGCAAACTTATTGATGTCATAGACATAACTTCCATGGGTTGTTAAACATTTAAAAGTTAAGATATATAAGCCGTAGTCTTACGAAGGTAGGTTAGATGATTCCATCTCCCTATCATCTATGCAACTCCTGCAATATACGTCAGTTTCGGTTATTGAACTGACTACATATAAACCTATTCCGGGATCTACTCCGGGCCAGAAGTATTCTGTGAACTCGTACATCATGGTATTTTCCTAGCTTTCGTCACGCTGAGATCAGATCCGTATGTGCAGGAGAGCACAATTACTTCCTCTCTCTTCCCTTTGTGATATTGCCACAAGGGTCCGCAGCCTTGAAAAGTCTTCACCTTTGTAGTTACCAATAATACTACTGTTTAATTAGTTTAATATTCTTCATCTATCCTTGAGCGCACCTTAAGTGAATCAAAAACCGGGATAGCCACCTGATTGTCAGTGTAAATGCTGACGTTCTTGACTGAAATTACGCTCCAGAATAATAAATCTATAATATCACTGATTGCTACCCTTTCCGCTTAAAAGTCACAAACTAAACTGAGAGTTCCCAGTAGAAACTTTCATAACCGGATCTTCCTCTTAGCCTCAATCCATCCGCAGAGAATTTTGCTATCATTTACTATAATGACTAGATTAAGGGCGGTTGACAAAGTCCCACTGATACTGATGAGGACTGTTTGCTGCTATCTCGTGCAGCTTTATACAGGTTGCTTCACCGGTAAATATTCTATAGAATATCGTTAGTCTTGTGGAGCCAGTGCACTACCATTGTTACTTTTCAATTACGCCTAATGTTCTACTAATATTTTTAATCTCAAGCTCGCAAACGTAGGACAGCTCATTATAAAAAAACATAAATGATTTCATCTCTACCTAAAACCAATTACGTCAGTGGGTATCCAAGAAAAAAACTTACCGCTTCAATTCCAACCGGTCAATGCGCATTCAGAACTCCCAAGCTTCTTAACCTTGGGCTGTCTACTTTAGGCTGTCTACTTGGGCTCTCTACTTTAGCATAACAAGGTGATATAGCTCAGCGCTCGATGAGTAGATTCAATGCCCACCTCTGCAGAAGCAGACCACAAATTTCCAAAAGAGTGCTAAATTTCGGTTTATCTGGTATAACGAAGGATTCCTTCATACTTTTAGAGTCCACTTCACGAGTGAGCCGAGTGAGCAGATACTTCCGCTTGAGAAGGTCTAGAAGTATAAAGCCTCCATCGACGGCTCAGCGATAGAAGATACCCGCAAATTTCCGAATGAAGGCAAATTAGGCTAAAACCACTACATTTTGGAGAATAAGGTCAAGTCTGTGTTGGTAAATTACCACAATATTGTTAAATACCCGTGCATAAGGTCATACGAAGTATTCGGAAGTTACCTCTGACAACAAACGCTCAAGAATAACCCTTATATATCTGAAGAAATTTAAGTTTTATGCAAAATACAAAAAATTGTTAATATATAACTCAATAATAGTCCCTTATTAAGCAAACAGAGACTCCCTACAGAATATTTTCACTTGCCGATATTAAAAAAAAAACATGGTAGCGATGAAGGTTATATTGGAATTTCTTACAGGAATACTACTCTGATTTATAGAATATTTCAATTTATTTAATTTTATTTATCGAGGCAGTCATATTATTGCGAAAATCTTGTTAAAAAATTAACAAAATGTCATATGGGCTAATAAAATTTATTTTAAATACATAAATGCACCATCAATCGATTCCATCAAGATTAGGTGTGTGACTTTGCTAAAAAGTTTATGATATGCCTAAAGGTAGGCAACGTTTAATTAAATTTTAATATTTCTGCTTTGCAACGGAGGTAAAAACGTAGCCTACATTTGGGCTGTTTTTAAATATAATAATCAAAACAAACAGGATATACTCCTCAGCAGTTTCAGTCAAAATTACGAAGCTTTGTATTCTCATTCCCTGTCCATCATCTCACAACAATATTTACTGCCACATTTGATCAAGGCATGCATATACAATTAATATTTAATTAAACTATACCAAGGCATTGTTGATTATGAATATGTTGGAGCAAATTGCATTGAATAACTGTTGCACTGCGACCGAGCAGATACCACAAGCCATTGTGCATCGGCGTGCAGCGCAAGAGCGACTGTGTATTTGTATTTGTTCCAACACCGAATTGTATGCAAAATGCAGCGAGTAATTTAAATACTACAACGCATTTGGGTTTAATTTTTAAGTTTTTGCCTACATAAATTAAATTCTTATGCGGCATTTCGACGCTAACTGCATACACATATACATATATAGATATATATAAACAGATTTCTGTATGTAAGTGTAGTCTGTCTCCGGCCTTGAATATGCACTTGGAATTGGCGTGGAATGAATATTAAAGTTGCGGTTGCTCTGAGCTGCAGTGTTTTAATTAAGCCAACACACGACGAATTCACCAGCAGCAGCAGCCCGCCAGGGAGGCTGGCAGCATACACATGCACGTAGACACAAAGCCAGAAAGAATTTACATTCGAATTTTTTTTTTAATTTTTTTTAGTTTTTTTCTTGTGCGCTGCGCCTAATTAAACTATGCATTCGGTTGAAAAAAATATATTCGAAAAATAAAAATAAAATAAAAATTCTGCTTTACGCAAAAATGCCGCAAATTGGCGTATGCGCGAAGGCTTATTGTGGCAACAACAAAAAATTCAAAATATATCCGCAGCTTATCTGTGGCGTCCCACTGCAATTGCAACCTTGCTAATTAGCTACTGAATCGGCGATGTTGCGGCTTACATCAGCAGCGGCAGCAGGGAATGTGAGCCAATTAATACGAGCTTCTGTGCGCCAGATACATTCATTTTCACGGGTATACTTTGAGTTACTAAAAGAAAAATTTTATTACATAAGAAAATTATAATTATACTTGCTTATTAACGGTTAAAAAGAAAGAAACTAAAAATTATTCTATATCTACAACAAATTTGGTTCATAACAACCCTTAGATCGTAAATGTGGTTTTGATAGATCAAGTGGAACAAGAAAAACAAAATTTTGCTTACATTCGGTTGGCTGGTCGGTTGGTCAGTTGATGAGGAAATGTTGAGGACCGTACTTGATGTCTTGCTCGCCGGCTTAACCAAACAGTTTGCTCGGCTTGAGCAATTTCCTTATTTTCTTCCATCCACGACGGCTCAATCGGCTGAAAACTCTTATCCTATGTTGTGCATACTCTACACTCCATAGATTCAACCTTAACTAGTTTTCGAGGACGCTATCTCAACGCTAGATACTCCATCATACCAACACCTACAAAGATACCAAGTCCCTTTTTGTTGAATGCTAGTACCAGTTTGGTCTGATTGCATTACACTGCATTACAAACCGGTAGCGTGATGTTATGCCCAACGTTCAAAATGATTCCCTGTGGTTGGTTCACTGCTTTAGTCAAAATTTGTCGGCACTGAAAGATCTGAGTGTGATAGCTGCACCGGTATCGTGAGCTCGTACGCCTTTTCATCCAGACAACGCAGGACCCAAATTATGTTCACTATGTTCTGCCGTGATAATCCGCTAATTGCCTCCTGTTTTTAATTTAGGAGGTCACAGATAAACATTGGTTCTTGGTCTGCCCCACATTTCGAGTTATCAGTGCAGATATCAGTACATAGCTTTGCTTTCCATCCAATCTTCTCTGCTCGGGAATGAGTGCGTGGGCAGCCACCAGTGAGGGGGTTTTCATTTCCCTTCCGCAGTGTTCATTTAGGTCAAGTTCGGTTCTACTGTTAATTTAAAGCTTCACATTCTTTTTAATGCCGCCATTCATACTAGTGGGCTTTCTGTCAAGATATACCACTTTTCCGCTGATTACTTAAAGCCAATCGGGATAGTCCATCCAACCCGCCTCCTTTTTAAAACGGGCTTGGAACCAGTTATGGCGAAGAGGCAAACGAAATTATAACATCTGTCAATCACGTTTAATATGAAGTAATATGGAATACTCATGTTTGGACCGAGGATGCATTCTAGATGCATTCAGATGTCCAGATCAGAGCATAACATACTTAGAGCTGCATTAGATAGCACGAAAAAGAGCCTTTACGACGATATGCCTGAATTTGGTAACTCATACGGCTGTGTAAACTGACGCTGGAAAATACCAGAAGCGTAGGCAGAATTGGTAAGGACTTCTCCGATTCGATACTGAACGAAGTTTTGGCTAGGGTAACTCTTAATTTTGTGATTTCTTCAACCTTATGCTGGAGAAGAAATATATTTGTACATATTTTCATATATAAAGGCTGACCCAAGTAGAGGTACTTCTTTCAAAGCCTTTTTTGACTGTTCAGGCGTTAGTCTTTCCATGACCAAATGCCGGACAATACTGAATAAAAATAACATGACAGCTTGATATGACTCACGTGTGATCTCGTGAGTCGTATCAAGCTGTCATGTTATTCTTGTTCTGTATTGTCCGGCATTTGATCATGGAAAGACTTACGCCTGAACAGCATTTACAAATCATTCAATTTTATAACGAGAATTCACGTCAACATTATCGGCGTACTTAATGTACTATTCGCAAAACTACACAACCAATATTGAGACCCAGCATTCATTATTGGATAATATTCGACCGAAAATAGACAACGTCCAGCACGCCGTAGCTGAGAGTGTACACGAAGACCGTTGGGAGTCGAATAGGCGGCGTTGGCAGCAACTCGGACAGACGTATGGAACGACTTGACGCATTTTACGTTGAGATCTTAAATTGAAAGCGTACAAAAAAAGTTTTTGCAAGAACTGAAGTCGCCCGACCTTCCCAAGCAACATCGCTTCGCTCTATGGGCTCTTGAAAAGTTCCAAGAAGATCCAACATTTTCGAGTCAAATTTTGTTCATCGATGAGGACCTTTTCTGGCTCAGGTACGAAGAGCAAGTTGAAGAGATTCAAGAGCTGTCATTTCAACCAGAAAAACCAACGGTTTGGTGTGGATTGTAGACCCGTGGAATCATCGGTTCATATTTGTTCAAAAATAATGCCGGTGAAAACTTAATCGTCAGTGGCGACCGTTACAGCGCTATGATTTGATGCCTGAAATTGAAGCTCGTGAACTCCGCGACATTTGGTTTCAACAGGACGACGCCACTTTCCACACATCGCATCAGTGAATGGATTTATTGAGAGAACACTTCGGTGAGCAGCTAATTTGACATTTTGGGCCGGTCGATTGATCACCAAGATCGTGTGATATTACACCGTTATGCTTTTTGCTGTGGGGATATGTAAAGTTTAAAGTCTATGCGGCCAATCTCGCTTCGATTCAGGCCTTGGAGCAAAACATCACTCGCCTCATTCGTCAGTTACCAGTCGAAATGCTCGAACGAGTCAACGAGAAAATTGGATTCAACGGATGGACCATCTGAGACATAGCCGCGGCCAATATTAGAAAGAGATATTTTTTCAAAAAATAAATGCCAAAGAATATTCTTTCGGATGATAGTAAACATTGTCCATTAAATTTGAATTTTCTGTGTTCGTTTTTTCTTTAAAAGAGTAGGGAACCGCGAAATGGACCATCCGTTATTTCCATTGGAAACGAATATTTTTATTAAGAAATAAATTTTTATTATGTTATTATTATAATATTTTTATTATTATTTTCATGGTAAATTTCCACACTTTGCCTTTGTTTATTCCATTTTATTTGTTAATTTATTTTTATTTTTTTTAATTATTTTATTTTTAATTGATTCATGCAATTCCACTGTTTCCAGAAAAACCTATTTACATATATTTATGTGTGTGTATATTATATGTCATAAATATTTGCTTTCACATATATGTATGTGTGGACTATTTATGTAAATGCACATACACACGCACTGCATCACTGCAGCGCCCATATTGGCTTTATTCACCGTTATTTATATTTACTTATTTTCTTTCAACTTAACTCTCATCTTCTCTTCCCTTCTCTTCTCTTCTGTCTGCTCTTCTTCTTTCCCCCACACTCTCCATGCAGAGATACCCGCCGATTCACGCGCCATCATCAGCGGCCCCGCAGATCTGCATTTCAAAGTCGGCAGCGCAATTATACTCAACTGTCATGTGCAGCAGCCGAGCGTTCGTGATATTGGACCGATTTATTGGTATCGCGGCGAGCATATAATTACGCCATTCGAACTTGACGATGATGATGAGGACGATGAAGACAGAAGTAAGAGCACCAACAATAACAACAACAACTACGGTCATATTCATAGCAACACCGCACCAGCATTGACCGACAATGAGCTGGAAGTTGATGTGACAGCGACGATAACAAATGCCAATACCTTTGTCGGAGCTGAAGCTGCGGGCAGAGGTCGAACGAAGGCGACAACGGCGACGAGTGCGTTAGCAGCACAACATGATGGCTTAAGCAACGACATAACGCCGGATTTCAAGGCGCGCATTGCAATGGAATCACAGCTTGGTGACACAATGAAATCAAGGTAAGTCGCGAAGAGCGGAGGTTGCAGCCACTGTCAGGCAGGTAGGCTGTCAAAAGGCCACAGGTAATAAAAGAGTTGAACTCACTGAGGACTGAGGAAGGCTGTTGCGCTGACGATAGCCGACCTTAGTCCGTGCGCAATGACATGCAAAGGTGTAGTAAAGCGCTGCGAGGCAGTCAGCTGAAACCATTTGTCGGTTGACCGTGTCAACATGCAAATGAATGGTGGTACTTTGTGCTGCATGCCATGCAGATAGATCTATCAGAGCAACTGGGCTGCACTGGGTCGTGTGTGTGTCATTTTGCAAAATCGCACTTGCCACTTTGGCTTTGATTACTGTGCGGCTGGGCATGAATAAATATTTGAGCCTTTCCAT
This sequence comes from Neoceratitis asiatica, assembly GCA_030068015.2. Taxonomy (NCBI): domain Eukaryota; kingdom Metazoa; phylum Arthropoda; class Insecta; order Diptera; family Tephritidae; genus Neoceratitis; species Neoceratitis asiatica. The sequence continues at coordinate 2,928,838 of CM061524.1, forward strand.
TTCAATTCATTGCTTTCAATTTCTCAAGCCTTCATGGTCTGCTTTGCAAAGGAATGTCATTTTCTCGACATACGCACACACACACACACCGCATGGACGCACTGGCATAGCTCAACATGTCTTTGTGGTGGCTTCATGGCCTTCGACTCACTATGCAGCGGTGGTCTCTTGAGCTCCATCTTATATTTTCACACTCTTTCATTATAATATATATATATGTATGTTATGTGTAGTTACATGTTGATGTCACCATTCATATTCTTCTTATGCTTCTTCTTCTCCATCTTTTACTTACCTCATCATCAGGTTGCGCATCTCGAATGCACAGACAACGGATACAGGGAATTACACTTGTCAGCCGACAACGGCGAGCAGCGCCAGCGTCATGGTACACGTGATTAATGGTGAGTAGTTTCATTTGCTGCTGCTTCTTCTTCTTCTTCCACTACTATTTATTTCAACTTGTACTTAGTTTCATTATAAAGCTCTGCGCGTGTGTTTGTGTGTGTGTGTGTGTGAGGTTGTGTGCATATGTTCTCGTGACAAAAGTGAAGGATAATGCTATGTATACTGCTTTGCTCCTCTATAAATATCCTAGAAGACAAGTGTATGTGGATGAGTGTGGACGCGAGCTCGGCATTGCGTTACTTATGGGGTGTTTTGGGGGCGAGGTGTTGTTGTCTTGACAGTCGTGGATCGACAAGCACTCATACTAACGCCGAGTCATACCAACGCACGACGAACTTGCCATATAAAATGTCAATGTGCACACGTACACACACGTACACACGCACTAGATGTTGCATTGCTAATGACACAAGTTCAAATTCTTCGTCGAATGCCCGCACATGCAGACAGGCATTACAGAGTTAAGGATTTGCTAGAAGTCGTCATACCTTGTAACGAGGTAGTCTACAGTAAAACAGTGATGAGGAAGCATTTATTTAAGAGATGAAGGATTAAAGCTTTCCACATTCCTTCTCTGGTGCTGCGGTAAGCTCTCCCCTTTGCGCTTGACCCCAATCTGCGAAATGTGGCATTGACACTGTGGAATACGCCAGACATACGGTCTAATACCTACGGAATCGTCTGCCTGTGTTGACCTTTGTACTCACTGCTTCTTGTTGTTTTTGTAAACATATATTAGTTTTCAGGGAAGATTGTGGGAGTAACATACCTTGGCCGGATAAAGACTCGACTGTCGCGAGAACTACTGGCTTGAATTTGGGATCCATTTGCAGTTATGATGTGAAATATACAAGTCCTCGCATTTCTTAACAGAGCTTTCGATAAAAAAAAAATATCCTCAGAGCTTTGCTATTCTCTGTAGAATGACGCACTTTGTTACCCGACAGCTCATCTGAATCGTATGATAATCGATAGTTCGCGAAGGATGTGCAGTTAAAGAGAAAGTGACAATATGATTCCACCTCGATATCCTCCTTACAGTTCCTGCAACATAGGTTAGGTTTGTTGTTCAACTGGACTCCTTGTATACCAGTCAATTACTGAGCAGTCAGAGTCCCTAGCAAAAGCGATTTTTGTGACTTTTTCACGTCTTAAGCCAAAAGGATTTTACGATACTGCGAACATCGTGAAGTTTGCCTAGTATTCTCTAAGCTATTGTGAGATCCACTTGTCCTGAAGAAGACCACAGGCAACAAGACACATTATTAGTCGTCTCTCACCTGGGGTTATCGATTCAAGGGTGCAAATTCTTACAAGCTCGTTAGTATTAGAGTTACTAAATTAATAAAAAAGGAAGAGAATCGGGAATTCTTTAGTTAGTCTGAAGCACCCCATATCTGTATCTAAAGTCCGTCTGACTATTAAACTAAAATGACTCTCCGTAGAAAAAAGTCTAGCACTTCTTAGATGGCTGTTGCTTCCGCTTTCCCTACACTGTTCAGGTAGTTCCTTTAACAGAACAAATTGTTCTCTAATCATTCGACCTCCCAAGCCAAATTCCATCTAATAATATCCAAGCTGACTCCCCTTTACTAGCCTTTTACTCAATTCCAGAGACTTACTTCGTTTGGTAGCATTCTTGAAGGATAACGTTAGCAGTCCACTTAAAGGATAATGTACTCGGTAATGAGCTTAGTGAGCTTGTTAAAAAATAGTATTCAAGAAAAACTCAACCCTTGCTTCCAACTCGCTTAATGTGTTGTTGTGCATGGCTTGAAGTTTTCGGGATTACTCACTTAGGCTTATTTGTACTAACAGCCTCTCTACCTGTAATGGTTTCTGTTCAAATAAGGCTACTCCTTGTGCCGTTTGGATGAGAAAAGTATTCAATTTGAATAGATTAAGGTGTGTGACTTCGCTAAAAGTATTATACGCGCACCTAAATGTAGGCAACGTTTGCCTGTTATAATCGTTCTTAATTTATTATCAACCAAAAATAAGATTTCTTTTTTTAGAGAGATGAAGGGAGTATCAAAATATACTTAGACAATTTGTACCCAATTTTTTTTGCATTGCAAATTAATAAAGATAATATATTTCTTAGTAAACTAGTTACCAAAAGTCCTCGAAAGTCTTAAAAAATATATAGGAAAATATTTTCGAAGCCATAAAGTGTACTTAGCATAATTTAGAAAAGTAAAGTGTGTGAAAATTTAATCGCGATCTCCTATTTGAAGCCGAATTGTTATATATTCGTAAATTTAGAATTTTAAGGAGTACGAAAAACCATTTAATAAAAGGTCAAAATCAGTTTCTTCAATTCTTTTGCGTCATCAAATTTAAAAATTACAAAACAAGAGAAAAAGAATCCAAAGGTTAAAAATATTTAGAAAAAAAAATTGGAAAAAACAACATGCTTTCTCAAACATAAATTTCAATTTCAAAAATTCAGGTGTTCGACTTTGCTAAAACTTAATCGGGAGCACCTAGTTGTAGGCCACGTTTTTTTTTTTTAATAATTTTAAAAATAAACACTCGATCGAATACTCTGTATTTGGACCGTTATCAGTGGGGAAAAATTTTTTTTTCTAGTATTTTATTTTAAAATTTGCAGAAATTCAATTTGCTCACTTCTTTCAAAAAAAGTATTTCCCACCGTGTGCTAACCGCTTCATTGCGCTAGTCAACAACGACTTAGCCGAATTTATTGCACACGGTAGCAGCTCAATGGCATAGCACGGAAGCAGAACACACCGGCCAACGTGCGTTGATCACTTCAAAAGCAAGCAGAGGGGGCAAGTCAGGCGAGCAGCCAGGAAAGGTGACCTGCCCTTGCTAGTACGAGTAATGTGCTGCCACTCTGCATTGCGTGTGTGTGTGTGTGTGTGCATTGTGTGAATAGTTCTGTCTGCTACATGCATGTAATTGAAAGCTCGCAGCTTCCTTTTGGCCTGCTCTAGGAATTCACACCAACAACAATGCCAACACTATGCGAAAAATGTAATAAATAAAAGAAATGAAAATGATTTTGTCATCATTTGTCGCTGCCGGCTGTCACATTAACAAAACCCACTTAAATACACATTCTCACACATACATATGTACGAGTATGTTCATAGGAGTTGCATAACATTGTTAGGAGATTTTGACATGACAGCAATGAATTTGTTAGATTTCATATTCTACGACGCATTTGCCATTATTTAGAGTCTACAAATGAGATTATGGCCAAAGAAATACATACAGACATATATATATATATAAGTAGATATGTGTAAATGTTTGTAAATGCATACATACATATATAAGCAAAATAAGTGATTTTTTGATGAGCCATTAAGTGTGTCAAATTCAGCGTGGTAAATGGCTTATGTACATTCATTATATATGTACATATGGCAACACATACATACATATATATGTATCTATCTACATGTGCATATGCACAATATTTTTTATTATATTTCGAGCTTGTCCTAATATTTGCTTTGCGGCTTTTCTAATTCACCTTTTTTGCATTTCTATTCAATTACAAGTGCCCTCATTTGTCCGTTGGAGTCAGCGGTCGATTGTCCCAGTAGTATTTTTAGTGTCTCAATTCTAGAGAGATAGAGATAGAGATAGAGATAGAGATAGAGATAGAGATAGAGATAGAGATAGAGATAGAGATAGAGATAGAGATAGAGATAGAGATAGAGATAGAGATAGAGATAGAGATAGAGATAGAGATAGAGATAGAGATAGAGATAGAGATAGAGATAGAGATAGAGATAGAGATAGAGATAGAGATAGAGATAGAGATAGAGATAGAGATAGAGATAGAGATAGAGATAGAGATAGAGATAGAGATAGAGATAGAGATAGAGATAGAGATAGAGATAGAGATAGAGATAGAGATAGAGATAGAGATAGAGATAGAGATAGAGATAGAGATAGAGATAGAGATAGAGATAGAGATAGAGATAGAGATAGAGATAGAGATAGAGATAGAGATAGAGATAGAGATAGAGATAGAGATAGAGATAGAGATAGAGATAGAGATAGAGATAGAGATAGAGATAGAGATAGAGATAGAGATAGAGATAGAGATAGAGATAGAGATAGAGATAGAGATAGAGATAGAGATAGAGACAGAGATAGAGATAGAGATAAAGAAAGGATCATAAGTAAAGCCGCATAGATTCCACTGAAGTCGTTCTGGTTTGCATGCACAGGGCTCTTCTGGTGTCCCGGAGTCGTATTCAATGACGAATATTCTCATATGCAGATAGGGACCACTGCTATCATGTCCGTACCTTATGAGTCTTTTCAAGCGCACACCAAACATTAAGGAGAGTTGAACCCAGCTGATATGTGACGTTGGAGCTTAACTTTTTTTTAGCAAAGGTCTCGTCCTCAATGAGTACACACTATGCGATTTCCTTTGTATTACGAGGGCTTCTAGTAATAAATAATAATGACTTCACTCTGAGAAATGGGCCTTCGGGGCACACTTAAAGAAACTTGTGAAATCTCTTTTAGAAATGTGGTCTCTTCACTTAACAAGGAGGCGCATCCGTAACCAGATTTTCCAAAAAAGGCAAAGTGCCTTGCAGAGAATTGCTCGGCAAGATACCTGCTAAAATGGGCTGATGTAACTACCTGCAATGGAACCAGACACCATTGTTCACAGAGAAGACAACTAAGTGTCTACTTCTTCAACCGGCGTAATAAGCGAACATTGGGGAGTCATGGTAGGAAAATGGGTTACTTCTATATTGACTTCTGTCGCAACTACATAGATATAGACGAGATGGAGTGGTAAAGCATTATCTCGCGACTCGAAGTTTTTGATTTCACATTTCAGTGAATTACCAGTTTTTGGTACCCTCATTCATCTGAGAAGCGGATATGCCCTCGTCGCACACCCTAGAAACGTGAGCAACCCCTGAGCGAAAAGCGGTAGCCAAGCCATATAGAGTCACAGCTAACAGAGAAGAAGCTCTAGCGAAACCACACCGAGATATACGCTCTTGTGGCGTCTGTTCAAAGAAACAGGAAGCAATACCTCGAATGAGAGACCTCACTTTAAACCGGTTTGAATTAGCTCTAAAGCCAAAGTCTATTGGATTAGTTCCTCTTCACGAAACTCTACCAAATGATTACTGCAGTTTTCAAAATTCAATTATTCGCTGTACACGTGCTTACACATATACATACATATTTGTCTAATATTAATAAATGCTTTTTGTCCAAAGCCGCCATTTTTTTTTTGCCTGCCATCAAAGGCATTGTTCTTGCTAATGGTTGTGGCAGAGTTGCTCATTTATTACTCGGATGAGCTTAGTGTGGCTTTTTTTTTGCGTGGATTATGAATGACTTCCTGGTTGAGCGGTTGAACGGTTGGTCGCTCGTTGCTTTTTTCTATGCATACATATATACGTACATACATGCATACATTAATATATACATATATATCGGTGCACATATGACAGTTGTCAGTAAAATTAATGATTGGAAATGATGAAATGGCTGACATACAATGCATATTTATGCTGTGTTTGTATATGTATGTATATGTATGTATATGTATGTATATGTATGTGTGTACTTAAATATATTTTGGAAATACGAATTAAGAGCTTTTAAATCAATTTTCTATGCTAATTTTAATGAATTAAAAATATTTAAATTTACTTTAGTGCCACACACACGCACACACCACACTGGTCGGGAAAAATCCTTTCTAGGAAAAAATTTTTTTTTCTTAATTTTCTTCTAATGAGATCCAAGAGAAGAGTGCGCACTTGCAGGCCTCTCGTCATTATTTTATCATTATGTATATAATGAGGGATGGATTTTAAAGGCAGCCAATGAGTCGTGCAATCAATTCGGAATTAAGTTGAGATCTATTCCTCCCTACTCCCTACCAAATACATTGGTTTCCGCCACAGTGGCCAAGTGGTTGACGGATTGATGAAATGTTTTCAATTGCAGTTGGCCCTTAGCACTGAATTTCAACTCCTTCGAATGTATTTTTGCCATGAAATAAAAAAGCTCCTCAAAAACATACTTCAACCGTGGCCGGAGGTGCCTTAGTAGAAACTGTAGGTATTACCATTTTTTGGGAAACCCTTCAAGAAGCGCACGACAAATTGGAGGAGCAGCTCGACTGAAATGATTATAAACTCAATCTAGTCAACTCAGACTCGAGTGGAATTCCTTAAACCCTCACAAGTAAGGATTTTACAGAAGCTCACTCGCTGTTTGTGGGTTTGGTTTATCCACAAATATGACGAAAAATAGACCCTCAGCAACAGCGAAGTGCCCGGTATGCAATGGTAAGCATCCAACAACCCTCTGGATACACGGAATGGCAGCGGACGTTCTGTGGAAGATTTCTGAGAAACGACTGATAACTGGGAAATACATTCCTATAGTGGATGTGTAGCAACCAGTGGGTGACTGATGATGACTTGCCAACTGAAAAACAAACTTTCCAACTACAAATAAACTTGCCGGCTGGTGATGGTAACGGCTGATGAGCAACTAACAACCAGTGATAGGCTGGCGACATCCGATTGCTAACGACTGACTTGGGCGACCATTTGGGCATTTGTATTCCCTCGACGTATCGTCTTAGTTTTTTTTTAGAATTTTTCAACAACTCAGACTTCTTCCACTCTGAAGGACTCAAAAACTCTTTGCGACCACTCGTAGAGCCAGTTTAACTTTGGTACAGGTTTTGGGGCTACTCGTTTCTTTTTCGGGGTCTCATGCTCTTTAGACGGACTAATATTCGATCTAGTAGTAGCTTTGTCGTTCTCTTTAGATAGTGGTAACACCTTCCTAGATTCCGGCTTTTAGTATGTCAAACAAGTTTTGTAGATAAATAGGGCTTTTCTTTCCAAGACCGAATAAAAATTACTCAAAATGTTGGTTATTTTTTAGTAACTTATGAAGCTATCATATGGAGCTGCGTTGAACAAACTGACAGCAATCCATGGCCACATTCAGTTAGAAAAGTGAGAAATTTCTTGAAGAACGTACCAGTCTTGTGTTCACACGCCGCAATTTAGAAAAAATGGCAAAAACCCACTCACTTTTACCCTATTTTCCTCAAGACGTCCTCTTAGTCTTTAAATGGGTTTTTGTGACAACTCGTACTCCTCTTTTTTAGCGGAACTCCGAGACCCACTCGGGCTTCTCGTCCAGCCAGCTTAGCCTTGGGGAATGTTTTGTGAGTAGTAATTTTCATTCCTCATTCAAAATGGCTTCGCCGTCTGCTGAAATAGTGCGACACTGTCCTAGGCATTGCTTTGTAGAATACCTGAGTAGGTTGAGTTGGATAAGCAGAACTTTATTTGCCAAGACAGAACAAAAAGTGCCCAAAATGTAAGTTACTGAGCAACTAGCTTGCGTTCAAACAGACGTATGGACAGACGGATAGACGAAAACACGGACATAGCAAAATTAACTCAGCTCGTTGTTCTGATACGATCGGTATACTTTTTTGTGGGTCTATCTTACATACTTCGGACCAAAAGTAATATACCATTTCATGTAAATAAAAGAAAAAATAACGGTGGGTCTTGAGCAATGCTCCTGGTATTGATTGAGGGTAGATTATTCGTTAAAAGACAAGAGTGTCATCTTCAACTTCACGCCAGCCTGGTACAGATTTTATGTGGAGAGTAAACTAAAAGTTTCTAAAAGAAGAGAGTTTTCTCAAAGAACGCTCCTAGTACTAATCTGGTAAATCATAATTTCTAAAAGAAGGAGAAAATATTCTTTGCTTACCCATCCTGGCTTTAAAATGGCCGCGCACGATTAGTGGCGAACCAAAAGCTCATAGTCGCGTGGCAGCTTTAATAGAAGATATCTTCGGACTGGTTCGTCTATTCCGTCGAGTTGGGGGCATAAGTCAACACTCTCTCCTACCGAAAATCCAACACCATCTTTACGCTTCCTTTTATTTGGCCGCTGCAGTAAATTTCACATGGACTCACCTTTATCCCTGTCACTGTGCTGTCAGTCCTATAATTTCACGAGGAAATCAACAAGCTTGACAGTGTGAGCTTTTGAATTAATGAGCTGGACATTCCAAGATCATGTTCTCAAATCGGAAAGACATTCGCTTCTCCAGTCCATAATAACACTACCACACGGTGGGAGTTGTGGGAGTGAGTATTATCCAATTGACAGTCTGATAGTAAAGTTTTGAGGTCTTGTTCGATCCTCGCTGTTAAAGTTGTCTGGAACCCTCTGTCGATGTTTGTGAGTCTGAGACTGAAGATTATGGATCCGCATACATTTGAAGGGAGGCTAATTGCTCAGCTTCCCTATACAAAACACCACTCAGGAGGCTTGTTCCACCTCATTATATCCTGCAGTTGGCTTGAGACCGTCTATTGGTATATTCTTGAGCAAGTTGTAGCCATAAATGGTTGGGAAACACACACAGGCTTTTGAAAACATCTTAGCTTCTTTGGGCTTATCTGGTATGCTCTTGGCTTTCCAAAACCTTTTTTCCCTGTCCTCTCCAACCTCTTAGGCTGGTCGCATTTTAGTGGTGCGCTGAGGAATTGGCTTCTCGCTGTCCAAAGCAAGATTCGCAATATCGTCCCAATTATAATAAGCGACCTCAGGATTATTAATTTCATCCATCACGAGTTGAAAAAGGCTTAAAAGAAAATGGTAAAAATGATTCAAAGTAAATTCCTAGCAACATAAGCCCATCGGTCGCGCCTCTAAAGATATGTAACAAATGAGCACATTCATTCATATACCACCTCTTTCATGGCAATACGTATTAATACTTACATGTACATATATATTAACTTATATAGGGTGATCCATTTCGAGGCTTCCAACTTTTTTAAAGAAAAAACACAGAAAATTCTTTGGCAATAATTTTTTGCATATCGATAACTCCTTCGGGCGTTTCGACTGACAACTGTCGAATGACACTCCTAATGTTCTTCTTCAAGGCCTGAATCAAAGCGGGATTGTCCGCATAGACTTTAGACTTTACATATTCCCACAAAAAAAAGTCTAACGGTGTGATATAACACGACCTTGGTGGCCAATCGACTGGCCTAAAACGTGAAATTATCTGCTCATCGAAGTGTTCTCTCAATAAATCCATTGATTTATGCCATGTGTTCCCACATTGGCGCCATCTTGTTGAAACCAAATGTCGCGGAGATCACGAGCTTCAATTTCAGGCATCAAATAGTCGGTTTATCATGGGCCGATAATGGTCGCCATTGACGGTTACGTTTTCACCGCCATCATTTTTGAAGAAATATGGACCGGCCCATAAACCACACCAAACCGTTGTTTTTTCTGAATGAAATGAAGCTCTTGAATCTCTTCAGGTTGCTCTTCGTCACAAATGCGGCAATTTTGCTTGTTTATATACCCATTGAGTCAGAAATAGGCCTCATCGCCTTACAAAATTTGGCTCGATAGCGTCGGATTTTCTTGTAACCTTTCAAGAGCCCATAGAGCGAAGCGATGTCGCTTGGGAAGGTCGAGCGGCTTCAGTTCTTGCACAAACCGTATTTTGTACGCTTTCAATTTAAGATCTTGACGTAAAATGCGCCAAGTCGTTCCATACGTCAGTCCGAGTTGCTGCGAACGGCGCCGAATCGACTCTCCACGGTCTTCGTGTACACTCTCAGCTACGGCCGCTATATTTTTTTCACAGCGTACTGGACGTGGTCTATTCGAATTGCGAATAGTACTCTCAGTAGGTCGATTATATTGACCATAAGTCGAGCGAAGCGCACGAAACACACGAAACGTGAATTTTCGTAACGAAAGTTGAATGATTTGTAAACGTTGTTCAGGGTAAGTCTTTCCATGGTAAAATGCCAAAAAATACTGAACAAAAATAACATGACAGCTTGACACGACTCATGCGTGATCTGTAAAAAAAAGGGCTATTGAAAAAACTACCTCTACTTGGATCACCTTGTATATAGACCTTCTATACGGAATTGATGGTCTACAGGGCAAAATAGGCTTCGGAAGGAAGGTATCAAATTACAGTATTTTTTCTTTGTTTCTCAATAAACAAAAGCAATTCTATTCATCCATTATATGTGTTTGTAAATATATATGTATGTATGTAAGTGTGTAAATCCATTTCCTTTGCCGGCACTTTTTCTGTTGGAGCAAATTAAATTAATTTGTCATTTCGATACGCCGAAAAGAAAATATGCTAACAAAGCTATATAAATAAATCTACATGTACATATGTATGTATGAGTGTGTATGCTCTTTTATCATTTATCTTCCACACACATCAGTATGTACATATGCGCGAGAAAGTCTTTCAAATAGGCAAATGTGAGTAAATATGATAATAAAAGACTCAATTTATAAAACTAACTGAATGTACATATGTATGTATGGATATATGCATGTATATGTGTTAGCAAGTGTCTGTTCGTCTGCTTATAATCAAAACCTTTGTGTACATTTGTATATATCCAGTTGGCAAATCGTCCCGCAAATGTCCTGTGCCTCTCGTCGTAGGAAAAAATGCCTATCTTTGTTGTTGTTTTTACTTTATTTTCTCTTGAACTGCTTTCCGGTTTCATTGACTTCACGGCGGCTGAGCCAGTGTGAGTGCGCCTATGACTGAGTAGCTTTTCATTGTGACTCTGTGAACGCCGACGACGCCTATTTTATTGCATATTACAAATGACTTGGCATAAATCACGCTTCGGTTTGAAGTTGAATGAGAGTGGTGTGCGTTTGCCTATATATATATATATATATATACATTTAGGGTGTTCATTATTCATCATTTTAAATCTTTTTTCTCAATAATGCGCTCGTAAAAAACAATCAGAAATAAAATTTCTGAGGTTACGTATACGCCATGTGGTGCTAAAAAATCACAGTAACCACACGCATTAAAGTTTAGGAAACTCCTCATAAAAAAAATATTTTGAATAATTATCAGTGAAATATAATAAATTTTTGAGTAATTTTTTTTTTTTTTTTTTTTTTTTGTAAATATTGTAAAATATAATTCCCTTTTACTTAGAATATAGGATATGTCGCTCGACAATGATTTTTATTATCAAAAAAAAAATTTATTAAATAGAATAAAGTAAAGCTTATAGAAAAATTAAAATATATTAACTAAGAATTATTTCGAAAAAATGTCAAAATATTCCTCAAAAAGTATTTTGAAGAAAAAAATGAGTCCTCTCAATCCTCGATTCAATCATTGAGCCACTTTTCGATTTTTTCAAAAGACCCGAACCTGTGACCCTCCAATTCGTTTTGCGTTTGTCGAAAAAGCCAGTAGTCGGAATGATCAAGGTCTGGAACATACGGCGGGTTGGTTAAGGCTTCCCATTTTAGAGTTTCTAGGTGGTTTTTGTTACAATTACAGCCACGTGGCTTTCGGGGATTCGCCCGGTTTCATCACCGTATGCAAAGCATTACCTTTGAACTGTGGATATTTGGCTTTGGCGTCGATATGCACGATGATAGAACGGGTTTCCCAGGTTTGGCATACTATTTTTTCTTCTTGGGGTTATCGTAGTATAACCAATTTTCATCTACAGTCACGAACCGGTGCAAAAATTCCTTACTTTGATGTCTTTCATGACGCAGTTCCGAGGTGAAAAATCCAAATCTCTTGTCTGCAATTCGTACGGCATTCAAATTTCTTACTTTTGAATAAGTCTAAATTGCTTTAACCGAAAGAAAATTTTTCGGTGAGTCACTCTCAACGATTCTGCGAAATCAGTTTGCGTTTGGCATGGATCCTGATCCAGTAAAGCCTCAAATTTCTATCCTCAAACTCTTTGAGTCGGACAGGACGCTCGTTGTCTTCGACACTAAAATTATCACTTTTGAAGCGTCTAAATCACTCCCTGCATGACTTGTCGGTTGGCGCAGATTCACTATAAACTTCCAAAAGCAGCATGATGTGAACCTTTGTTTTCCCAGCTTTCCTTTTTAAATGCCTCCTTGCATAGTAAAAGAACGGCCGTCTGCGTACTCTAGAGAGTAAGACATTCCAAAGATATCAATTGAGCGTGTAAATCATATCATTCACGAATATTTGGGTATGAGAAAGCTCTGTGCAAAGTGGGTGCCGAGCGAACTCATTTTTGACCAAAACCAACGACGAATTGATGATTCGAAGCAGTATTTGGAGATGTTCAAGCGTATTAAACCCGAGTTTTTTCATCGATATGTGACAATGGATTAAATATGGCTCCATCATTTCACTCTGAGGTCCAATCCACAGTCATCCGAGTGGACTGCGCATGATGAACCCGCTCCAAACCGTGGGTAAACGCAACTGTTGGCTGGCAAGGTTATGATGTCTGTACTTTGGGACGCGCATGGAATAATTTTCATTAAAAAAAGAAGGACCATCAACAGCGACTATTACATAGCGTTGTAACACCGTTTTCACGACGAAATCGCCGAAAAATCTCGGTATCTGAAGAAAAAGTAAACGCCTGTTTCACCAACACATTGCACTGTGTAACAAGTCAGTGAAATCGATGATAAAAAGCCATTAATCGAGATACGAATTGCTTTCGAATCCACCGTATTATCCCGATCTGGCCTCCAGAGACTATTTTCTATTCTCAGATCTCAAAAGAACGCTCACTGGGAAGAAATTTTCGACGAATGAAGAGGTGATCGATCGCCGAAACTGAGGCCTATTTTAAAGCTAAGGACAAATCGTACTACAAAAATTGTATCGAAAAGATGGAAAGTAGTTATAATCAGTGTATTACTCTTGAGAGAACTATTGTGTTGAATAAAAAAAATTAATTTTGCCAAAAAAAAGGGTTTTACTATGGTAGGCCGGGGACTTTTCAATTAACCAATCCTTGATGGATTAATTTTCCTGGGACAGTGTCCGGAAACTCGTCATCAAGCCAAGTTTTTACTTCAACAGCTGGGCAAACTGAGCAAGCTAATGATCCGACACGCATCTTGTGAAGGTTAGGGCTTACCAAAAATCAGTAATTAAGTCAGTAGCGTCATCAGGCCGGGGACTTTCAGTTGACCTCTTAAGTAAGTAGTACAAGCTAAATTTTTAGTGATTTAAAAAGAGTGGAGGCACTTGGCTTTCCAAGGTGTCTCCAGCTGCTGCTAATTTACAAAGGAAAGACCCACTGGTCTACATTTGTAAACTTGCCTTTCACCGCATGACCAGAAATTTTTTTTTTTAATAAGACACCCTAATACTTCAGCTAAGACTCCTCACTCAAGGGAAGTCATCGTCTTTTATTGTGCCGATTTCATGCCTTGTCTACACACTTTATCACCCCATAAAAGTGTTGGACCATAAATAAATATTCCAGAAACCATTGGAATACAATGTGATTATTACCAAGTACGGCGAATGTGGCAGAAGCGTCATTTAGACGACACCACAGACAAATGAGCATTCCTCTACTCATCTCTCTTTTAGTTTTTTATATTACTAAGAATCCATTATTATCATATGTATGTTAGTTGACTGGCTTTAAATGTATTCTAACAACGCTCTCTCAACGCACCATTTTTGTCATAAATATATGTAAGACTTCCTTAATCCACAGAGCTTGCGGCAAGATGGTAATAATTGAATATGAGTTCACATAAATTAAACGAAATTTATTCAATTTGACCAAATATGTGTGAACGCAATTGAGTACAACAATTTTCCTCTGATTGTCAATTATTTCAAACACAAATGTGACGAATTAATATTAGAGATCAACCAAAAAGTGCAATAAGTTCATATTCGCATAAATATTTGTGGTTCAAAAATAATAAATGTTTATAGAATACTTTGTTCACACATGAAAATCTCACACAGAGTAATGAAAAAGCAACAAGAGAATATGCGACATGTTAGAATTTCGTTGCCTACATTTTGGCGTTTTACATTTTGGCATTGCCTACTTTTTGGCGCTTTGATATTATAGCTTTAGTCCAAAAAAAAAGAAAAAAAGCCCAACACACTTTAGCACCCTGGCCAACAGTGAATACTTCATCAAAGAGTATTTTCCCAGAAAAGTTTGCCTTTTGCCAGCCATTTTATTTATAGAAATATATTCACAGCGGAAAAACTAAATGTTGCCTACATTTTAGCGCAATACTAGGAATATGAAAACGTGATTACCGCTCAAAGGCATAAAGTAAAATTTCTCGGAAATTGTACATGGAACGCAACAAAGTTTAAGGTAGAGTAAGCACTTCATGATGACTGTATACCAAAACAAATTTTTAGAAAAAATCTATACTTTTGAATTTTCATAAAAAACTTTAACAGCCAACAATATAAACTTCAGTACCGCAGAGAATCGCACGCTTTATATTTTAGAATAAATGTGAAAAGTAGGCTTTGTCGAGCTGACATAAAATAAAATCTGCGCAAAATAGTATATTAAAAGATGATCCATTTCGAGGTTTCCTACTTTTTTTTTTAAAAAAACACAGAAAACTCAAATTTAATGGGAAATATTTATTACCATTCGAAAAAACATTCCTTTGCATTTATTCCTCGAAGATTATCTCTTTCAAATATTGGCCGCGGCTACGTCTCAGATGGTCCATCCGTTTAGTCCAATTTTCGATGACTCGTTCGATTTATAACTGGCGAATGACACGCGTGATGTTTTGCTCCAATGCTTGAATCAAAGCGGGATGTCCGCATAGACTTTAGACTTTACATACCCTCATAGGAAAAAGTCTAACGGTGTGATACCACACGATCTTGGTGGCCAATCGACCGGAGCAAAACCTGAAATTATCTGCTCACCGAAATGTTCTCTCAATAAATCCATTGATTGATGCGATGTGTGGGAAGTGGCGCCGCCCTGTTGAAATCACATGTCGCGGAGATCACTTCAATTTCAGGTATCACCATCATTCGTTTATCACGGTGCTATAATGGTCGCCATTGACGGTTACCGGTGATTCCACCCATAAACCACACCAAACCGTTGTTTTTCTGGATGAAATAGAAATTGTTCAGGCGTAAGTCTTTCCATGATGAAATGCCAAACAATATTGAACAAAATAAAATGACAGCTTGGCTCGACTCGCGCGTGATCTGTCCAAAAAGGGCTATTGAAAAAAGTACCTCTAATTGGATCACTCTTTATAAGAGCTATTGGTGATGATTCAGGTTTTTGGCAACTATTTCATTCATATAAAATTTTCATAAAGTTTCGAGTTTTAAAGCAGCTTTTGTTCAGGTTATAAGAGTGGTTTTCCTTATTCGGATTTGACGTCAGGCCTTGAAAGTTTTGAAGGCTGAAAGAATTTTGAAAGAGTGATTCGTACTGCCTCTCTTGGCTTCGCCGATAGGGTTTCCGGAGAAAATTGGGACGGTCTTATATCGTCAAATCCAGCAACATTTCATTCGTATACTATCTACTGAGCAGTGACAAAATTTTCCCAAGAAAGAGTTAAAAGAAATAATATGAATAAAATATGAAAGGGTATTTTCCCATCGTAGTTTCTGGCACATGAGCGCATTTTTCTCGAAAACTTTTGCAAATCCATTTTCATATTCTCTTTGAAATCCAGTCGTAAATAGGAAAAGTTCTGCCAGATATCCAATCCGAAAAAAAAATCTACTACGAATGAGATGTCTGTCGTTTTTGCCACTACTTCAGTTTGAATTAATCCAAAGACCGAGGCGAGGAAAAGGTCGATTACGTTGCAGCATCAGATCGGTGGACTTTACTAACAGAAGTGGACTGGTATACGGGAGATGGTTTGTTCAATCGGACGCTCGTGACTGCAAATCATCCAATGGATATGAAAACACAAGATTCAAATATCCTGTATTAGCGCTGAAGGGTAATTAATTCCTCGCCAATTGAAGCTGACATCATCTCCGTTCCAACATTCAAAGCTTAATATATAGCATTTTATTTTGTTCAATAGAAGGCCCAAATTGCTTTGAATATGTTTTGATGGGAGGGAAGACACGTCATTGGATGATCTGCTCCCGGAATCCTGCGGCAATCAAGATATACCCAAACTTTTCCATCACAAAGATAGAACAACTAAAATACAAACAAAAAAACACCATCAATCAAAAGCTACAAGAGATCGATATGCCTTTGCAGACATCAAGATAGGGCAACTACGAAGTACTCGAGAGCCATGTCAACAAGAAAAAGGTTCAAAAGTCTAATCGTGGATGTTAGGAGCCCGACAGAAATATCTCGCCAGCATGCTCAATTTCTCGAAGAATCAATGCTCACATCTCCAATTGGAGGCGATGGAATGGACCGTCCAAAACCCAATGTGACAGAGGGAGCTAATAAATATTTTTATAGAGAATTATGGGAAGAATACATACCTGAGGATTAGATCCTCAGCCTAGTAGATCGAATTGATTGTATAGGGAATATATGGTGAAATCTTCCGCATACCAAATTTCGTAGCTCTTCTTCGTCTGATATTCGCATATTATGGACCAAATTAGAATACCATTTCATGTATATGAAAGGTATAAAGAGAGTCGAGCTCTGAACCGAAAACTTTCGACGCTCCAATCACCAACTAATATTCAATTTTGATCTACTCATCTGAGACATTTCATGGTTTTTCTACATTGGTACGGATTTTTTGAGTATTGGGTTCGCCTTCTCACTTTGGTCACTTCTAAACAGATGTTTGCTGTCCAAAGGATACTTTGACTAAGACCGAAAGTCCTAAAACAATTGTTTGGGCTCACTTCAAATGAATGTCAGTTAATAACTTTACCAATTTGCTGAACTCCCAGATATGTTTCTATGCCACTGGATTTGTTGTAGCTTAAATGAAATTTAGTTCATACTTACACCTCGAAGATAGAATCCTTATACAGTCTTATATGGCACCAGAGCCACAGTGAACTTCAACAGAGTTGCTTTCTATTCAACCAGGGATGGGAGCCATGCTCTTTCAATTAGCTTTATCTCAAACGGAGTTGCAGTTGTAATGGGTATTGGGGATGTTCCATAGGAACGCCTTCTCAGAACAGCTTTCTAAAAAAAAATCTATGACATCTTCACTACTCCTTTCTAGGCCCAAGATCAAACTTGTTTAAAAAGCTGAAGAAGGCAACTTTCTGACTTCTAGCAGACAGAATTCAAGTCTTTTTGAACGGCAAGAGCTTTTACGGAATTTTTTGACAAATCTGAGGAAGCATAAAGAGAAAAACCAAAATTCAGAACACAGGGTCTTTGAGCTATGGAAGTAGTTCTTCACAACCGGATATACTTAAATTCCTCACACACAAAATGTTGTTGTCAATTTAAGGAGTAAAACTTAATATTTACCTAACATCAGCATAGAGAAAATTTTTTCGGGAGCTCGATTTAAAGGTTCACTCTCCCAGTTCATTTGAGTTTATTATTAAACAGAATTTCTTTAAGTTGCTTGGTGTGAAAAATTCGGATTTGTGTAGACTTTTCTCTGGATTCTCGTAAGCTATATGTTTTTTGAAATTTCCTTTAAAAAATCCACTTTGTTATTGAAAAAAAAAATCACTTGCAATTACACTAAATGCCCCAACTCATTTGGGATTTTCACACTCACACACACAGACACACATAAATATTCAAAAGCTTTAAAGGCATTTAAATCGAAAGCTCTAAGCAAACAAATGCTGAGCTATGAGCACGAACTGTCTTTCTCCACACACACACCACACACACACACACACACACATACAACTACAATGATCTATACAGCAGCAGATAGTCGAGCATAGAAGCAATAATGGCGTTGCTCAATTTTTTCAATTTTTTAAATTGTTTGCTTTCTTGTGGCAGCCACCCCATCTCGTCCAACTCATCCATCCATTCACTCGTCCATTGGATGCTTCACAACATTTATTGTACATTTTTATTATGTTATTTATTTATCTATTTCATTTTCATTGTTGCCACTAGCATTCACTTGATTTGATGCTTTGTTGTTGTGACTATTCATTTCATTTTGATTGGGAGAGAAAATATTTCGTTAGAGTGAGAGTGAAAAGCGGCCAAGACACTTTCTAAGAAAATTTACTGTTTGTTACGGGAAGTTAGGCACACTTGGCGCTCCAAACGCTAGTACATTGCCATACAAGTACGTTGTATTTGTTGTTGTTGTACAGGTTCATTAAACCCCGCCTAGATGCAGGCAAATCTAGCGCAGGCATTGAGGTCACCTAACACGAGGGCCAGGAATCATGCTGTTTCGAAGGTTTCGGCCCAGAGGGAGATGTATATTAGATGAGTTGGTTGGTTAGGCACACAAAGATGTGATTAGTACCGTGAATTGGTAGGAATTAAATCGGCAATATCCAGCCCCCAACTCTGCCAGTGTTAGTAAGTTAGATTAAGCCACACTGGCTAACTGCTATGTCTTACATAGATCTATTGGTTCTTTGTAAAGCATATGTAGGTTTAATCTAATACGAGGTAAGATATCAATCAAGTGGGACGAACACTATTTCCACAAAGTGTAAGAAGGTTCAAACACTTGGCTTTGAGAACTTGCCGACTTCGTTTTAGTGACTCCAACCCAGCCTAGCTAGTCTATATCGACAAGGTTATCTCATGGAAGCTCCAGGAAATGAGCTATTTCGAAGGTTTCGTACCAGAGGGAGAGGTGAGCTATATGAGGGGGTTTAGTGGGCATACCAAGAAGTGACTGGTTAGGGTCAAGACTGATTGTATAAAGGGCGTACGTTAACAATGTCGAAATTAAACCTAGAATATTGGGCATTTAATCTGCTACATTATTCATACCTGAAGAGTGTCAGTATTATTATTGTCTAGCGAAACAGATTGAACTCTTCGGCTGTTGTGGGTGGTGATTGAATTAAGAGAACGCCAACCGGGGGAAGAGATTTTTCGTAAAAGTGTTGACGGATTCTTACTTCATGGCCTGTCGGTAAGCCGTTCTCGCCGATGAATCTGCTCTTAACTCATGAATGAACTCATTTAGATCAATTACTACTACCTTTCTGATGTGGTTAGATGGTGGATCGGTTTCCAGTAGGTATCTGGGTGGTTTTTCGACTCTAGAGTTCATTTCTAGAGTTCATTTCTAGATAGATAGATATATCAATGTGAGCATTTCGAGAGGGGGAAATACGAATATTAGCCTAACATACCAAGAACGATTCTTATATGACTGCTCTCATAGCATGTAACACCCTTTGACTTATGCTATATACAGAGATATGTTTCTCCTCGCGTATTCCTAGTTAGTTCTTGAAGGAGTTATCAATAACATACATTCAAGTTATCAGCTTTATGGGATTTTTCATTTAGGATTTAAGATCTTGAAGCTTTACATAAACCATCCTGAAGAATAACTCTATATATTGGTGAAAGTCGTCCGTGTTGTTGAGTTTTAGGTTTATCGCAAATGGGAAACAAACAGATAGGCAGACGTGGAGAAAGACTGAATTCTATAATCTTAAAGGATGTTTATGAAACTTCATGGAATAAAGAAATAAGTCGATTTAGCCATGTCCGTCCCTCTATCCGCCCACGTACACGATAACTAAAGAAAGGATTGAGATATTTTGGTAAAACTGAGTTCACACATTCCTTGGATCACAATCACGGATAACATGGGGGAAATTGGACTAAGCTCACGTACACCTCCCCAATAAAATTAGGAAAAGCACGATAAATCAATAACTAAATTTTCAAATACAGTCATATCTTGGGGCAAGATATTTAAGAGTTTCTTGAACGCAACAGAATCAAAATTTGGGAACTTAGGTCTTAACTATTATATCTGACATAGGACCAGAAATAAAAAATACCTCGCACAAAAAATATCTGCTATTTTTCATCGATGGATTTGGGAAAATTTGTGATGAATTTATCAACCTAAAAATAGATCTTACTTGATGTATGTGAAGAGTTATTTACTTAGTGGTTTTGCCAGTGCAGCGCTGTATTTTGACATCTGTCAAATTTAACTGTCAAACCAAACATGTTTTGTTTAAGCTAAAAGGCAGGAATTTACGAAACTGGATCGCTTAACAATCAAACAACGCGTTAAAATTGTTGAAACCTAATACAAAGATGATGATTCAAACGTGGCCTCGATTCATACTTTGATAGCAGATTATGGAAATAATCGTCAAACTACTCAAGCAATTGATAAAATTTTAATGAAATTTGAAGAGACTGTATCGGTTATAGATATTTCATAAGGCCTGTGCATCATTGTTTTGCTCGTTGCACCCCAAATATCCTTGAATGATAGTGAAAGTGTAGCCGAAGACCCGAATGTGTCAATTTCTATGCATTCTCAAGAGCTGGAACTTTCTTATGGCACGTCATGACGTATTTAGCACTTGGACTTGCACCTACATCCATACAAAGCACAAAGCTCACACAACAACTGAAGCCAGCTGACCATGCACAACGCCGGTGTTACGCCGATCGGGTGCTTGAACAACTAGCAGTGGTGGGCACGAAGTTTGGAAAAAATCACGCGGTGGTCATTTGTATAGGGTTTTCAAATAGGAGTGATATGATTTCTTTTCCAAAAAAAAAAAAACACCCAAACTTTTAAGGAAATTCAAATAATTTTTATTTTTTTTTTATTTAATGTGAAGTACAATCGATACAATTAAGTTCTGAATAAAGCATCATTCAAATGGCTTCCACGACTTCTTTTGCAGGAACGAATTCGATGAACCCAATTATTGAGCCCTTTTTCCACTAAATCAAGTCCGTATGTCACGAATAGCACGTTCAATATTGACTTTTGAAGCTTGAAGAGAGCCTGGTTTATTGCTAAAGACCAATGACTTCAAATAACCCCACAAGAGGAGTAGTCTAATGGTGTTAAATCACAACTTCTTGGAGGCCATTCAAAGTCACAATTTCTTGAAATTATAGAATGTCCAAACCTTTCTCGCAATAATTCGGTTGTTACACGTGCTGTGTTACAGGTAGCCCTTGGAGTAGTCTTGTTGGAACCAGATGTTGTTAAGATCAACTTCTTCCAATTGTGGCCATAAAAAGTTGGTTATCATCAATCTACATCGCTCTCCATTGACAGTAGCGGTGCTCATTACGAAAGAAGTACCGACCGAAGGATCCACTAGACCAAAAACCACAACAAACTGTCAATTTAGGTGAATGTAATGGTTGTTTATGAATAACTTGTGGATTTTCTTCGCACCATAATCGACCGCACCACTCAGATGAAAGTGAGCCTCATCGGAAAAGATGATTTTCTTAAAAAAATCGTTATCGTTTTCAAGTTGTCCAAGGTAAAATCAGCAAATTCACAACGTTTACGGTGGTCCAATGGCTTCAATTCTTGAGTGAAAGCAGTTTTATATGGATGCAAGGCCAAATCCTTTCTAAAGCTCCGCCATGTTGTGTTTTGAGATAGTCCCAATTCTTGAGCACGCCTTGAAATCGACAAATTGCGGTCTTCAGCAACACTTGCCTGAACGGCAGCAATATTTTCATTACTTCGATCGGTACCTTGTCTTATTGGCACTTGAACATTATGTAAAGAAAATGTACGCTCGAAAGTTTCAACAATTCGACGAAGAGCGAATGTCAAAGTACTAAAATGGGTCCACAAACCGGCCTACCTCACCCATAACTGAGCATTAGTCCCGCCTGATGTTGCCTGGAAATATCAGCCGAATATCTAATGTACGGTTTCGACCGAATTTAGTCTTCTGTACTTATTTTTACTTAAAATTTTTTCATTTCGTAAATTTTTTTTTGGAGCATTCCTTGACAACAAATTCTTTTGGGATTGAGTAAAAGGAATATAAAAACACTGAAAGAAAAAAACCGTTTTATTTTTTTAAAAATCTTTGGAAATTTAATTTTTTAGGTGTTTCTGAAAAATTTAAAAAATTCGACTTACTCACTTTTTGTACTAAACTACTGTGCACACATTCAATGTTATTTATATTTATTCAATTTGTTTACTTACTTATTTGCTCTTCCTCATTTCTTTCTCTCTTTTACCATGATTTACAGATGAAAATCCGGCGGCCATGCAAAAAAGCAACGCCAATTCAATACACACAAAAACAGCAACTACAACAACAATTGCAGCAACGAAGACAAAGCTCCAAACAAATATGCTATTCCTACTGTTGCTGGCAGCTATAGTAACAGTAACAACAACAACAACAACAACAACGCGGTTATTATCCTACTCCTGCTTAAGTGACACAAAACAGGAAGTGAGCCGCTGTCGTGGCCAGTGTCACCACCGGCTACAGCACCAGCCGGCGCTACAAATACAACAAAGCAAAGGACGGACGTTCGAGCAGGAGCTTTAGTTGTGACAGTAACAGCAGCCGCAGTGGCAGCCGCAGTGGCAGCAGCAATAATAACAGCAACAACAACAGCGTCCTAAATAACCATGATGAGATCCTGCGGAATGTCTTGAGCAGTAGTCTGTCTTTAGTGATATTTTTGTTTTTTATTTTTGGTTTTGCTTTTGATTGGGTTTTCTTTTCTTTCATAGGATAAACTATTATAACGGTTGTTGTAGATATGTATTATAGAATTTATTTTTTTGATTTTAGTTCACTGTAATCGTGGTCAAGCACCGAGTTATGTGCAATAAGGCTGTTCTTTAGCGTTTACTAGAGCTAACTAGAGCCGGGAAAAAAGTTTTTATATATGCTTTGTCGAAGCCGAAGTGAGAACCGTAGATTGTAAAACTATCTGATGTCCGAGAACTTTGCAAGGTGCAAACTATGGCAGACTTAGGAATGACGTGAGACCAAGTAACTGTGGACTTCGACTGAGATGAGAGAAAACTTGAATCTGCTGAGGCCTAACATATAACTGACGCGTTATAATGGCAATTAGAGTATTTTTACATAAGTGTGGATGTTGGTCTGGAGAGGTTTTGAGCTCCTCCTTATAGCAGGTCACACCATTAAAGATTACTACTACTACTGCGACTACTGCGGCCGCCGACGCATACTCTTAGCGTCAGAAAGTGTCATAAGGAAACCAATGCTCAAGCAGTCAGAACCCAAAGGTTCAGAGCGGGGCTCTGAAATGCTTCCGAACATGAAAATCATGCTCATTTCACTTATTATCCGAGTGGTACAAGGTGGTGTCCGGTAGCACAAGTTCTGAGAGAGATAAAAGTATGGAAATCAGGTTCCGAAGCCGAAGTCCTTCAAAGACGTGGTCATAGTCAATCAACTGTTTCGGCACTTCATTACCGAAATTGAAATACCACCACAAAACCTCTCATTTCGCCAGAGAGGAATCAAGGAAAGAGACAAATGTGTGCAAATTGAGGTCCGAAGCCGGAATACTTCGGAGACGTGGATGAAGTCAACACGCAGCTCCGACACTTCATAGTTAAAATCGTAGGTCCACCACCAAATGCTCATCCGACGTATTCCCTTGCTGATGGCACGACTGCTAAAGCCAAAGCCAAAGCCACTGCTGCTACTGTTGGCTAGTGACACTGTCACCATAGCTGCTAGTAACAAGCACAACAACAACTCCAACAAGTTATTACTGTAAACACAATGCCAGGTGGCTGGCAGCTGCCTTATATCTTTCGGTTAATATGCGTTTGTCAGTGGCAGTTGTTGGACGTAAGCTCATCAACAACAGAAGCAATAGAGACAACGATAGAGCTACGGTTAGCAATAACAACAAGCAACTGCTAAGAAAAGAAGAAATAAGCTCGCTTCGAGGTTTGTGTCTTATTCTTCTTCTGCCTCTTCCTCCTCTGCTTTTCCTAACCTTCTTCTTCTTATTCTGCCTTTACGTTGTGACTTTGGCTGCTGCTGGTGTTACCCTGAATTGTTACATGCAACCGAGTCTACGCATTCCTGTCACATGCTGACGCACTTCACAAGATAAATTCCGAACACACTTAAGCTGTTTGCCTTGCCAGTGGTGGCGGAACGACAAGGCAGAAGAAGACTTACCAGATGACGTTCCGAATAGCTGACGTCTTAGAAAATGTCGTTGCAGATGAGTAAGACTACCAGACGAAACAATCTCATTCAGAGACTGTTGTCATCTTTACGCAGCAGCAGCACAAAAATTCAGCAAATAAAATTCTATAGGACATGCTACTCAAGGGAGGTGTGCGTGTTGGAAAGCACTCACATAGCCGCACACTAAGGCGTCGTACAGGAAATTCCTTAGTCGCTTGGGCATTGTTGATGGCTCTCGCACTTATTTCTTATGGACATTGGTTACTTCGGCTGCTGATTGCTTGTCCTTACAGGAAGCGTAGTAAATATGTAAAATATTACATCGGAAGAGATGCAAAGTGGGAAAAGAGGAACGGGAGAGAGGGGCGGGGGGGGAGAAATAAGTAAATGAAATATTTAAAAGAATCACAAATGTGGCGTCGAAGAAAAATGGAATAAATAAATAAGATCAAATTAAGCAAATAAATATCAACCATGTGGAAGTGGAAGCGCAACAACGTAGGAGTGAAGCGCCGAACACAAATGATTCACTTACTGAGGAGGGAATTGAGGCAGCAAAAGAAACAAACCGCTTAAATATTTGAATTTCATTTTGTTAAAAGGCCAATAAGGTAGACATAGAAATGGAAGTCGTGGAAATCCTTAAGTCAATATGAAGTACAGTCATACAAAATATTATGCCTGTTGAGCGTGATCAAATCAGAAAAGTTGTTTACATAATTTCTTGAGCTCCTCTTCCTCATCTCTCTTCAGTTTGTCCTGCCTCTCTGATCTAAGACCGATGTATTGTTTGCTTTGATGAAACTTCCCCTAGTTTATTCTGCATTGGACTGACGATCTTTCAAACCCGTGGTTTTTAAAAGTCCTCTCATTGAAAATCGTGAATGTTTCGTCAGTTGATGAACCATTTTTTACAGTAAACTTTTTCTATGCTCGATATTTGATATATTTTCATGCTCCTGCGCAAATTTTGATTATGGAGATAGTTGAGTTCTTGTGCTTATTGAATTGAATGTTTCGCGTTCCTCATCAAGCTTAAGATTCCCACACAGTATACCGTATTTAGTAAATTTTCTTTTGGTCTTCTTGAATCAAAACTAAATAATCTCCGATAATCGGCTTGATTAAACTCCTTCGGCTCTGTGACTTAAATCTTCGTATGCCTGGAGTTCCGCATCGTTAGTCATATGATGTACCGGCTCAAACACTTAGGTTCGTTTCAACTTTTAACTGCCCTTATGAAAGCCTGAAGTCCTCAGGAGGATTTCAATCGCAGCTAAACTCAGTTATACTGATTCTCCAGACGATCTCATAAGCAAGACTATTCGGAGCTTTAGCTGCGATTTATACCCTAGTGACCCATGTTTCTCCTTATTATTCAAATATAACTACAATTAAAAAAGTGTCGTATCGTATAAAAACAATTCAAAGGACCGCCTCATATTCACCGACTCTAAAAATGCGAGCACTAAAGTGTGTTAAAACTGTCTCAACTACGTCGTCCGGGAAGAGATAAATTTTGGTATATTAAATAACGGAGGCTTACTCGACCAGTTTTAAATCTGCAAATAATTCCATGTTTTCACATTTTATTCCAGACCACTTCGACAGTCGTAGTCTGGATCTTACGTTCCTATCCCTCTGTTCTGATCCAAGTGGTATAGGACACCAGGTCATTTACCTCCCTCCCTAGCAATGGGCTTCTCTCTTCGGCATTTTTCACGTCATCTTCATAGGCCATTTTCTCAACCTGGAAAACATTCGTCTTAGCCTTTCATATGTTAAAGCTCTAGAGGTGGAGATGGACCTAACACGAACAACAAAAATACAGAATAGCGAAAATGAAATATTTGCTTCTACTCATCATTTCAGACAACTTCAGCAGTCTGAGTACTAAGTCTGCTTGTTCTCAGTTCCAATTCACAGTGTATATGGTACCAGGTCATTTATGTCACGAATTTGGCTTCCCCTACCAACGAGATGGCGCCTCTCGAGTTTTTCCAATGCTGAGACTTAGATATGGTAGCTGAGGGTGTGTGTGAGATTGAGGGAAGATCCCACCAATTCTGAATGCTGACTAGCGACGAGAGCTGGGCATTTATGAATGCTATCAGAAGCTGTCTGCGTAAGTCAAGGAGGACTTGAATACAATGAAATTTTCAAGAGAACTGGAAGACTAAATAGTGGAAGACCAAAATCACATGTAACTTCAACGATAGAAAACAAAATCACAGTTTGCTCGCGCAGTCTAGAAAGGAACGCAAAACTAGAGGCGACAAGCTATTGGCGTCAGACGTGACTGAAATGGGCTTAAATAACAATGATCAATGATGGAAATGTTCTGAAGTAGGCATGAGTGTAGCGCAAACTGCGGTTGCTGTTGCTCCTCTGAATGGGAGAGATTAAGAAACTCTACAGCAATGACTGTTATGCCATTGGGCTTCGACTCCAATTAGCTCTGGTTGCACCGTCCAACACGAAAAGTTTCCTTTGTCACTGTACACAGTAGTTGTAGAAAATTGAGAAGCAATTTATTTTTTGGACGACCCAAGATATTAAACAACATAAAACCTAAACATATTTACATAAATATTTTTGAGAATTTGAACACAAAGAATTTAATATACATAAATATGAGTCTGTCAATTCCAATACGCATAAATCTGCTTAATAAATATGATGATTTCACGTAACGGTAACGAAGATGGTCAGTCATCTGGTAAATATTCACTGGCTGAGGAGCAGAAGTAAAAGAAAAGCTCCGCTCCGTGACGTTACAGACAGCTTTGTGGAACTTTAAGTGAAATTAAAGAAATTAAATTAACTGAAAATTAACTAATATTTGTACTATGAATTTAAACGAAATTATAAAAATAATTTTATCAATATTAAATAAATTAAATATCTGATTTTATTTATACTTAATTATATATATTTAACTATATATATTTTTTTATTTTAGTTATTTTAATAATTTTCAGCGAATATGTTTTCCCTAGCAAAATGAGGATTAATATAAAACTTTATTTATTTAATTTTTTTTTTTTTTCAAAAAATTCCAAGCATTTATTGTATTTGAATATAAAGAATATATATAGATAAGTTTATTGTAGCGACGTAAGAACATAAAAATGTAGTTAAATAAAATAAATTTTTACTTGTAAATATTAAAATAGAAATATGATACTAAAGCAAGCACTAAATAGTGAATACATACATACATAAAAAAATTATTATGTACTTAAACAAAAATTCTTCATTTCTCAGCTGACTATTTTGGTGCTACAAAAAGATTTATTTGAGCAATAGAAAGAAATTTGAATAGAAACATCCTAACGAGGATAAGAAATTTTGAGAAGAAAGCATACAAAAATCCATAATCTAGAAGAATTAATTAGAAAAATAGAATTTGAAAAATCACAAACACATAAAAATAAACAAATACAAAATCAATTAAGCTCAAATACATTAAATACACTGAAAAATTAAAATGTTCGTTTTATAAAATTAAAAATAATAAAATTAAAAAATATTAAAGTTAATAAAAAATATTAAGAAATAAAATTAAATTAAATAAAATAAAGAAATATAAAATAAAATTAGTAAAATAAAATAAAATAAATTTAAAAAAATATATGTAAAATAAATTAAATTAAATAAAAAAAAAACTAAGTATTAAAATAAATGATATAAAATAAAATTTAAAAAATTTAATCTAATTATTTTAATTAAAAAAATTGATAAAATAATAAATTAAATTAATTTTTTTAAATCAAATAAAATATAAAAAAATTTAATTAGTTTAAAATAAAACTAAATTAAAAAAAAAAAATTTAACTTAAAAAAATACTAAATATTAAATAAAATAAAATTAAATATAATAAAATTTAATTTAATATTATTTATTTTTTTTTAATTAAAACACAAATAAATGAAATTTTTTTAAATCAAATAAAATAAAGAAAAATAAAGAAAAATTTTTCTTTAAATAAAATTAAACAAAATAAAAATAAAACAAAATAAAATAAAATAAAATAAAATAAAATTTAATTTAATTTAATTTAATAAAAAAAATTAGAAAAGAATTAATTAAATTAAAAAAAAATCAAATGAAATGAAAAAAATAAAATAAAAAGAAAATTAAAATAAAATAAAATTTAATTAAATTAAAAAATTAAAAAATAAATAAAATATAATATTTTTTAAATCAAATAAAAAATTTAAAAAATTAAATTAAATAAAATAAAATACAATAAATTAAAAATTAAATTAAACTAAAATATTTTTTTTTAATTTTTAAAAAATCAATTAAATTACATTAAATTAAATTAAATTAAATTTAAAAAATAAAATAATATCAAAATTTAAAAGCAAAAAATAAGCAAATGAACAGAGCGGAAAAAAATTATTGAAATAAATAAAAGTAAGGCAAAAGGAAAAACAAAATATAATTTGATAAAATAAAGAAATGAATAAAAAAGAAGTAAAATAATTGTTACAAAAAATAATAAAAACAAAAAATATTATGAAATAAATAACAAAATGTAATAAAATGAAATAATTTTCTTAAATATAAGTATAAATACACTTTTTCGTTGTTACCTTATAACTCAAGAACAAATTCATCGAGTTCAAGAAAACTTATACAGGATATCTTGCAGATGGTTTATAAAAAGTTTGTCTCAAATCTGGAGTTTCCGGCCGCTATGCTGATGGATGGATGACTAAGTTCCTCCGAAACGGCTAAACCGCTTTAGACTAAAATTTTTGTATTTATTCAAATGAACTCGAGAATAATTCAGAAGAGTTGCCACCTGTTTTGAAATTGCTAACTTATTACCTTCTTAGTATTCCGTAATGTGTCTGAACTCAAGCTAAATGTCTAAACCGAGTGTGATAAAAGGTTTGTTTGTATCTAAATGTGCTTAAGAATGATTTACATTTACAAATGCACAGAGCTGCCACCTGTTTTGAAATTTTAATTTGAAAAAATGGGAAAAATTAAGGAAATACTACAAGTAAGGGTATTAAACTGAGGAAGTTAGAAAAAATCATCTCGAAAACTGATTTTTGAGCAGCGTTGCCACCTATATAAAAAAGTTAACCAAAATAATAATAATACATTATAAAGTAGACATTAGCATATGCTTAACCGTAGCAAGAGGTCTCTAAAGCTTAATGGTGTAAAAATTTCTGAGAAGAGTTGCCACCTGTTTGGAAATTTTAGTTCCTTCAAATTGTTAAGTCAAATAAATTATGATTTTGAGAGTAAAAGGAAGAGTGCAACAAGTTTTTTGGGGTAGCCATCTGTATTAAATTAAAAACAGTCAAATTGTTAAGATATTAAGCGGTACAATATGGGTATCAAGTTGAAGATAGTTAGGAAAAACTGACTTCGAAAGTATTTTTGAAAGGAATTTGCGCCTGCTTGAAAGATTTTATTTAAAATAATAATTTCACAAATTAAAAATAAAAATGGTGATAAAAAATTAGAGAGATTTCACAGAGTTTATGAAGAGACTTGCAATAGTTTAAAAATTTTAATGAAGTTTTTCGGTGAAAAATATTTTTGAATAATCTTGCGACATATTTGAAAAATTTAATCTGCGACCAGATGGCAAATACGCAACTGAAGCTGCCAAATACAGTTGTGAAAAATTAAAAGGGAAACTAATCGTTTGGGGTGAATTCAATGGAAAATAATATAATAATAATAATAATAATCTTAAGAGGCTTTCTGATGAAGATTTTCGTGAAAGTGATCAGAGATTTTAGACAAATTATCCCTCAAAATATATAAACATAAGATAAACAATTTATATAAAAATGATTGAAATGTTAATAAAAATTGTCTGATTTTTTCATTTTTTTTTTTTGCAATATTTGTTTTGGTCTAGGGAAACGCACTAGGATACCGTTATATAAAATTAAATTGAATTAAAACAAACTAAATTAAGTAAATTTAAATCAAATAAAATATAAAAATAAAATAAATTAAATTTAAAAAAAATAAAATAAAATAAAATAAAATAATTAAAATAAAACAAAATAAAGTTTAAAAAAAATTTAAAAAAAAAAAAAATTAAAATAAATCTAAATATAAAGTAAAACACAAAAAAAATAAAATAAAATAAAATAAAATTAAATTAAATTAAAATAAAATAAAATAAAACAAAATGAATTAAAATTAAATAAATAAAATTCAAATAAAATAAAACAAATGTAAAACAAAATAATATAAAAAATAAAATAAAATGAAATGAAACTGGAAATAAAAAGAATTGAAATAAAATAAACAGAATAAAATAAAATAAAATAAATAAAATAAAATAAAATAATAATAATATAAATTAAATTAGCTTAAAAGAAAATAAAATAAAATGAAAAAATTGAAAAAGGAAAAAAACGATAAGCGAAACAGCGCAATAAACCGAAAAACAGCTTAGCGAGAACACAAAAGCACTTACTAGATAATTAAATAGTTTTAAAAGCTTAATTAGACGAAAACTTCTAGCATATAATCAGTGATAGATATATGTATGTATATATATTCAATTGTTATATAACTAGTGTAATACATACACGGCATAGCGTTTAAGTTCAAATATAAAATACAATATAGTAATAATAATTACAACAACAACAACAACAACAAAAACAAAAACTCTAGCCTTTAAGTGCAAAGCAAATAAAAATTGAATTAAAACGTGTGTGCATGTGCGCGAGCGAGTGTGTATGTATGTATGTGTATGTGTGTGTGTGTTTGTGCAATCATATGCAATTTAAGTAGTATAAATTGAAATTAAGTAAGTATGTATGTATAAATGAACACAAATTAAATAAATGGAAATGAAATTACAATAAAAACTACACTCGATACACATAAAAGTAAAGAAATTAAATAAATTAATGCGCAAAGGCAAAAGCAAATGCAATGCAACGAACGAACGAGTGACTGAGTAAGTATGTGAAGTCAGTAAGTAAGTAATTCAATCAAAATGCGAGCGTAAACGGCTAACAGTACCATTTATAACGGCACAAAGGAGTTAATTCAATCGAATAAAATGCATATTTGCTGGTTATAGCATACAAATGCATATACATGCCTAGGCAATATATTACTCAAATACATTTAATTGTCTGTGTTTTCACTTTGAAAAGCGCTTCGCATTTTTTTGTTTTTTGTTCTTTTTTTTTAGTAAATAATAAATTAATTTCCGTTATCATCAAATTCACATTTTCGCCTTATTTCCTCAACGCTAACTTTAGCTCTACCAACAACACTTTTTCACACATTTTTTTCGTTCTCTTCGTACAACCACCGCTAACGCTAACGAAATTAATTGGAAATTCACACTGCTTTTGTAATTCATTTAATGGTTTTGTTGGCAAATCGCACGCTTTTGCTATTGATATGCATTGTGTTGGAAAACCACATGCTCGAATGTCCAACAAATGCTTTTCATAACGGCTGATCCATTACGAGGCTCCCTACCTTTTTAAAGAAAAAAAACAGAAAATTCAAATTTAATCGAAAATGTTTATTATCATTCGAAAGAACATTCCTTGGCATTTTTTTTTTCATCGGCATCATTTTTGAAGAAATATGGACCGATGGTTCCATCGGCCCACAAAACACACCAAACCGTTGTTTTTTCTAGATGAAGTGGCAGCTCTTGTTCTCCGTCCCAAATGCGGTAATTTTGCTTGTTTATATACCCATTGAGCCAGAAATAGGTCTTATCGCTGAACAAAATTTGGCTCGAAATCGTCCTTCTTGGAACTTTTCAAGAGCCCTTAGAGCGAAGCGACGTCACTTGGGGAGGTCGAGCGGCTTCAGTTCATGCACAAGCTATATTTTGTACGTTTTCACCTTAAGATCTTGACTTAAAATGCGCCAAGTCGTTCCATACGTCAGTCCGAGCTCCTGCGAACGGCGTCGAATCGACTCTACACTGTCTTCGCGTACACTCTCAGCTACGGCCGCTATATTTTCTTCAGTGCGTGCTAAACGCGGTCGAATATTATCCATTAATGAATGCTGGGTCTCAAGATGGGTGATGGTTTTGCGAATAATATGCTCAGGTGGCCGATTATGTTGACCATAAGTTGAGCTAAGCGCGCGAAACAAATTATTTACAGAACTTGAATTTTCGTAATAAAGTTGAATGATTTGTAAACCTTGTTCAGGCGAAAGTCTTGATCCATGATGAAATGCCAAAAAAATACTGAACAAAAATAACATGACAGCTTGACACGACTCATACGTGATCTGTCAAAAAAAGGCTATTGAAAAAAGTACCTCTACTTGGATCACCCTCTACTTATATAACATACATACGAGTATCTATGACAAAGGTAAATTGTTTGGAAAAAAATTTGTATTATTTTATTTTAATTTTTTTTTATCTTAAATTTCTTACATTTTGTGAATACTTTGAAACTGCATAGTGTTAAGCTTAAAGAAAACGCATTTTGTATTTATCGAAATTAAATTTAATGCGTTATAGGGCAACATTAGAGCTAGCAAAATGTGCAAGGGTCGCATTATATATTTCGAAATTAGAGAACAAAAACAAATATTATTGACAGCAAATTGCTTTAATGTTTCTCAAAATATTCTCCATTAAGATCTATACACTTCTGCATACGTTTGAATCAGTTGTCGAAGCATTTTTCCCAATCTGATTGAGGTGTCTCCGAAGCATGCCTTCTGAATGCACCAAATCTCTTCAGATATCGGAAAACCTTGACCTGTGAGTTTATTTTTCACTTATGGAAATAAAAATAAGTCATTCGGTGTTAAATGAGGACTATGTGGTGAATGTTTTATTAAATTGCTGTTTTGAGTTCTCAAAAATTTAGTTACTTGAGTCGATGTATGAGAGCTCGCCATGTCGTGGTGAAGAGTGATCCCTCATCGACTTTTGGTTTCGTAATTTCTAAAAAGACAACTAACAAACAAATGGTTGTTTACCACTCAGAATTTACTGTTCTGCGTTGTTGTAGTGTGTTACGGTTGAGACATGTCCGGTTTTTCCAAAAGAAACATGCAGCCATCTGCTTGGAAGTGATTCGTGCGCAAACATTTTTTGTTGGATTCAGCTCATTTTGAAACACCCATATAGCCAACTGTTTTCGGATGACCTTCACTAAATCCGTCCGTTACAAGCGTATTGTGTGAAAGCTTCAAGCCCACGATCAACAAACTGATCAGCGCTTATCGGAGTGACTTTAGACCTGGCAAATCCACCGTTGATTCACCATGCGCCAAATTTTGGAGACGACCACAGAGAAAAGAATCGACACACACCACCTTTTCATCGATTTTAAAGCTACCTTCGACAGCATGTCAACGAACTTCCTATACGCCACTATGTCTGGTATTAATGTAATTGGTCATAACAACCGCACCGTAAGTTCTGCGTTCTCCAGGTTGGACAACGAAGCGAAGCGAATGGGTCTGGTAGTGAACGAGTGCAAGACGAAATATCTTCTGTCATCAAATGAACAGTCATCGCATTCGCGACTTGACTCACACGTCACTCTTGACAGCCATAACTTCGAAGTCGTAGATAATTTCGTCTATCTTGGAACCAGCAATAACAACACCAACAATGTCAGCCTTGAAATCCAACCCAGAATCACTCTTGCTAACAAATGCTACTTTGAACTGAGTAGGCAATTGAAAAGTAAAGTCCTCTCCTGACGAACCAAAACCAAACTCTACAAGTCGCTCATCATTCCCGTCCTAACATATGGTGCAGAAGCCTGGACGATGTCGACATCCAACAAGATGGCGCCAAGAGTATTCGAATGAAAAGTTTTGCGGAAAATTTACGGTCCTTTACACGTTAGCAACGGCGAATAGCGACTACGCTGGCTATTCCGGTCGCCCCTCGGCAGGGAATGTCAAGCCCTCCAAGTATATTTCTGACATGAAATGAAAGGCTCCTCATAAAAAACCATCGGCCGTTCAGAGGTGGTTTAGAATAAATTTTAGGTGCCTTCATTTGTTGGAAAAATATCAACACGAACACCAGAAAATGGAGGAGGAGCTCGACTGTAAATCGACGGAAAATCGCTTAAGCTCAAACAAAGTGCCAATTACGTCGGTCAACAAAAAAATGATAAAAATGAAAAGAAATTCAATAAAATGAAATTTATCCTGCTCCCAACAACTGTTATCGATTAATCGACTGCTTGATACTTGATACTTGATAAATACCAAAGAGCTAACCGCTAACAAAGTTTCAAGGTACCAAAGCAATGATTAAGCGAAAACGGTTAAATCAAATTCCCACTTAAAACAAAAGTTGTTGCTGTGAAGAACTACAGAGAGCTGAAATGACAAGCGCACACGTGCATGCAGTGCATACATACACACTGTAGGAATTTTAAATTTACTTCCTCGAAGGCCGACACGGTAAAATCTAGAACTCAAACCGAAGTTATGAACTTTCACAACCAAATATTCATTCCTATATACCAAGTGACATGTAAATGTTGTAAATCGTAGCCGAAGCTGTAAAATCCAACAAAACCACTGTACTTTCGGATACGAAGTCACGACCATCTCTCTCAGTATCAAGTAGGAATCAGTAGGAAACCGGCCGCAGTGCTATATAGTACAATTGGAAACGTAAGATGAAACCAAGTTTTAAAATTCAATTCTACAGAACTTAAGTCGAAGAAGTGAAGATTAGGTGTATCGAACTATTGAAATTTGTACGTATTCCAAGTGTGAATTCAAATTGGAGTTTTGAATCTCCTGGAAACTAAGTCACGTCGTTCTCTTTATCTAGTCGGACCCAAGGAAGATTAGTCTTAAGTATATTGAGCCCCACCAACGCTTTCTGCTTGTTAAGTACTGAGGCGGAACTTAATGTTGACACAAAATTTTACGATTTGATTCTTCGGAGCTCTAGCCGGGGTAGACTCAAAGTAGGTCGACAGTCTCTGAATTTTGAAACCGAAATCTCTTACTCTGACAGATTCCGAGTCAAAGTGAGAGCTTCGACGCCTTCGGAACGGAGGTCATGTTCATTTTGCTAGAAACCACGAATCAAAGGTAGACCAGTCGCTTTGAAAAGCACACACTGAGTTCCATCAACTGGTATAGTTTGTTGTACATTGAGTCGGAACTGTAAGTTTATACGAGGTTATAAAGCAGGTCAGAAGGCTCGAGCTTTTTAAGCCGAAATCATATATATCTGTTACTTTAAATATTTCCGAGTCGAAGGGTCACGTCAAATGGAAGTTTCAACTTCAACCAACGAGCTCAATTTCATTAAATAGAATAAATAAATAGAGCCTACTGGAGTCGACGGAGCCTACGAATTTGATTCGGAACCGAACATTTCAAACTCTCCTCGTTGGAACCATTGTAGAAGTCTGCATCAAAGATATACTAAGAACTTTTCAAAAGATCCCTCCTGCAGGGGCCGAGCATGAAAATCGTTACATTCCTACTCTACACCAACACGCCGGAGTATAATCCACAAAGGCACCAAAGGCAACAACACTTAACGGGATGAGCGAAAGCTAAAAGTGGAAAAAGATACCAGCTCACCTGCACATTTAGGGGCGATAGAACGTGATAATTAAAAACGCGATGAACTCACACGTCACCTCATAGCGTCTCTTCCTCCCCACTTCCACCGCAGGTGACTGAAACTTACACCAACACACGCCGAGCAGAGTGCCACCAAGTGCCAACACAAGCCGCGTACCTGCGTGCCTGCAAGCCGGTGAAGTCTCTCGACAATCAGGAATCCATCAGTGACAAATTAACAAGCAGAACAGCAACAGCAAAGCATCACATTGCCACATCACCACATAGCGTGCAACCAATGAGAGTGCCGAATGGCAGCTTGATGTAAGCGTCGAAGCGTAAAGTTGAAAGTAGCTAAGCGCATAAAAACGCATTAGGAAAGCGCATATTTTTCCACAGGCCACATGCTATATTAGCGCGGATGCAAAATTAGCTGGATGGGGCGGTGAGGGGTGCGTTTTCGCTTGCGCTCGTTATGCGAAAATTATGCACACATACTCGTATGCCCTGCAACGAAACACAGGACCTCCAACAACACGCGCACTCGCTCATTGTTGCCATCAGGCTTTGTGGTCTTCTTGGTTACCGCAGTGGCTTCAGCAGCAGCACAGTCAATTGTCGCCCCCAACAACGGCAACGGCATTGGTAGTAATGATGGTGCGGAGCGGGCAGGAGCGCTTATGTCACGCTGTGCTGCTTAGCTTGTGAATTGCGGCCAAAGCCAAAGACACAAGGCAAAGTGGAGCAGCAGCATGTGTGAAAGCTCAGCAGCGCTCAGTAGCTAAAGCAGGTCAAAGGCGAAAATGCCATTGGCGTTGATTGTGTTTGACAGCTTGTGTGTACGAGTATGTTGTAACCGTTATCTTATTGACACAAGTGGAAGTGTCGCGGCCATTGCCGTTTGATGCTATTCGTTACCAGCGCTGGGATATTTCTGCGGATGCATCTAAATTAGTTCAATTTAGAACTACAGAAATTTACTCAAAGGGCAGAACAGGGAGTACATGCATACAAACAAGAGGAGATGCTCTTAAGGTAAATGAGCAGAGATGCAGGCGGAGAGCCCAAGGATGTGTTGACTTCACTTGAGCTTTTCAAAAGAATGGAGTTTGCCATTTTTCTCTACTTCCAACTGCCATGGGTCGGACCACGACGAAGACGCTCCGTATCGACCAACCGGCGGAGAACTTGTGATGGAGACTCGGTTTCCAACATTCTGTATCCGCCGACAGAAGCAGAGGATGAGGAAGACTTCCCCATCGTTGAAATAATATAGGTGGAGAAGGACATGGCTTCAGTTGGTGCATTCAATTGACGCCATAAAGCGTAAATAAGAACCGACCGACGATCTTTCGTTAACAAGGCTATAATCGCATAAGCGAATGAAAGATAAAGTGAGTTACAGGGAGGTGTTTTTCTACCGATGTGTTCTCCGGTACAAGAATCCAAGACTAGTTTCACTAGTACTGAGTTGAGAGATTCTCTCCAGGTTCGATACTGTTAAAAGAAAAACTTCCACAGTTAAGCTTTCGAAGAATTCTTGTCTACTTTAGTCTACGTAAGACAGTATAAGGGCTTGATACGCTCTAGATGATGCTCGGATTCCCACTTTGTTATTTACCGAAAGCAAGTATATGAGTTTCAGAGCCTCACTCTAGTACATTGTATCTCATATGTACTTCATCCACTGTTGTTGTTGTTGCTATAGCAGTTCACTTATCTCGCCTAGAGTCAAGTATGTTTAGTCCTTCTAGTCTTTTAACGGGAGTACCAGGAAACGTGCAGTTTCGACGGGCTCTGACTAGAGGGATACAGGTGTTAGATGAGTTGGATTGAGTGGCATGCAAAGTGGTGGTTAGTGTCGAGGGCGGATTCATTACATTCGCGGAAGAGTGCGAGACTCACGCGTGCACCTGCTCTGCAACCGAACATAGTCAGTTTGAGCTGACTTTGGTGAGTTTTCCCAGAGCTTCTAATCTCTTTTTACTTGATCGCAAACTTTAGTCCAATTCTAAGGCTGACGCTACCAGCACACAAGCCGGAAAAGGCAATTCTAAGTTTCTTTTATTGCTACCTCATAACTGATTTTCACTTGACTCCTTTTTCCAATGGAGGAGACTTCGTAGTTATTTTTCAGTGTAGAGCCTTGTTTCCTTCCCTCTCTCCTCTTATCTTCGTGAGCGCCGTATCCAAAAGATGAGAGTAACCGTTTTCTAAGCGGAGCTCTTTTGGGGATTTCATAGTTAGATACTAAAACAAATGCTAACTTACAGTTACTTCTACTTAATAATAAAAAAATCAGTTCTGTACCTAATAAACCAATTCTGGTGTAAATAAACAAATTTTTTTATGAAAATAATTATTACAACAAATCTAGGAAATTTCTCTTATTCAGATAAAAGTCTTCAATAGCGTTATGTAAGAGCCAGCAGTGCTTACAATCTGGAAGTAAATGAAATTT
Source organism: Neoceratitis asiatica (assembly GCA_030068015.2). Lineage (NCBI taxonomy): Eukaryota > Metazoa > Arthropoda > Insecta > Diptera > Tephritidae > Neoceratitis > Neoceratitis asiatica. The sequence continues at coordinate 2,967,199 of CM061524.1, forward strand.
AATTAAATTTATATATGAATTTTAACGGTAATACACGATCTCCCCTCCCCCGCGAATACCCACCGATCGAAAAGCGGGCAATGATGGTGTAAAAAATGGCACCGCAATAGTTTTAGCCTTCTGCGCACGACACATCATCAGCAACAGCATGCGACGAGTACGCGCATCGCACTTATACCAGTCCACATCGTAAATGACCTCAGCGACCTTTAAGCTCTGGAAATGCGAAGAAACGACAATTACAAATTGCAATAAAAAGGAATTCCTTCAAAGATGTAAAAACTCACACTCTCGCTGACGTAAGTGCCGCCAATGCAGTAAAGGACGAGTTGTGTTAAGGCGGCGATGCTATAGCAGATGTACGTCAGAACACCAATGGAGGCGGAAGTCTGTGAAAGACCGAGAAACTTTATCAGTATTTATGGGCATATTAATTTTATTAGAAAAAGCCACGCAGGCAAACCTCAGGAAGAAAGCAAAAAAACCCAATAGTGAACCGATGAAGCTACTTGCATAGAGATGCTACCAAACTTATATTGGTCTGAAGGCTCTTTAGCTGGTAGAGGTCGCTAGAGAAGACGACAGTAGCTAAATGGGCTACTCTCACCAGCACTACGTACCGATTCCAAAAAATGCTTAAGCCGGTTGTGGAAGTCAATCTCAGGTTAAGCCGGTTGTGGAAGTCAATCTCAGACAGGCTTACGTTTTGGCTTAAAGTATCAGAGGATTCTACAAAGCTAAAAAGACTTATTCCCTGATTGTATGAATCAATACCTCTCTTAATTTGATTTGATTTGATAACCGTAAAGCTCGCCTTCCTTAATTCAACAAAGAAGCTGAAGGAAGCTACCTGTCTCAGCAGTGAACTTATCCACGTACGGAGTGGATCTCTGAGGTGGCTTTAGAGAGACAATTTTCTCGACACCTCTTCGTTCATCTCACATTGAAGCCTCCAGTTGGTTGTAGCTTTTTACAAGCGGAAGTGGCTGGTGGATCAACTCCTACTACTACTACTACTGTCCAATTGAGCTCAACTACCGGAGTAACGGGTTTCTCAGGCGAACATTGACGCAATACTAAGACTTCGAAGGTTCTTTTGACTATAGGTAGAGGAATCTTGTAGAAATAGAATTTCTAAAAGACAAGAAAGACAAGAAGGGCTTTCAGCCAAGCTGAGATTCAGCTTAGTTTCAAGTTGAATTCCTAAAAAGTAGATGATCTCTAACTGATATTTGAGAAACTCCTCACATTTAATAAGACGAAAGCTGGTCTAAGGTTAGATAGAGTATCAAAAGCATAACGAAATGTATCCTCATTATCATCTAGGTGCTCAATACCTAAGATATTTGGGTAGGAACTACATTAAACAATTCAAATTGGTTCTGAGGTACTACGTTCAGTTGGTCGACCGAACAGACATAAAGTTTTTTGCAACTATGACAGTAAGAGATCCTCCAAATACTGGGTGTCTGCATAGCATATGATCTACCTTGAAAGACTGCACACAGTACAACGGAGAGAGTGGACGTTATCTTCTAAGCTTGTTTTGCTTAGATGAACTCGGATCTGTTAGGACCTAAAACTATTGAGTTTCCGATTCATACTAAAAACCATAAATTGGATAGAGTTTAAACGAGGAAAGGATAACCGCTCCGATTCGTTTACCAATTTTGCCATCATAAAAGACCTCGAGCGCTCTCATAAGAGCCTTTTACAAGGTAGCTTCTTCTGGGTAGCACCCAGAAAGAGAGTCGTCTTACAAAACCAATCTACCTCTGCAAGAGTTGTAGATAGAAGATATCTGAAACCTTAAGTGACCTCCTTTCGGAATGTCCCATACTCTGAGAATACGGTTCTCCATTGACGGAAGTCTTTAGTGGCGCCAATTAGCAGCACCCATAATACATCGACTGCCAACTCAAAACACTGGTTCTATTAGCGTACGAAAGGCTCACGAGCTCACTAAGGGTATCACAATGAGCCTCTATGGTAACCTTTTCACCTGACCTAACCTTAAAGTTAAGTATTTTGTTAATAACTCAGTGCTACTACAGAACCCACTAATAAAATTCAGTAAGTCTTCTTCATCCTCCTCACTGACACAAACCCACTGGCACACACACTTCCACAATAAAACTCACCAATATTAAATCCAAAAGACTAAAACACAACACCAGCGCCGCCGATAGGAAATGCATCAGGACGATGAGTGAAAATTCCGCTGCAAAATCGCTGCACAGATCAATGATTTTGTTGTGACGCTCAACGAGCACCGACAATCTATACTGGATCCGCATATTTTGTACAAGCGATGAAGACTCCTCTGCAGCAGCCACCAACAACCAGCAAGCACCGGAGGCAGGGAGAGCGTGTAATGAAGAAAAGGAGAGGTTAAATTTTCTAATATGTAGTAGAGTGCGAAGCATGTCAGCGAAGCGAGTGCTGCGCTGGTTGAGCAGTTTGTTAGAATTTTGTAAATTGAATCAATCACTATTTGGCATTGACTTAGATGCGTGTGAGTGTTGTTAGTAAATTGTGGCACTTGATGATGTGTACGTGTGGTGTGGTGCGGTGTGATGCGGTGTTGTGTACTGTGTGCCGGTATTTGGATTCGTGAGTGGTATAAAGCAAATGAGACGTAGTTTGAGCGGAGGGGGAGCGGGTGTGTGAGCCATTCAATGCATATTTTGTACTTATATGGGGTTAAATGTAGGTTATGATGGACCATACTGAGTCCAGTACGTAGAATATAGACTTAGGTCTTAAAAATTCCGCTAAAGTCCAAAGACAGAAATTTCAATAAGAGCTGCACTCGGCCAGTCTTTCCTCCACGACTCCAAACTCATACTTGACGCACTGTGTTACTGGGCAATTAAACAAGTTTGCTTCAGAGATATCTCAAAAGAAGCTCCAAAAACTGTGGAACATCAATCTTCATACTTGACGCGATATTAGATGTGGGCCTAGTTTTGTCTAAATTTCTACTGATTTCTTACTTCGGATGCTCTTCTACCAAGACAGAACTCGATCTTCAGTGATAGGGTCAGAACGCCTGTTGATAGTGTTTTAAAAAGTATTTTTAATCTATCTTAAAGATCTTTCTTAGGGTATGCTGTTCAACTTAAGTCAAGAAGGGGTTTAGATATACCGAGCTCCTTTAATGCTCCAAGTTTCACAGGAGTGAGTTGTTTGCCCAGCAGGAACTTCAGGAAGACCCCGATTAGAGAGTTGATTAGAGTTGTTTCTGGTTCCCACAAGATTAGACCTTGCACTTACTCTACAAAATAATACCCTCCCTAGACAGAGTCTTCACTGGGTGACTTCACCGATATCCATATGTACACTGCTCGTTCCGAGAACTAATTTAAAAAGTTTCAAGATTGTATTGGTATGTGTGCGAGTCAAATGTTCATGATCTCCTTGAAAGGAGCGTAAAGATTCCGTGGAAAGCTATCTAAAGTTTTAAAGTGTTTAGCGCAACAGTCGTTTCTTCTAAGTGCCAGTCTAGAATAGCCAACGACAATCGCCAACTCAAAGCTGTCTGCGCAGAACTTACTCAGTGAGTCCGGGATGACGTGCTATGTGTTTTAAAGCTGTCAGACAGTTAAGCCTTATCCAGTAAACTTTCAACTGGACCTACACAAATAGCCACTTCTTGAATAAGAGAGTTAAACCACTGCATGGGAAGAATGCACTTTTCCTTTCAAAGAGTGCCTGAACTTTCGCCTTAGACACTTACTAATACAACCTTGAGGCTTTGGAAATGAAAACCCACTTCGGTATTTTAACATGCCGTGGCTACGTTTTTGAAAATGAAAAATAAATCTTAAAAGATTCGGCGGACTCCACAGTCGTCTCTGTATTCGGTAGGTCTTTTTTGGACATGATGATGAGGTATGCTTAAGAGCAAGAGTAACAGCGCATCATCGTAAGAAGTTCCAACCCAGGGATCTAAAATATTTAGATTAGTTTCTGCGGTCTGTTCTGGCGGCCGCGATAGCCGAGTTCATCGAGTAGACGAAGGACGCCGAATGAGACAAAACTACATTTGGTGCCGATTCCGGTTAGGAATTTAAGAATTTCCTAGCGATGAGGCATGGTTCTTGTAAAATACGACAACAACAAGCAATAATTTCCACGAACGAATATTAAAGGAAAGGCTCGGAATCTTATCCGGCACATTATAAAGAGTCAGAGAATCCATCCACATTAAATGGTGTGATGCTTCGCTCCAAGGCCTGAATCGAAGCAGGATTGTCCGCATAGACTTTAGACTTTACATATCCCCACAGGAAAAAGTCTAACGGTGTGATATCACGCGATCTAGGTGGCCAATCGACCGGCCCAAAACGTGAAATTATCTGCTCATCGAAGTGTTCACTCAATAAATTCATTGATTGATGCGATGTGTGGGAGGTGGTGCTGCCTTGTTGAAACCAAATGTCGCGGAGATCATGAGCTTCAATTTCGGTTATCGTGGCGCGATAACGATCGCCATTGTCGGTTACGTTCTCACCGGCATCATTTTTAAAGAAATATGGACCGATGATTCGACCAAGCCACACCTAAACGTTGAATTTCCTGGATGAAATGGTAGCTCTTGAATCTCTTCAGGTTGATCTTCGTCTCAAATGCAGCAATTTTGCTTGTTTACATACCCATTGAGCCGGAAATGGGCCTCAACGCTGATCAAAATTTGGCTCAAAAACATTGGATCTTCTTGGAACTTTTCAAGAGCCAATAGAGCGTAGCGATGTCGTTTGGGAAGGTTGAGCGGCTTCAATTCTTGAACAAGCTGTATGTAAGAACGTAAATTTCCGTAATAAAGTTGAATGATTTGTAAACATTGTTCAGGCGAAAGTCTTTCCGTGATGAAATGCCAAACAACACTGAACAAAAATAAGATGACAGCTTGACACGACTCACGCGTGATCTGTCAAAGAAAGGCTATTGAAAAAAGTACCTCGACTTGAATTACCCTTTTTTTCCCTCAGTTAACCTACAGGCTCATCAATTTTGTACCTACCATATTTTCCTATGTTAGTTGGCGTCTAAGACCATCAATACATTTCATTGTAATAGAGACAGTGTGGCGGGCAGTTAGAACCAATATGCCGACGAGCCTCACTCTTAAGCCAATGGAACGAGTTCACAATAGAAGAAGACAACATTTTTCCATCTGTATGGCGTACAGCTGATGAGCTTTAAATCTAAACTGGCTCTGTAGAGAATTGCATTTGGGCATAAACTATGGGATCACCCTAATTCAAATAGCCCAAAATGTCCTCACTAAATATGTGACTAAACAAAAATGTGTGTAATTTCATGTATACATACATACACACAGAGATGCATTTATATGTATGTGTATATTTGTGTTTTTGTGTTTTTTTGTTTTGTTTTTGTACTTACCATCCTGCAATTCAGCGAACACATTACGTATGTCATGCTGCAGAATGCGAAACAAGGCAGACGCATACATACACGCACATAGGAAGAATCCATCCACCGCACTAAAGGTGAAGACAGTCATGGCACCGGAGAGCGTCAGCACGAGGTATGTGGCTGGGTAATAAGGCAAATTGACAAGCATATCCGGCAAACTGGCATCAAAAAACAGTGGAGGAAGGAGAAAGAGGGTAAGCAAAAAAAGCAGCAAAACACACACAGACATACATGCATACACACACACACAAATATATTTTAACTACAATAAAATTGCATAAAATGAGAATATAAATTTAGAAAATAGTTTGCATTCATGTTTCATGTATATATATATGTGTTTCATGTATATATATGTGTGCAAATTTCAACATATACGCATATTTAAACACACACACATGGACATATTTGAGTTATGTTGGATTCCATAATTTTTGCGCAAAAAAATGGTATTTTATAGTAGATTTATTGAATTTGTTGTTGCAACGACAGCTGGTTGTCATAAATGCTGACTTTCCATTTTACAAATTACGTGAAACAGATTGGGAATTGCGTGTGCGAAATGGTTGGTAGAAATGTATAGTAAATTGTACTAAAAACTGTTACTTTTTTACCAATAAAATATCAAAAAACGCTACTGGACTCGAATTTTAGAAGAAGAAAATTTTTTTTATTGAAAAGGCTGAATTTGGAATGCAGGCGCATGGATCGAAGAGTGGCGCGAGATATATGGTCACATTGCTATAAAGAGTGATCCAAGTAGAGGTATTTTTTTCAAAAGCTTTTTTTTTTTTTTTTTTTTTTGATAGATCACGCGTGAGTCGTGTCCAGCTGTCATGTCATTTTTGTTCAGTGTTGTTTGGCATTTCATCATGGAAAGACTTACGCCTGAACAACGTTTACAAATCATTCAATTTTATTACGAAAATTCACGTTCTGTAAAGAATGTGTTTCGCGCGCTTTGCTCAACTTATGGTCAACATAATCGGCCTACTGAGCGCACCATTCGCAACACCATCACCCATCATCTTGAGAACCAGCATTCATTGTTGGATAATATTCGATCGAATAGACCACGTCGAGCACACAGTGAAGAAAATATAGCGGCCGTAGCTGAGAGTATACACGAAGACCGTGGAGAGTCGATTCGGCGCCGTTCGCAGCAACTCGGACTGACGTATGGAACGACTTGGCGCAATTTACGTCGAAATCTTTAATTGAAAGCGTTCAAAATACAGCTTATGCGGGAACTGAAGCCGCTCGATCTTCCCAAGCGACATCGCTTAGCTCGCTCTACGGATTATTGAAAAGTTCCAAGAAGATCCGACGTTTTTGAGCCAAATTTTGTAAGGCGATGAGGCCTATTTCTGACTCAATGAGTATGTAAACAAGAAAAATTTCCGCATTTGGAACGAATAGCAACCTGAAGAGATTCAAGAGCTTCCATTTCATCCAAAAAACAACAGTTTGGTGTGGTTTGTAGGCCGGTGTAATCATCGGTCCATATTTCTTCAAAAATTATGCCGGTGAGAACGCAACCGTTAATGGCGACCGTTATCGCGCCATGATAACCGACTATTTGATTCCTGAAATTGAAGTTCGTGATCCCCGCGACATTTGGTTTCAACAAGACGACGCCAATGTGGGAACACATCGCATCAATCAATGGATTTATTGAGAGAACACTTCGATGAGCAGATAATTTCACGTTTTGGGTCGGTCGATTGGCAATCAAGATTGTGTGATATCACACCGTTAGACTTTTTCCTGTGGGGATATGTAAAGTCTAAAGTCTATGCGGGCAATCGCGCTTCGATTCAGGCCTTGGAGCAAATCATCACACGTGTCATTCGCCAGTTACCAGTCGAAATGCTCGAACGAGTCATCGAAAATTAGACTCAACGGAAGGACCATCTGAAGCGTAGCCGCGGCCAACATTTGAAAGAGATAATCTTCAAAAGATGAATGACAAAGAATGTTTTTTCGAATGGTAATAAACTCATTCCCCATTAAATTTGAATTTTCTGTGTTTTTTTTTTCTTTAAAAAAGTACCGAACCTCGAAATGGATCACCATTTAGTTAAGCGAATCGCAAGAAAATGGCTGTGCTGATGAAGTCGTGACGTCTAGATAATGAAAGAACTTCAGTTTTGAAAATTTTCGATGTAGTACGTGCTGATGAGAGCAAGTAAGGTGGAAGATCTCGATTCCGCTGGAATGGTCAGTTGATTAAGTAGGCGGTCTCCAATTCGCACCGAGTTGCGAAAAGAAGAAGCGAATGGTGTGGTATTTGACTGGGCTATAATCACGTAAGCGCCGCTTTCTATGCCTATTAAGAAGAAGAGAATGTGAGTTTTTGTTTCGAAGCTTCAGAGGCTGCTGGAACGGTTTTTTGATATGTAAAATTATTTGAAAATATGCTCCAGAATTATACTCAAATAAACTTTTGATACTCAGTGTCGCTTAGTACGCCAAGTTGTAACTTGCAAGCGATCTTTTGAAATAATTTCCTTAGACCGACGTACTTTTTCAGAACCGAATCGGAAGCTTTCAAAATTGCTTTATGAAACCAAAGCCAAGTTAAGGTTATACAACCATTAAAAAGTCCAACCAACTCCGTTAAAATCCAGTCAATTCTTCACCAAAGCAGGAATCTACATATCACATAATCATTTGTATGCAAAAAAATTATCCATAAGTTCAGAGCTGCAGGGTTTGAGTGAAGCGGAACTAATGTAAGCGTGGAACTTTTCAATTTGCTTCCTCGAAGACGAGAACTCAGATGTAAAATCAATAGTAATCTTGATACACCCGCTAAGCGTATTCTGAACCTTAACAATCGACGATTTTCTACCGAGCTCATTTGTGGTTTGCGTCTTGATACACTTAGTCTTCCAACAATTGGAGGGACTATAGAGCTTGTTCTAAGCTAACTTCGAACGGTTCTTTGAATTTTCATTAGGAGCATTTTTTATTTTTCATCAGAAATAAATTTGGAGGGTTTGAAATTCCCTGCCGATATGAGAAAGTCGAAAAGAGCTTCTTCCTTGGATCAAAATCGAGATATTTTCATTCCCAACTAAGCCAACATTCTGATAATCACTTATAGCAATACGAGTACTTATCTGAACTAAGCCCATAACACAGGTCTTCATCTGAATGGAAATAAATTTACTTCAAGCGGAAAAAAGGATCTCAATTGTACACATCAATCTTCAGTGCTTGGGAACACATCTAAAATTGGTGGTTCTTCGGGCTTCCGGAGCCGGCATAATGTTCTTGACGTTTAACGAACGTCTTCAGAGATATACGATAAAGAGACACATACCGCTTAATATAAAGAAATAACTGCTGTCTCGAGTACCTCAACACCATGGTGCTTTGGGGTCCTCAATAGCTACTGATAAAACTAGTTGAAGAGGCAATACGAGCTTCCCCCTGACATAGAACGTATCGAAAACGCGCCTAGCAGATTCACGATCTATCGACATTCTATTCTCATTGAGATTATTGCTTCCTGCTTTTGCTCTATTTCGGTCGAAAATTTACACGAGAAGAGCTAGCCTTAGTATGAGCCAGTAGCCTAGCAGAGTATGTCAATGATGCAGGAAACCACCGATACTATAAGGTCTGTTTTTGCCAAGGACTCTATGAACTGTTTATAATCCTGCTTAAGTAGCCTCCGTTGGCAGATACCCACTTAGACTTGCCGGGACGTTGTAGGAGGAATTTACACATAAATAGGAAGATTTGAATTCAAGCGCAATATTGGCTCTTATCCGAGTGGGTAGCATTGCGAATCGATATCTTGGAGATCTTGGGTTCCAAACCTAGTGCGATTAACATCCAAAATTATAGAATTTTTTTCCTAAATGGCATCTTCCCCGACAAAGAATGTCAACCACTCCGAGTGTATTTTTGAGAGAAAAAGATAAACTCTTCTCATAAGAGTTCAAAGAACCGTTCGTAGGCAGCTTTGCAAAACCCATAGGTCCCTCCAATTTGTCCCAAATTAGAACGGGGAGGAGCAGCTCGACCAAGAATCGCTTCAGTGGTTATAAAGCGCCAATTAAGTGTGTGTCTAAGCTTGGGGTTCAGCAGGGAGAGGAAGCTTAAAATTAGGGAAATGGTACCCTGAATTCCAGCCATATGGCTTTTGGATCAGCTTGGAGATGTGCTCCATATGACAAACTAAAGGTGGTTCTTGGCGATCTTTCTTCTTTTTGTCAAAATGAATTTATTGAATGGACCTCAGTGGTTGCTGCATGTGAGAAATTGGAGATGGTGCGGGTATACCATTCCTCTGGTATTTGATACGGGGAATTTATGGAGCACGTTGGCTCTTCAAAATTGATGCGGCGATAGAAACTCCATGAGGTTTTAGCATCACATAGGAATTTGGTGAGTTTCAGCTGATGCTGGCGAACATCTAAGTTTGCCCAGGCAAGCTTTCGAATATGTACAAATCAGCCCGAGCTCGGCATCTAAAAGACACTTTCGGTTTAGAATTGGCTAAAGCCTAAAAGTAGGCGGAGAATATCGAGCGTGGGGTGTTGCTCTCTTAAGCATAATCAAAAATTTTCAATAGAAATGTGACCGTCCGGAGGTGCTCTTTCCGTCTAAGTAAGATTTCTTCTTCTGAAAGTACGGCCCAAAACTTTCAAGAGTACTAGTGAAAATGGAGGCCCCTAAAAACATTTGAATCCCAATATTTTTAGCCTCCAAGACTCGCTGACACATTTAGGTTCAATACAGTACTGAAAATGGGCTTGCAATTGAAATGAATAAAAAAAATTCAAATTTCCAATTCAAATTACACTGTCGGCTAGGTGTGAAACACTTGAAAATTTTCACAAGCACATACTCACTCCCATACAAGCACATCGAACAACTTACATAACATTGAAGGGCAACAAAAGTTCCACATCCAACGCCTGCCACTTGTAGTAAGCCATTTTGAGCAGCGGCAAAATGTTGAAAAACGTATTCGTGAGCGAACCAGATGCGAGCAGGATAAAGGATAAAATCGAAGCGAACGAGGCCAGCGGCTCCATGATGTGGCGCTTTTCGGCGCTTGTATCTGTGATAAAGGGGGTGGAGGAAGTGGATTAAATGCTGGTTAACAATTTTTCAAATCAACTAGAAACCACCACCGCCGCGCACTTACCCAATAACAACAACGTGCCCAAACCATGAATCACACGTTGCCAATGCTTGTGGCGTCCAAAGAAAATTGTCATTTTCAATAGCGAGATGACCTTGGTAACGCCCGGACACAACGCCTCCAGAGCGCTAAAGAGTTCGTACAGATAAACCAAACCGTATGTTACCTCACCAATACCACCAACAGCCACAGCAAATGTATTCACATAAAAACGTAACACTGTTAACCAGGTGCGTGGTCTCACGGCTGGCTGTGGCCAAAAACCAACGATGCGCGCCGATATGCGTGGTATACGAAAGAAGCTGCGCTCGATGGGCACTTGTGAGCGCAATAAATGTTGCATACTTTCAAATGCTCGGCTCGGTGTGTCTTCGAGGGCGAATGTAGAGACGTCGGCGCGTCAATAACAACACTAGAAACAATACCAACAATCAGTTGAGTGCGAAATTGCCGGAGCTTAGCTGGTGGCGCACGAATTTTTCACTAACGAATGCAGCTAATCGAAATGTCAGAGTTTATTTTATAGCAGCATGTGAATTGTAGATTTGTGGCGTGTGTGTGTGCTCGTACTCGGAGCGTGCTCTTCCATGCAATATTAGTTTTGATGCTACTCGCAACATTGGCTCGTACATGCGTTTGGGTACCGCCCTCAAGCAATGCGTGTAATTACCAAGCATGGAAGTACACTAAACGAGGCTGCGTGCCTTGTGTTGCTGTATGGCTGTGTGGCTGTGTGGCTGTGTGGCTGTACGACTATTAATAACAGTGTGCGCTTGAAAATTTTGTAACTTTTTAAGTGGTTTTCGAAAATTTATAACAACATTTTCCAAATCAAAATAATAATTAAAAATTTCCAACAAAATTTTCATTCGGCGGCAAAACTTTTAATTACAGAGATTATAGAAATATTTTAAAAACAAATTCAAAGTGTTCCATAAGTTCATTAATTTTTCTATGCGTTTCCCATTTGTCGTTCTTGGCTCTCTCGTAACTTAAAGAAGATATTGGAGACAAAGTATTGTCTCTATTGCCATTTCCATATACAATTGTACTATGGGAAAAAGCAGAACTCTCTTCCAAAACTCTGAAAAGTGTGCTATCCTCTTCAGATCTCTCGAAAAAGGTGTTCCGTGGTTTCTGTTCATGAATTAGCTGACATATTTTCGATCAGTCTTCCAGAGCTTTTGCAAAACCACGGTTAGTCACAAGTTTTTATGCGGCTACCTCTTTTCCAGAGTGTTCTAGTGGTGCAGTTGCCTTACGGACGCGTGGATTCTTAGTTAGTTCGCGTGCACGATATAAAGTTGGACTCTTAGGCTTTCACAGGGATAGAAAGTAAAGGGCTGTAACCCTAATGGAAAAGCAATCTATAGTGACTGCTAAGGAGCCTCTTTTCATCTAAAGGAAACCCCAGAACTGTTTGTCAGGTGATGAGGGAGGCTCATTTAGGAGTAGGTATATCAAAGGCAACAAGCTACCGCAGACGAGAGCTAGAGAAAACCTCGCGAAAAAAGTTTCAAAGAACTTCAATGACAGGTGACCTACTTGGGCGCATCATGAGATGAGACCTAATATCTGTCAAGACACAGAGAGTGAGATGGATAGCTTTAAAAGTTTCACTGAGATTGAGCCAAAATAACCAAATAGCTAAAGATGGCTCAAAATACCACCCTAAAACGAAATGGAGAAGCTCTCGTTGTCGGTGAAGTACGAAAAAATAAAAGCTACCTCAACCACTTTCCAGCTTTGAAGGGACTAACATCAAAAGATTAAGATATTATGAAAACATCACAAATGGATCCCAGAGGTACAGTTTTTATGTGTTATTCAGGAGCATCAAAAGCATTTCGTACTGTGAGTACCGTCATTGAGGTGTCTAAAGATCCTCCAGCACAGGAAGCAAACGTTTTGGCAAAGCTCACCTACACAAACCCGGCATTCGTTGTCAGTGAGAAAAATATCTCAGCCAAACGAACCCAAACTTAAGATGGTACATCATCAAAATGTATTGAGGAGTTACTCATTGCAAGTTAAAGGTGGAACAATTAATGATAATTTGAACACCTCTTCCACTCCTTACAAAGAAGCTCCAAATAGACCAGGAAAGAGCCCTGGTGGATACTGGTGGCTTATAACTTCGGCTGCTTCCCACGAGTACTGATCAGCATTACCTACTAACGTAACATACAGAAACTTAGACGAGATGAGAAGTTCTCGAGCGAGACTCCTTACTGCTGTTCGATCGAACTAGCTTCTGAAACACAGAGGTCTTAATAAAAATCCTTCATAAGGATACGTGTAGCACAGTCCTTCGATTTTTACTCAGAAGCATCAGCCGGTTGCAAGGCCTTTGAGAGAGGTGGCGAATGAACCACAAAAGCTGGGGTCATATACAAGGGTGTTCACTTCACTTTTTTTAATTGCACTGATGCAGCGATAGAATACGCGACCTGTCTAAAAAGTTGAGTAAAGATCATATCATATTCGAATGACAGAACAATGTACAGAGATGCACTTTGCAGTGACTCGAGTGAACTTAGTGAAATGTTGCCAGACAAATCTGGTGTATAATGGAAAACAGAGAGGGTGAAACCACCTACAACTTTAAAATCGGCTCTTCACCAGTTTTTTCAACTCTCATAGTAGCAGAACCTTGTGTAGTAGAGATTCATGGAGAGAGGGGGTGGATTATAATACCAGTGACTTGATATCTGAAGTAGGAAGGGAAGTGGAAGTGTTTGCCATTAACCAGCCAACCGTGAGCTGAGTTGAGTTGGTGTGGCTGCCGTATTGTATGAACCACTTCATAGGCAACGAGGGCAGTTGAAAAAACTCTATCCTTTCTCATTGGTTTCCATAAAACAGTATCGACAGTATCGTGTTATTATTCCAATGGTGATAATGATGGAGAACTAGTCCAGAAGATGCATTTTTTTTAACTTTTTAAAACTTCTTGGGCTGACCATAAGCGCCTTGCCAAATTACATGTGGCTTCCGTATGCCATCTGTTATTGGAATTTTTGATTAATTGCAATCTTAGCGTATATTTGTCTTGATATTTCCGAGAAAAACAGGGAAGCCCACAATTTGAAGCCGCCTTCGAACAGCTGATCGATTTTACTAGAATCTTTCATCATCAGGACTTTGGAACTCTAGAAGCTGTTGGGTTACCGGATTAAAGAAAGGCTTTTAAATGTCGTTCTAATCAAAGTTCGGCCAGATGGCTCTCCAGTCTTTAGCATACATTGCTTTCTATCTGGCTACTATAGTCTCCATGGACCAAATAGACTGTTGCAGTTTCAGGAACTGGAACCACAAGGGACCAAAGGAATCCCCTATTCCTTCCAAATAATAGGTTTTTTCAAGGACCTCCAAATAGGCGTTTGCTGCTGGGATGACCTCTAAATTCGCCTCGAATTTCTTACCGGCCAGCCATGTCTTTAGGCTTTCTGAATGAGATAACAGTTCGCAGCCCAATTTATGAGTTATTACCATACCCGATGTACTCGTATGCACCCGTGCATTGTCTTGATGAAACAGCACTGTTTTCGTCAAAGCGGTGGTTTCTGCATAAACCCAATATTGAAACCGTCCAAAAGCACTGAATAATATTCGTCGGTGATCGTTTTACCCTTTTCCAAGGTAATCGATGTGAATGACATCTCGTGCACTCCAAAAAACTGTGGTCATGAACTTGTTGGCCGACAAACTAGCCTTGGACTTCTTTGATGCCCGTTCACTCGAAGAAACCCACTGTCTTGATTGTTCTATAATCTCTGATGTGGCGCGAAAAGTCGTTTGGATTGCGGTTGAACATAGCCAAAGACTCCTTTGAAGTGATTACCCGACTACGCCTATGGTCGTGTGTGAGCAATCAGGGCACACATCACGTTAATAGCTTATTCATGTCCAATCATTCATGTAAAATGTGATGTCAGTTGAGATGCCTACAGCCTCAGCTACATCACGCACTTTCATTCATCGATCGTCCAATGTAATTTCATGAAGTTTATCGATTATTTCTGGCCTGATAACACCTTTTGCGCGACCTAAACGTTCGGTGTCATCTATACTGATATGACCACAACGAATTTCAATAAAGCACTTCACCATTGAAATTTATGGTGCAGAGTTCCAATAGTATTTAAAAAGTCTTTCCTTGGCTTCGATGATGGTTTTTTACGAAAGAATTAATGCTTAGTCAGCACAACTAAGTGAATGGTTCTGAAGTGAACGAGGGCAAGCCGAAATATCTCTTGTCATCAAATCAACAGTCATCGCATTCGCGACTTGTTGGCAGACACAGCTTCGAAGTCCCAAATAATTTCGGCAATGTACGAACCAGCATCTTCAATCTAACGCAGAATCACTCTTGCCAACAGGTGCTACTTTGGACTGAGTAGACAATTGAAAAGTAAAGTCCTCTCTCGATGAACCAAAACCAAACTCTTCAAGTCGCTCATCATTTCTGCCCTGACATATAGTGCAGAAGCCAGGACGATGTCGACAGCCGATGAGTCGACTTTAGGAGTTTTCGAGAGAAAAGTTTTGCGGAAGATTTATGGTCCTTTGCGCGTTGGCAACGGCGAATATCGCAGACGATTGAACGAAGAGCTGTACGAGTTATATGACGACATTGAAATAGTTCAGCGAATCAAGAGACAGCGGCTATGCTGTCGTCCGAATGGATGAAAGCGCGCCAGCTTTGAAAGTATTCGATGGAGTACCCGCTGTAAGCAGAGAAAGAGGAAAACCTCCACTCCGTTTGAAGAATCAGGTGGAGAGCGACCTGGTATTTCCAACTGTCGCCAAACAGCAAAGAGAAGAAACGAGTGGCGCGATAAATTCAAAAAGTCCCTGACCAATCAAGCAACCCTCGCATAATCTTAAAAAAACAAACTCAAAAGTCTCACACTCATTCTCATTGCTTAGAATTTCAATTTTATTGCCGCAAAGAAAAGTATTTAAATTGAAATCTGAAATTTCAAACATTTCTCATTATCAAATTATCAATGTATGTGTGTGTGTGTATGTATGTATGTATTCATGTAATTACATAATAACTGTAAAATTTTAATTATTGCTTTTACGGAAAATAATTGTTTTGCTTTCATAATTTTTTCTTTGTTTTCAAATAAACTTGTTTTCAATATTTCATTAATTCAAAGCGGTGTGTGTGTGTGTGTGTGTTTGTGTTTTTGTGGGCGTGTCGCCCATGTCGTAAGTAAATGTGTTGATATTACTTACTGGTTAGCTTAATTGAATTTTATAAGCAAGTATTTACTACAACAACAAAAACAAAAACAACAAGTAAAGGGTGTTTTTTATAGAGGTATAGAACTTTAAGTTGGCTTTACTTTTCAAGATGGCGACCGATTTAACAGCTGTCAAGTGGTTTATTCTGAGTTTGGTTTGGGAAATCATCATGAATAGACTCACGCCTGAACAACGCTTGCAAATAGTGCAATTTTATTTCGAAATAATGGTTCTGTGTGGAAAACGTATTGCGCACTATGTCCATTTTAGCGATGTTTAGCGATGAAGCGTACTTTTGGTTGAATGGCTGCGTCAACAAACAAAACTGCCGCATTTGGAGTGAAGGTAATCCTCAAGTGTATGTTGAAACACCGTTACATCCAGAAAAACTGACTGTTTGGTGCGCTTTATGGGCTGGTGGAATCATTGATCCGTACTTTTTCAAAAACGATGGTGGCCAGAACGTTACAGTCAATGGTGATCGGTATAGAGCCATGATTACTAACTTTTTCATTCCTGAATTGAATAACCATGATGTCTAGGAGATGTGGTTTCAACAAGACGGCGCAACATGTCACACAGCTCGTGCCACAATAGATTTAGTGAAAGACACATTTGGTGACCGCCTAATTTCACGTTTTGGACCTGTGAATTGGCCTCCAAGATCTTGTGATGTAACACCGCTAGACTACTTTCTGTGGGGCTATGTAAAGATTATCTTTTGCATAAATAAAATTCATGTCAGTCGAATAATCCATCGTTGTTTTATTGCAACTTAAAGTTCTATACCTCTATAAAAAACACCCGTTAGTTAAAATAACATTTTTGTGTATGTGTGTGAGTGTGTAAAAGTTTTCTTAAACACACCGCCCACTGTTTTCTTTGTCTGCATAAATACATATCTACGCACATACGGCCATACATATATACATATTGACTATTTAGCTTCGTTAGACATTATGCTTAGATGGCATTAGGAGTGAATGAAAGTTTTGAAGTTGAAATCGATATAATTTTAAATAATACACACTCATACATACACATGCATGAGGTGAGAATATGACTAGTCATCCATTAGTTTATTTAAAATTAATACTTAATTTTTAAGAGGGTTGCCACCTTTACTTCGAATCTTAGAAATATAATTTTTTTCACCCTGAGCTGCTTATTATTAACACCAAGGATTAGACGTTATAGATGTCGAAGCATATATAAATGATGATCCAAGTGGAGGTACTTTTTTCAATAGCCTACTTTCGACAGATCACGCGTAAGTCGTGTCAAGCTGTCATGTTATTTTTGTTCAGCATTGACTGGGGCATTTCATCATGGAAAGACTTACATCTGAACATCGTGTGCAAATAATTAAATTTTGTTACGAAATTCACGTCCTGTAAAGAATGTGTTTCGCGCGCTTCGCTCAACTTATGGTCAACATAATCGTCCTACAGAGCGTACTATTCGCAACACCATCACCCATCATATTGAGACCCAGCATTCATTGTTGGATAATATTCGACCGAGAATAGACCACGTCGAGCACACAGTGAAGAAAATATAGCGGCCGTAGCTGAGAGTGTACACGAAGACCGCGGAGAGTCGATTCGGCGCCGTTCGCAGCAACTCGGACTGAATATGTACAAAATACAGCTTTTGAAACAACTGTAGCCGCGACTCGACTTTCCCAAGCGACATCGCTTCGCTCTATGGACTCTTGAAAATCTCCAAGAAGATCCGACGTGTTCGAGCCAAATTTTCTTCAGCGATGAGGCTCATTTCTGGCTCAATGGGTATGTAAACAAGCAGAATTGCCCCGTATAGGACGAAGAGCAACCTGAAGAGATTTCCGAAACGCGAAATCTGACGGCTCAACTGTTGATGGAGCGCTGAAAGGCAAGAGCCAAAGCGCCTGCTATGGGGTTTAAACTTTAAAAAAAAAAATTTTTCATTCAAAATGCTTTTTTGAGTAAAAAATAATTTAAGAGCAATGGAAATTTCAATAGAAAAACATAAAAAAAATTTAAGAAAAAAAATTCAAAAAATTTTGCAAACAGATTTTAATTAACCCTCGTATTTCACATTCTCATACATACAAAACTATACATATTAAAGACTCTAATTTCCATCTGCCTTTAGAGCGGTTTCCTACTAAGTGAATTATATTGTAAATTTATTTCTTTATTTATATTCAATTAAAATTGTATAGCCACAAGAAGATAACTCAATAAGCTGAAAGCAGATTAAAATGGTAATGTGATAAACGAAACCAAACAAAAGTACTCCTCTGTAGACACATTTAATTGGCATACAATGTGTATTACATAATATATATATGTATGAGTTTATTGACTTAATAATAATTAAAATAATTTAATTTTAACTAAGAAAGAAACAAAGAAAGCAAAGAAAGATTTTAAATTCTTTCCACTTGCATATATCGAGTGATCCATTTTGGAGTTCTCTATTTTTAAAGAAAAAAACGAAGAAAATTCAAATTTAATGAGGAATGTTTATTATCATTATCATCAGAACATTCTTTGGCATTTCTTTTGGAAGATTATCTCTTTAAAATGTTGGCCGCGCCTACGGCTCTGATAGTCCATCCGTTGAGACCAATTTTCGATGACTTGTTCGAGCATTTCGACTGGTAACTGGCGAATGACCCACATGATGTTTTGCTCCAAGGCCTGAATCGAAGCACGACTGTCCGCTTAGACTTCAGACTTTACATATGCCCACAGGAAAAAGTCTAACGGCGTGATATCACACGATCTTGGTGGTCAATCGTCCTTAATGAAAAGTAAAATTATCTGCTCACCGAAGTTTTCTCTCAATAAATCCATTGATTGATGCGATATGTGGGAAGTGGCGCCGTCTTGTTCGTCTTGTTGAAATCAAATGTCACGGAGATCACGAGCTTCAATTTCAAGCATCAAATAGTCACCGACATCATTTCTGAAGATATATGGGACTAGAAACTACACCAAACCATTTTTTTTTTCTGGATGAAATAGCAGCTCTTGAATCTCTTCAGGTTGCTCTTCGTCCCAAATGCGGAAATTTTGCTTGTCTACATATCCATTGAGCCAGAAATGGTCCTCATCGCTGAACAAAATTTAGCTCTAAAAAGTCGGATCTTCTTGGAACTTTTCAAGAGCTCATAGGGCGAGCGAAGCGATGTCGCTTAGGAAGTTTGAGCGCTTCAGTTCTTGCACAAGCTGTATTTGTACGCTTTCAATTTAAGATCTCGACGTAAAATGCGTGATTGTCGTCCTTTCATATGTCAGTCCGAGTTGCTGCAAACGGCACCGAATCGACTGTCAACGGTCTTCGTGTACACTCTCAGCTACGGCCGCTATATTTCCTTCACTGCGTGCTGGACGTGGTCTATTCGGTCGAATATTATTCAATAATTAATGCTGGGTCTCAAGATGGGTGAATATCGAATAGTACGCTCTGTAGGCCGATTATGTTGACCATAAGTTGAGCGAAGTGCGCGAAACACGTTCTTTAGAACGTGAATTTTCGTAGTAAAATTGAATGATTTGTAAACGCTGTTCAGACGTCTTTCCATGATGAAATGCCAAGCAATACTGAACAAAAATAACATGACAGCTTGACACGATTCACGCGTGATCTGTCAAAAAAAGGCTATTGAAGAAGGTACCTCTACTTGGATCACTCTTTATTTTAAATAAAATTACTCATGTTTTTTATATGTATTTGTGTATTTATTAATATATTTACATATAATACGCATGGAGTGTATAAATGTATGTTTGAGGAATCATTCTTGAATCGGATTACAAATTTCTTCATTAAAGCATTTCATTACATTTCTCAAACAGTATTCATTAATTTATAAATATGTATGTATAGTTTTGTAATGTTATAAAACATTTGAATACATATTTACGTATGTTACCAAAAATACATTATCCAAATATTTATTTATCAATAGGATTAGTATGTGTGACATAATGTTCTTTTCCTATTAAATATTTTCCGATTTTTTGTTATTCAGACTTTATGTATGAGCATTTAGGTTGAATATTTAAGTCCATGAGCTCGTTTAGAGGAGTGCAAATATGTTATTAATATATCAATTCTTCAAATTTAAAATTAAATCAATTATCAATACTAATACACACAAATTCAATATTTCCATTGGTCTAATTTTCGAGGTAACTAATTTTGTTGATCAAAGAATTTTAAAAGTAAATGTACAGAATTTTTCTAAATTTTGAAAATCGACGCTCGATTTTGCTAATTTGAAATATTTTTTATGGAATATATGTAAGAAATAAATTATTGAAATATTAGTCTTTCATACAAGCAGGGCTTCTGCTTAACATTGGCATAGAAAAATTTAATTATGAAAATAATTTTGCTCCGTTTTATGTGTTCAAAAAAGTGGTTTTTTATTTGCAAAAAAAAAAAAATAATATATAAAAATACATCATTCAAGTTATCGTCAGTCGAAAGCGGCTTTTTCCTCCATCTCTCTGCTATTTTTCGAATACCATCTCTAAAATATGAGTCCTCTCTGTCCTCTATCCAATCATCGAACTGGCGACCTCACAAATCGTTGTACAAAGCCAGTAGTCGAAAAGAGTAAGGTTGGTAGAATACAGCGGGTGGGGTAAGACTTCCCATTTCAGAGTTTCCAGATAGCTTTTGACTGTTTCATCCCTATTGGACCAAATGTTATCATGTTGTAGAATCATTTTGCCATGCCTTTCGTTCATTTCTGACTGTTTTCGCACATTAGATGGCTCAAACTAATGTAATTATAGTCGACAATGTTTTGCATCAATGGTTTCGCCCGATTTTAGCACCATATGAAAAGAATGGCCTTTGAACTATGGGTGTTTTACTTTGGCGTCAATAAAGACGACGATGAAACGGGTTAACCAGGTTTGGCATAGCATTTTTTCTCCTTCTTTTTCGAGAAGCAGTTATCAGGTGGAAAATCAGCTTCAACTCGTATGGCACTCAATTTCCTTGCTTTTGAATAAATCCAAATTGCCAAATTGTCGATCAGAAAAAGGCTAAGCTGTCTGTTGTGATTGCAGCTTTTCGACATCAAATCTTCCTTGTGTTTTTTGACGGGCGCTCTTTGCTGCACAGAGGCGGGTGCGTCTCTTCGCTGCTACAAGATAGTGATCCGAATCGATATTTGCCACTACGACGGTACGCACGTCTAGAACACTGGAGATAAGTCTTCCATCTATCACAATCTGATCGATTTCGCTACGTATTTTTCGATCCGGAGACCACCATGTAGCCTCATGTATTTTCTCGTGCCGGACTCTGGTGCTGTAGACAACCATATTTCGGGCCCCGGCCCGTTCACCCCCAGCAAGTTTGGTAATAACTCATAGTGGAGGCTGAATTTTCTGACGTTATGCCAAAGGTATGTTTACTTACCTTGTAGTTGAAATCACCGAGCACGAGCAGGTGACAGGCGTAGCGCACACAACTACATACTACGTGCTTTGATCACATCGTTCAACTCTTTTATTGTGTAATGGGTTCAAATCAGCGATATTTTGAAGACCTTAGTTTTCCCGGGGTGAATGTCAGGACTCGACGATGAAATCTCTCTCCCACCACAAATCCAGCAACAATTTTCGCTCGTGTATATGACCGCTTTAGTAGATTTCACCACCTTCTTCCGTCCTTGGTCCAAGATCGGAAGAATTGAGCTGATAGAATAATACAAAATAATTGTTTCTGACCACACCCAGGTGAATGGCAGTAAAAAAACCTTTCCTCACTTGCATGAACTCCTACACTTGGATTTTTATGAAGTTTAATGACCGACATATCCGTGTATGATTGGTTCAGGTAACCGATGATCAATATTCAAAGGTTGCTGATTTTATGCAGGAAACACTCCGCAAACCCTACATTATGAATGCTTAAGCGGCTCAAATATTAACACCAATGTCAATAAAGTAGCTGCATTAGCTCTAGACTTGGATATGATCGGTTAGAAAGATGCCTGATGATAAGGTCTTCGAAGTGCTCTGCCCAAATCAAATCTCAATATCGTGTATGTAGATGCGATACATGTGTCTATCAAATCTTGGATCCAAACACAACCAACTGATTTAACCACTTTAACCTAACCCTACTTATTACTTACTGTTGTCAAATTAATCAATTCTTACTTCAAATTTCACTTCAAAAATTCAAGCAATCCTAGAAACCACCCAACACACAGCACTTCAAAGAGCAGCTCTTCAAAGGCTACATTGAGAAAAGCCAACTCCGAAAAAGCAAGCCTCTCCAAATAACACACTGAAAACAATTTGGGTGCACTCATCATGCCAAACTGGCTTAGAAAGAATTAAAGGATATGCAACATAACATACCAAACAGACATACTCGTTCATACATTTGTTCGCATAGATACTTAAAAACTAGAATATGCCTTAACAACCAAGAAGAAGAAGAAGAAAAAGAAGAAGAAGAATAGAGGAAATTAGCCAAATCGTGCCAGGGAATGTTGTGGCATGCAGTGACAAACTGAAAACGCTTAAACAGCACCATATGCTCATGAGTACAGACACACATGCACACATATGCATGCATGAGCAGTCCTCTCGAACTAAGTATTTTGCTCGTTACAAATTTTCAATCGTCCAAAATGCAATGCATTGATGTCAAGTGAAAATTTAATGGGGAATTGGTGTCAAATGGTATGACAACGGCCTGAAAAGTGTCCATAGAGGGCTATAAAATTTTGAAGGAGCACATCCATCGCCATCCATGCCATTCACACAGAAATCAAAGATCAAAGTATCGAATGTAGCACACACACACACACATACACACACACTTACACACACTCGCTTTACCCACTTGCTGATATTAACCATCGACGGATGACCAAGATGATGTTGAAGAACATAATTGAAGAACACAGCACAGTTGCAAATGTGTAAGTGAGGCAGGCGCACAGAGTCATATCACTTGTCCAAACAATAACACACCACTATGCATATGAATAATTGATGTGAGACAATATGTGTGTGTGTGTGTGGGTGAGTATGCATATATGTACAATAATGATGGCAGACTATTAACACCACATCAGTGTAAGGCCACTCTTGCGATAGACTTTGTTTCATTTTTTATGGGAGAGTGAAAAATTATCATAGTCAGGGGAATTCCATTGAATTGGAACTTTAATCATAGCAACTTGGAAGACAAAAAATATTGTTTTCTGAATACTCACCGAAAATACCTCAAGTCAGCTCAACGTCATCCGCCATCTTCCAAACACTCGATCTCTGTCTCTGGTAATATTGAGTCGTGGGTGCACTTTCTTGTAAGATCATAAGATTGGTAATTAAAAACAATTGGCTGGAATCAGCTTAAAGTCTGATTTAGAAAGAAACCGACATAATCGAGAAGTGTGTCATATATTCCTTAACTGGTCCTAACCGTGTCGAAAGTGAGCCCATAAAAGCCATCCGTCTTTCGAATTGGAGTCATTTGAACATTACATCGACTTGAAAAACGGTCTGTTGACAAAAGTCAATTAAAATCATGCCTTCTGTTTTGTTCAAATATATACCCTAACTCAAAAACTCCTCTCTGAGTGCAACCATCTGCCTTTAAAAGCCAATTCGGAAACGAAAACATCCGCCAACATTTTATTTAATTTTTTTACAGGGCATTTCATTCTATTTGATTTATTTTATTTCCATTTATTTTATTTTAAATTTTTTATATATTATTTTTATTATTTTTTATTTGTTTTATCTTATTTCATTTTATTTTACTTTATTTTATTTTAATTTTATTTTATTTTTAATTTTTTTATATTTTTTTTTATTTTTTTTGTTTTGTTTTTTGTTATGTTATTTTATTTTATTTAATTTTTAATTTTTTTTTAGTTGTTTTTTATTTATTTTTTTTATTTTTTTTATATTATTATTATATTATATTATATTAATTTATTTTTTTTTTTGCTTAAATTATTTTATTTTATTTTTTAATTTATTTTTTTGTTTACCTTTTTTATTTTACTTTATTTTATTTTATTTTCGTTTATTTTATTTTATTTTCTTTTATTTTATTTTATTATTTTTTTATTTATTTTTACTTAACTTTTTTTACTTAATTTACTTTTATTTTAATTTATTTATTTTATTATAATTTATTTTATTTATTTTTTTCTTTTATTTTTATTTTTATTTTAATATATTTTATTTTATTTTATTTCATTTTACTTCATTATATTTTATTTCATTCTATTTTATTTTATTTTATTTTATATTATATTTTATTTTATTTTTTATTTATATTATAATTATATTAGTTTAGTTTTTTTATTTTTTTATTTTATTTTATTTTTTATTTTATTTTTTTGTTTACCTTTTTTATTTTACATTATTTTATTTTATTTTCATTCATTTTATTTTTTTATTTCATTTTCATTTATTTTATTTTATTTTTTATCTTTTTTTTAATTTTGAATTTTTATCATTTTACTTAACTTTTTCACTTAATTTACTTTTATTTTAATTTATTTTATTTTATTTTAATTTATTTTATTAATTTTTTCTTTTATTTTCTTTTATTTTACTTGTATATATTTTATTTTATTTTATTTCTTTTTATTTCACTATATTTTATTTCATTTTATTTTATTTTATTTTATTTTATTTTAATTTTAATTTATTTTTTATATTATTATTATATTATATTATATTAGTTTAATTTTTTTCTTAATGCTTATTATTTTATTTCCATTAATTTTATTTTTTGTTTACCTTATTTATTTTATTTATTTTATTTTATTTTCGTTTATTTTATTTTATTTTATTTTTTTTATTTTATTTTTTACTTCACTTTTTTTACTTAATTTATTTTTATTTTAATTTATTTTATTTTATTTTAATTAAGTTTATTTATTTTTTCTTTTATTTATTTGTTATTTTATATGTTTTATTTCATTTTATTTCATTTTATTTTATTTCATATTATTTTTTTTTAAATTTTTTTATTTTATATTATTTTATATTAGTTTATTTATTTATTTATTTTTTTTGATTTATATTATTTTATTTTATTAGTTTATTCTTTTTTTACTTTATTTTTCTTTATTTCATTTATTTTCTTTTATTTTATTTTATTATTTTTTTATTTATTTTTACTTAACTTTTTTTACTTAATTTACTTTTATTTTAATTTATTTATTTTATTATAATTTATTTTATTTATTTTTATTTTTTTATTTTTTTTTTTTATATATTTTATTTTATTTTATTTCGTTTTACATTATATTTTTCTTTAATTTGTTATTTAAAATTTTTTTTATAATTTTTTTTTAATTTGACTTCGCCTTACTGTTATTATATGCAAATATTTTCTTTATATTACCGCACAATCAATTTGTCCATGCCTCCGCCTGGCGGCCGACATGTCGTATACGCAACATAATTGCTCCTCCACCAACGGACAAGCCATGTACGCATTTTTTTTATAATTTCGGTGCATGTAAATGCCAATGTAACGGGAAAATTATATGAAGAAGAAAATATGTAAAAATGCGTGCACATATTTTGGAGCGTTTGGGTGTGTGTGTGTGTGTGTGTGCTCAGCTGATGTCTCTTAACATCATTGCAGCCAAGCACTTATGGCGGCGGCTGGCGAATCAAAGGCTGCGGCAAAAGCGAGTAAACACCTCTTAACCCCATCAAGGGGACATAAAGCATTTTCACATTCATTTGCACACACACTGGAGCTCATATATGTACGAATACACACGCACTGAGCCTGTGCAGCACATTTTAATGGATAGAAAATTTTCCCACACTGACAAACCAACCTAAATATTTGTATGTGTGAGTGTGTTTTATGAATGAAAAAAATAGAAAAGGAGAAAGAGGCGAGGTTTGGTAGTGGGTTTCGACAGAAATGTGAAGTGGAAAATGCGTGTGCAGTGCGTGTTGTCCTTTTAGGGCACCGCAATAACAACAACAAACAACATTACTGTGCATCAATGGTGAAATTATGTAATATGCAAATTGTATGTTTACTCTATGTTTACCATGCCACCCACCCAAATAACACTGAACCCGAAACAAGGGCAACAAAAACAACAAGAACCAAGCAATTGCAGTTGCAGCAGCAGCAGCGGCAGCAGCAGCAGCAACAGCAACAAATTGGAAAATATATTGCCAAAACCACAAACTCCTTGAATTGGTGGGCGATTGTGACAGTAACAACAGTGGCAAATACTTAAGTGACAACGAGAGCAACAACAACAACAGCAACAATACCAACAAATGAATGCCTGCTTCCATTGCCAGTCTTGTAAAGAGAAGCGTATAAATGACACTCTGGCAAAGTTTTGAAAGCAGACACGCTTGTGCATGGGAGGAAATTTTTCTTTCTGCAAATTTTGTGTTTTGTTTGCTCGGAATAAATATGTACTCGTACGTGTGTGTATGTATGGATGAATGTGCACAAAGGCCGCATTCACAGATCATTGGAGACAATTTGCAAATGTATGTGAGCTTATTGTGTGTACGTGAAGGATAGTTGAAATATGCTTCTCATAGCCCCATTATGAGATTTAAATGAAAAGAAAGCTGGGAAAATTATTTTCGCAATTTTTTCTCTTTACCAAAAATTAAAAAAAAAATTTTTAATAATAATATCCCTACAATATAATGGCTCAGGAAAGTATTATTCGGTCGACATGCTTGCATAGACCAAGCAGGAAATGGTCTTCATCTGCAAAGAAAAACCTGCGCCTTCTCTTTACAGCTCACTTTCCTAATGCATCCACAAGCAGATCATCAGATCCAATAGGGAGAGAATCAGCACCGATAGTGAAATAGCTTCTAACACAAAGCTAGATCAGGTGGGCAATTCGTGCCATGAAGCTAAACAAAAGTCCAGGACCTGACGAAATTTATCCCATTTTCACTACGACAGCAGTCTCTGAATAGCCGCGTCTGGTGCTAAAAACTCCACACATTGAGAGTACAGCGCTCTTATTAATGAACACAAAGCATTACAAGCCGCAACAACTGAAGCTAAGAATGTCCTCTTGGATATTGGATTTGTTCTCCAATGGCACTTTGGGTTTGCATAATGTTGCTTGGGCTAAGGCAAGCCTTCCAAAGAGCTGTGAATTGAAACAGATAAAATACGGTAACATCAATATATTTAGAATGTTCCTACCAGAAGGGACGAGAACGGACTACTGTGTAACCGTCATTGCCTTCGCTAATGATACACTTTTAAGTGACTGAATGAAGTCGAGGCAACAGGGTTGGTAGTGGTATCTACTCAAAGGAATTCAGAATTAGTAAATTTGTTTAGCTATCTGATCACCATAATTCCTTCCAAGCAGAACTGACGACCATACATCAGCCTATTAATAGTCTAGGTTCAATGGCACTACCGGTGAATTGTATCTGTATCTCTACCGGACCGCATTCAGGTCCTTGAAATCTATAACAATAAATCCGGAAACAGCAGAAATTTGCCATTCCACTTCGCCATCATGGAAGAATTCTGGCATGCCGCTCTTCACTTGTAATCTCGCCTTAGAAGAGTTATTCAACACAGTTTCTAACTTAAGATGCAATCTGACCGGAATAATGTATCCAACAAGAAAATAAAGAAGAACACAAGATTTTTCCCTTCGGATGGAGATATTTTGGTCAGACCCGCAAAGAGTTTGTTTGTTCCAATAAAAGACTTCGGCAGAGGTTGTAGAGAGGAGGAAGACCTGAAATCTTAAGAGCAGCTGTTTTGTGAATTCCCCACCATTTAAGAGAGTAGTTTAAAGTCTTTAGGGGCGAAAAGCTTTAAGTTTTATTATGAGTTATCCTTTTTTGAGTGAAGAGTGCGATTGCTGAGGAATACCGTTTTTATTAACAACTCCTAATTACCCCTATCAACAGAAAGTTCTAGTAGTAAGAACCAAACTGACAGTAGGAACGATTACTGTGAGCTTCAGAGTCGCTAAAAGTGAATAGGTAAGGGTAATATATCTCTTCAAGGAGTATATAGACGACATGAACGACCATCAGCTGCAAGTCTCTAAACTGATGGCTTTAAGAGAGTTAATTGGACCGAACCAGTGAATCTAAGCTTCTAAAGTGCTTTAGTAAATTATCACCGTTATAAACGGTGCGAGGCTAATACATGAAGGTGCAAGAACACCTTCTTGATCTCTCTCACGCGTCTCTAACTCTCAGCTTTTGGCATATTATAAGTATGCGATAAAGAGGATTGTGCTGTTCACTCTTACTGACTAAACCACCAATGCTTCCAAGAGAGGTAGAAAGAGTACAAACAAGCGAGACACGAATGCGACGGCTCTCGTTCATCACGAGACCCATTCGCTTCATTTCTTTGTATAACCTGGAGAAAAAGGCTACTAAAGGAACATTGCTTACTGACGACACTTGGGCTAAAGCTTGGGCTTCTTGTAGAAGATGTGCCTCCCATGATTAGATTCTTGACAGGCAGAAACTAAATATAACAGTCGGCCATAAACAAGCGGCCAAAGCGCTTTCTAAGATTTCCATAAGGATAGGCTTCTACATCTTTGTCTAATATGGGTGACTATATAGAGGCGGGCAGTTAACTCTAACCTTACATTTTCTATCCTAGCTAAGAATGAATACATATTTCGCTATAGACTACGAGCACAAAAATGCTAGTCTGTTTCAAATCACGCGTACTCACCTCCGCAAGGCTGGAACTAGAGGCATCTTGAAAGATGAGACGTCTCAATCGACTGAAGGCCAGACATTCGCAAAGCTAGTACTGCAGCGTTTTGTTTTTTTTTTCGACGCATGTCCTGCACTCAGCCAATTCCACATTAAGTAGTTTATCTCAGGCGAAGATTAAATTAAATACAGCCAAAAGCATACCAAGTTCTCTTTTTCTTGATGCAAGTAACGTTTTGATCCATCTGCAAACCACACTGCCCCAGAATAATTTACCGGTAGGTCCTACGTTGAAGCTGCTCCAATACTTTCATGATGCGCTGCATTAGACAACATTTGAAGTCACTGAAAGCTGTGAGACAATCAATGGTGATATCTTTGCCAGCTCAAGACAGCTCGTCTACTTTTTTATCGCCTCCTATATGCGTGGGATCCGGGATCAAAGTGATACTCATTGTTTTTCCGTAATTATCTGTTATTTGAAAAGGTCCGAGAAGTTTTCAACAGATTGGCGAATTATGATCCTTTGTGTATTAGTGACGGTGAATACTGCTTACTATTCAGTTTTGATCCAAGAGCTGCTAATTAGTAAAAGCAGCTCCACTCCATAGAGAGTTAGAAACATGGCTCTTCTTCGAATTTCTATTTAACACCAAGACATTAAGTTAAAAGAAGAAATGAAGAGTACTTGAAGGTAAAATTTCCGGCTTTAACAACATTTGATTCCCAGAATTCAGTACTTCAGGATATAGATACGGGTTTTGTCTCTTTCGGAAAATCTCTACTAAATTCAGCGCCATTCATTTTCATGTGGTATGTGACAGCTCACAGAAATCGCAAACTGTTTGAATTTGATTTATTTTTTTTCTATTTTGACCAAAACTTCTCATTTTAGTTTTAGAGTTCTCTGTCTTCTTCATCTTCTTCTTTGGCGTAGGCACCGCTTACGCGATTACAGCCTCGTCAACAGCAGCGCACCACTCGTTTCTTCTCTTTGCTGTTTGGCGCCAGTTGGAAGGAAATACCAAGCGATAGAAGGTCGCTCTCCACCTTATCCTTCCAACGGAGTGGAGGCCTTTCTCTTCATCTGCTTCCGCCAGCGGGTAATCCACCGAGTACTTTCAAAGCTGGAGTGTTCTCATTCATACGGACTACTTGACCTAGTCATAGCGTTGCCGCTGTCTCTTGCTTTGCTGAACTATGTCAATGTCGTCGTATAGCTCGTACAGCTCATCGTTCCATCGTTTGCCAAACTTTTCTCTTGAAAACTCCTAAAGCCGACTCATCGGATGTAGACATCGTCCAGGATCCTGCACTATATGTCAAGACGAGAATGATGAGCGACTTGCAGAGTTTGGTTTTGGTTCGTCGGGAGAGGACTTTACTCTTCAATTGCCTACTCAGTCCAAAGTAGTTTTTCTTACCTTTGCTGTCTTACCTTCTCGACATCTCGCTTGTAATCTTAATAAAATCCTGTTTCTCTTATCTATACTTTCTTAAAGAGTCCTGCGGAAACTCTAGAGCCCATAAGTATACTGTTAACTGTAATTTTCTGCTAACAAATTACTTTCCAATAAATCACACCTGAGCAACTTTCTTATTTTCGAAATTAATTGCCACACCCTTTCCTTTTACCAATTCAAAAAAAAAAACATATTCCAACTCAGAAGCAGCCTTTCTTCGCTGATACTTTTTGAATACAGCAAGAATATCAATAATTCCTTGAGCCGCTACACCACTTACACACCCACATTCACACACCACACACACACACTTACATATATGATTTATTTATGTTTTTTCACTACTTTTCGGTGCATAAATTATCATTAGTTAGTTGGTTAGTTAGTTAGTTATTATGTGTCCTTTGTCCTGGGCGTCGTAGTAAGCGTAGTAAGCGAAATTTCTATTTTAAATAATTTGAGTACTCAATTTGCATATTAATCGGTTTTTCTTCACTTGTTTTGTGTTCAATTTTTTTTTCTTGTTTAACGAGCACATAAGGCGTAAGTAAATTAGTCAATGTGTGTGTGTGTGCGTGTGTTTGTGTGTATTTGTTTATGACTTACATGTTTTTGTGTGTTTTTAAATATTAAATTGGAACTCTTTTTGTGTGCATACATACATACATCTTTACACACATGAATCATTATAGACTTATTTTACTATCGTTTGAAAATTCACAAATTTTGGAATTGCTTAAATTATTAACATATTTCAATTAAGTTAACAACTTTTATATTTCCACTCTGCAACACAAAGAGAGCAAAGATGAAGCCAAAACTGTAATTTTTAGTTACTAAGAACGCTGTCAAGACTTTCTCAAATATGCAAGTTGTGAATGCACAAGTGTGTTCGTACGTGCGTACAGTGTGTGTTTGAAATTATCGTTTAAAAAAAATTTAAAAAAAAATCCAAAAAGTTCCTCATTTACAAATAAATCTATTTTAAAAGGTGATCCAAGTAGAGGTATTTTTTTCAATAGCCTTTTTTTCACAGACCACGCGTGATTCGCCTCAAGCTGTCATGTTATTTTTGTTCAGTACTTTTTTGCATTTCATCATGAGAGACTTGCGCCTGAAAAACGCTTACAAATCATTCAATTTTATTACGAAAATTCACGTTCTATAAAGAATGTGTTTCGCGCGCTTCGCTCAATTTATGGTCAACATAATTGTCTCACAGAGCGTACTATTCGCAACACCACCACCCATCATCTTGAGGCCCAGCATTCATTATTGGATAATATTCGATCGAATAGACCACGTCCAGCACGCAGTGAAGAAAATATAGCGGCCGTAGCTGAGAGTGTACATGAAAACCGTGGAGAGTCGATTCGGCGCCGTTCGCAGCGAGACGGACTGAAGTATGGAACGACTTGGCGCGTATTACGTCGAAATCTTAAATTGAAAGCATACAAAATACAGCTTGAGCAAGAACTGAAGCCGCTCGACCTTCCCAAGCGACATCGCTTCGCTCTATGGGCTCTTGAAAGGTTCCAGGGAGATCCGACGGTTTCGAGCCAAATTTTATTCTGCGATGAGGCCCATTTCTGGCTCAATGGGTATGAAAACAAGCATAGATGCCACATTTGGAACGAAGAGCAACCTGAAGAGATTCAAGAGCTGCCATTTTATCCAGAAAAATACGGTTTGGTGTGGTTTGTGGGCCGGTGGAATCATCGGTATATATTTCTTCAAAAATGACGCCGGCGACCGTTATCGCGCCATGATAACCATGTCTGATATTGAAGCTCGTGATCTCCGTGACGTTTGGTTTCAACAAGACGAACAAGACGTCGCCACTTTCTACACATCGCATCAATCAATGGATTTATTGAGAGCACACTTCGGTGAGCAGAGAATTTCACGTTTTGGGCCGGTTAATTGGCCACCAAGACACCCTTATACACTTTCCTGTGGGGATATGTAAAGCTTAAAGTCTATGCACACAATCTCGCTTCGATTCAGGCCTTGGAGCAAAACATGCTACAAAAAAATTGTAAGAATAAAGTCCGATTTGATCCTGAGTTAGTTTTTAATTGGTCTCTAAAGTGTTGCTTATCGACCATAGACTTACTTCGAAACCATAATGCTTTGATCTCAAATTGAATTCGACCTAGTTCATATTAGTGCTTAATCCTAACAGTTAGCACTGCTACCCAAATTGACAATAAAATTTTCAAAATCTTCATAAAAAGTAGTTCCAGAAAACAGCGAAATTGTACTGATTTAAATCAATTTTGCTTCCTGAACTTTAGTAATGATTTCAAAATGATTTTCATTAAGCATCGAACTTTTTTCGAAAAACGTAAATTCGAAATTTGTGTTAATCTCAACTAGTAGAGACAGCACTATAGCTACATGCACATTTATTTACCAGAATCAAATTTATCAAAAGCAAGCTCCAAAATGGCACTAAAATTGTCTTATACTAATGTATTAGGAGACGGGAGAGATCTACTTCTTTCTCTATAGGAAGGAACAAATATTCGAGGGCAGAGAAGATCTACTTCTAATCTGGAAAGTTGTGGTCTGTTATTAGACCCGGCTTTTATGAACATTTACCAATACTTAATGGTGTTGAAGATCTATCCGTCGAACGAACTGAGAATGTAGTAGCGAGGACCTACTGCATTACCCTTTATTTGGATGAAGACAGACGGGAGCAATCGATCAAGCAAACTCCATAATCTTTTTATTTTCAAGAAGAACCCAAAATGTGGCAAGCTATTCTCAGTAACAACCCACAGTTCGTCATAACCGCGAGCACAAAAAAATATTTCAAAAACTACTCAAAATTCATATATATTTTGTACTGTTCACGAATTGAATTCAAGGTAAATAGTCCCAAATGAGAGTTCAACATTAAGTAGTTAAAAAGTGGTACTAAAATAAGACTGAAGAAAGTCGAATTCGTTCTGAAATAGTCCAGAACTTATTCCGAACTCGGATATAAGGTATTTACGAGCATTCTATGTGAAATAATAAAACTCATCGACAATGAACTTATTGGACTGTATCAGTTTAGCTACAGACTTGGTAAATCTCCAATTGACTAGATATTCAACAAGCGCCAAGTCCTTGAAAAATCCGTGAGAAGAAGATCGACACAAACCACTTCTTCGTCGATTTTAAGAGTTTACTTCGAGAGCACAAAGTGTACCCCCCACAAAACATAAATGACTGTACAAATAAAATTACGCTGAGAAACACCAGGAACTGAGTCAGAGTTAAGTAAAACATCTAGGAGATACGGTGCAATCCAACGTAGAATTATTTTTGTCAAAAGGTGTTAATTTGGATTAAGAAGGCAATTGAAAAGTAAACTCCTCACTGGACGACCCAAAAAATTAAGTTCTACAAGTCGCTCATCATTCCTGGTCCACTACTTGGTGTGCTGGCCGGACCGACTACAACATGTAATGAGTCAGCTCTAGGAGTCTTTAGACAGACAGCAGTATGATGGCTAGATCATGTTGTCCCTTATAAATGAGAACACTCCAGTTTTGAAAGTATTCGATGCAGTACACGGCGGTGCAAACAGAAGAAGAGGAAGATCTACACTCCGTTGGAAAGATCAGCGAGAGAGAAGGAGCTGGCTGCACTTGGTATTTCTGATTGGCGTCAAATAGCGAAAAAAGAAACTTCTGGCGTGCTATTATTGACACAGCTATAATTTCATAAGCGGCGTTTACGGCACAGAGTAAGAAGAAGTTCCGAACTAGTCTTCAAGTAGTCCGAATTTATTCAGAAATTATTACCCAAATGGTTTTCAAATTAGTTCCTAAAAGCACTGACATAGTTTTAGCTTAAAACAAAATTGATTACAAATTGTTTACAAAACAACGCTAAAATAAGTTGAAATGAATTCAGATATGTTACCAAAATGGTCTAGATTTAAATTCGAGCTGGTTCCGAAAGACTTCAGATTTACTGCTGATATTTTTTCGAACCAGTGATGGGGTTATCTAGAAATTGTTATCCATCGAGCGAAAGCTAACTGTGAAATTGTTTTATACTGATCTCGAACTAGTTCCAAATTGTCTTAATTTAACGGCTTAATTTAATAACGGCTGATATAGTCCGAAATATACTGTACCTGAACTAGTTACAAAACTAGTTACTGAAATAAGTTGAGATTGTTACATCAACTGCATCTAAATGAATCTCAACTACAATCAAAAAAATATTTCAAAGCTATCACAAACTGGTCCTAGACTAGACCAGTTTTTTTTTCTTTCATTATTTTCACCCACTGTACTGATATGCTCATATGTCAAAGGAAATGTATGTTATGTAATTGTGTGAGTTCATATATTTTTTTGCTAAAAAGTAACAACATAACTAACAACTTGTCAAAATTCCAAATAGTTTTCCTTTCATACTTACATATTATCCTATTGTGGCTACGTACACAAGGAACTGGCATGAAGATTTACCATGAATTTAACTAGAAAATCTCAACAAAGCAAATAACTAAGAAATATTAAATAATTTTTGTCATGCAAATTACTTAAGAGCGCGCGCAAGTGGCCAATCTCCAGCTCTGGGTGTGTGTGTGTGTGTGTGTCCATGTAAGTGTATACACGCGTGTGAGTGTGTGTGTGATTACCTTTTTGTGTTGTTAGTTAATTAAAATTTGCTAGTCGTTTTGTTGTTGTTGTTGTTGTTGTTGTTGTTGTTGGACGGTTGAAGATGGACACTAAGTTGGCATAAAGAGCCGTTAAGACACGAATGACAAGACAGAGAGAGAGATGAGCTTTTCTTTTGTTTGCATGTATGCAAGTATGACAAAAGAAGAAGAAGAAGATGATGATGATGAAGATGATGAAGAAGACGAATGTTTGTAAGTAAACGGAAAGTGATTGCAACGTGTACACGTGTGTGTATATATGTTTGTAGCACAACTAAAATTAAGTTAAGTACACACGTACATACCAACATACATACATATATATATATGAGTATGTGTGTGTGTGTTTAATGCCATATAAGTTGTAGTTAAGAATCTCAAGCATTTAAACAATTTTCAGACTTTGACTTTGAACAACTTCTTAAGCTAAACTGAAACGCACACACATATACGCTCAAGCACACACATACACACACATATATACACAGCTTTGAGTCTATGAAATGGCATTTCATATAACCAAATTTGACTTTCTAATGCCTGCGTATATGTGTGTATGTAATATATGTATTTATGTACATATGTACATGTGTATTTATGTACGTATGCATAGATGTGTGAATGCATGTGCATACAGCTCCTTAAGTTCATCGTACGAGCAGTCAAGACACTCTACATTCGTTCATTCATTATGAATTCATCCAACGATTTTAAATATTTCCTTTGCAAATTTCAATTTTCTTCCAACAACAACAACACCAACTCGCTCTAACTTCATCTTTATTATTATTAATGTTTATACAGTTCAAATATAATTTGCAGTTATTCGTTAAATAAATAGTGAAAATTTAAATAATTCAACTGGCAGCCAGCTTGTGGAGTTTCTGCATTTCTGAACAATTTAATTGAGAAAGCTTGCAGGAATTTATAAAAATTTAAGAAAATAATTTCTTTTTTTGAGTAGAGCTATAAACGGCAAATGAAATTTTTCTGTGTTTTTATGTTAAAAACGGATGATCCATTAAAAAAAAAAATTTAAAAAAAATAAAATTCAAGTTTAATGGGGAATGTCTATCATCATTCGAAAGAACATTCTTTGGCATTTATTTTTTGATGATTATCGCTTTCAAATGATGGCCGCGGCTACATCTCCATCCGTTGAGTCCGATTTCCGCTGACTCTTTCGAGCATTTCGACTGGCAACTGGCGAATGACACGGGTGTTTTGCTCCAAGGCCTGAATCGAAGCGGGATCGTCCGTATAGACTTTAGACTTTACATATCCCCACAAGAAAAGAACTAACGTTGTGATATCACACGATCTTGGTAGCCAATCGACCGGGCCAAAACGTGAAATTATTTGCTCACCGAAGTGTTCTCTCAATAAATCCATTGATTGATGCGATGTCTGGGAAGTGGCGCCGTTTTGTTGAAATCAAATATCGCGGAGAGCACGAGAATTGCAAGCATCAAATAGTCGATTTTCTGGATGAAATGACAGCTGTTGAATCTCTTCAGGTTGCTCTTCGTCGCGAATGTGACAATTTTGCTTTCTTACGTACCCATTGAGCCAGAAATGGGCCTCACCATTGAACAAAATTTGGCTCAAAAACATCGGATCTTCTTGGAACTTTTCAAGAGCCCATAAAGCAAAGCGAAATCACTTGGGAAGGTCGAGCGGCTTTAGTTCTTGCACAAGCTGTATTTTGTACACTTTCAATTTAAGATCTCGACGTAAAATGCACCCAGTCGTTCTATACGTCAGCCCGAGTGGCTGCGAACTGCGCCGAATCGACTCTCCACGGTCTTGGTGTACACTCTCAGCTACGGCCGCTATATTTTCTTCACTGCCTGTCGGACGTGGTCTATTCGATCGAATATTATCCAATAATGAATGCTGGATCTCAAGATGGGTGATGGTGTTGCTAATAGTACGTTCAGTAGGCCGATTATGTTGACCATAAGTTGAGCGAAAGACAAGAAACACATTCTTAACAGAATGTGAATTTTCGTAACGAAAGTTGAATGATTTGTAAACTTTCCATGATGAAATGCCAAACAATACTGAAAAAAAATAACAGGACAGCTTGACACGACTCCCGCGTGTTCTGTCAAGAAAGGGCTATTTTCAAAGAGTATCTCTACTTGAACCACCCTTTATATTAAACATGACGCAGCCGTTTCCAAAACTATATTTAACCGCAAGGCTACCTAAACTTTTTTGATAACGGTATTTTAAAATTGTTTTTGATAAAATTTAAATTGAAAAAAAATTGTACAAATTAATTCGGTCCATTCTCAACAGATGGCTCCACCTGCAAGTTGTGGCCGATCATGGAAGTGATTACCTAATTTCATTGGAAAGGTTTCAAATCTGCCAACAATAAAAAGTGTGCATCAACGTCTGTTTCTGGCAACAACACAGCTGCTTTTGTTTCTTCGAAAATGTCCAGATTTGTGTTAAAGAAACAACATTTTTGGGAAGTTTTAGATTTTTTATTTTAATTGGAAGAAAAATGCAACGTTCGATGGGACGTTTGTGGAAATTTATGGTGAATTTGCGCCGACCAATAAGTCATGCAAAGAACGATTTCGACGCTTAAAAAATGACAATTTCCTGCGGCGAAGACAAAGATCTTCCGGGTGAACTCAAAAAGTTTGAAGATGAAAAATTGGAGGCTTTACTAAATCAACCTCTATGTCAAACGAAAGCTGAACTCCCAGAATCTCTTGGAGTGACTCAGCAAACAGTTTTTTTTTTTTTGGTTAAAGCAATTTAGCCTTCTTGAAAAGCAAGGAATTTGGGTGCCGTACGAGTTGAAGTCGAGAGATTTTGAAAAGCGATTTTTCACCTCGGAACTGCTTCTTCAAAGAAATCAAAGGAAGAGATTTTTGAGCCCGATCGTAACTGGAGATGAATATGGATATACTATGATAACTCCAAGTAGAAAAAAAGCATCCATAGTTCAAAGGTTGTTGTTGCTGTTGCGGCTTGCCGAAAGAGTGACAGTCTTAGGCCGGATAAAATCCGGGTCAACTCCAGTACGTAAACCACCTAGAAACGCTAAAATGTAAGTCTTAACCGACCCGCCGTATTCTCCAGACCTTTTACCTTCCGACTACTGGCTTTTTCAACGGATACAAAACAATTTTGGGGGTCACCGGTTCGGGTCTTTTTAAGAAATTGGGAAATGGTTTAATGATTGGATCGAGGACAGGGAGAATATTTTCCTCGAATGATGTATTTTTTACTTTTTTTTCAATAAAAGAAAACTTTTTTAACACAAGAAAAAAACAGAAAAGATCTGAAATTCAATTGAGCCATCCAAGAAAAATGGGTCGAAATTGACGTCAGGTGTTCGTTCTCGGTACTAAGCTACATACTCCATAACCCGGCTTACCCGGAGTTTGACTTTACGGAGCCCGCTAGAGGATGTCGCGTCATCAAATGCGCGGACCAGGTGTAATTGGACTTCCTTAGGGAAAGCCTCGCTAAAATAAGTGGCTTTCATCGGCCACAAATTGAAACTGATACCCGCAATGCATATTCCACTGGCACCAAGGGTGCGCATTTGGCAGCTCCCTAATCGAAGAGCTAGGCAAAAACCTTTTGCGATGCGTCAGACCGCAAAACAAAACTATACCCGACGGTGATAAAGGAAGAAAATCCAAACAGAAAGAGCAGACCAGCACTCAACTCTTTGTTTGATGACAGGAGACATTTCATGCATTGCGTAGCCATAAAAAATCTGCGGGAATACCCAAGATCTCACCCATGGGAGTAGAGACAGCTACTCGAAAAATCGAAGAAGAAGTAGTATGTGTATCGACCCATACTTTCTTATGAATATTTGCAAAGATTTGGCGCAAGACGAACATCTAGTGTATGCTCACACTGATAGATTCGTTTACAATATACTTAAGTCCGTCATACAGTCCTCCGGATACCACCTAAGAGCAGATTTATTGGCGCAAATTGTGAGATCCTACACCAAATGGAATGGGCAGAACATACTTAGAATGCAATCATGATGATTCGTTATTTATCACCTTCTCGTCGTCGTATTTGAAGAGTTCAGGTATTAAAGGCCTCGACCACGCCGCTTTGTTGATTTTCAGCAGACCCATTATTATTCTAGTTTTTTCATTGCCATTTTAGGTTGCTTTCTCTGAGCTTCTCATTACAATTCGGCTGGTTCCAAAAACTGTCTCTACTTAACCTCAAAGTGCTCT
Source organism: Neoceratitis asiatica (assembly GCA_030068015.2). Lineage (NCBI taxonomy): Eukaryota > Metazoa > Arthropoda > Insecta > Diptera > Tephritidae > Neoceratitis > Neoceratitis asiatica. The sequence goes on from CM061524.1 coordinate 3,006,144, forward strand.
TTCTTCAGATTGCTTTTCTCAATTGGAATAGATAGTTTCAAACGTTATGGTTCTTCCTCCAAAACGCGTGGTACTCATAGTGTTTGAAGTGTTTCTGCATTTCTTTTCATTGTAAAAGTCTCAAAAGCTGAAGGATTTTTGAAAAAAGAGTTAAAAAGGGAAAATTCTCATTGCATCCTTGCGAAAAAGACAAATTTCGTTGTAAACAATATTTTTTTCCACGACTTTATGGTTCAATCGACTCTATCAATTTTAAAAATTCAATTATTCCTAAATTATTTTGGTATTTAATTCATTTTTCTTTAAATATTTTCTACTCCTCCATATTAACACAAAAGATTATTTGCAAATGTATTCACATTAGACTACAGTTACGTTAACTGTAAAGAATTTTTGAGGCATACAAAGTCTTTGGGAATCTTCATTGCATAAATAATCAATGCATGATTAGATTTGATTTAAAATATGCAAAAACTCAAAAAGGGAAGAATTCGAAAAAAAAGTTTCAAGTATGTTATTCATTGCCAGTGGAATTTTACTTTCATCGGTCCGAAAAAAAATATTTTCTGCAATTTTTATCATTTTTCTACCTTTTGTAAAGCACTTTACTTGAGCGTTAACATTTCTGTTAGGAATTCTTGTAAATATTTATATACCTACATGTGATTATTTGTTGATTTATTAGGGTGATCCCACTTAATTTTCGAAACTACCACCAAATAACGGGACATGCCTTCAATGAGCACCCCATTATCGTTGAGGCAACCGAACTATGAGTCATAAAGTGTGATGTGTTGAAGCGCCCCCGCATGTCAAAACAACAGTAGAGAAGGCGGAGCAGAAAAATAGTGAAATTTTGGGAAAAGTTGCCACCTATTTGAAAGTTAATCATTAAAAAATCATTATTTTGAGAATGAGACCATATGCAAGTCTACGCAAATCCCAATTTCAGCTGACGGTAACCAGAATCGATTTCTTTAAAATTGTATGGCTCAAGCAACTCACGACTTCCGGTCTTAGACCAACAAACATCCATTTGGAGGCGAGGTAAAGTGATAAGGCGAACTTCTCTCCCTTTGGTGGTGTGTAGGGTTTAGGTCCCCCTACTCATTTAAATTAACTCCACCATTAAACCATTGGCTACCGCCAGTTTGTTATTCTTTAAGCGGATAACTGCTATGTAAAGGGTGTTTTTTATAGAGGTATAGAACTTTAAGTTGCAATAAAACAACGATGGATTATTCGATTGACATGAATTTTATTTATCCGAAAGATAATCTTGTGGCATTACATTTTAAATATGATTTCTGGTATATGACCGCCTGACGGCTGGCGCGGATGTAGTCCAATCTGGACGTCCAATTTTCGATGACTTTTTCCAACATTTTTGGCCGTATATCGGCAATAACACGGCGAATGTTGTCTTCCAAATGGTCAAGCGTTCGTGGCTTATCCGCATAGACCAATGACTTTACATAGCCCCACAGAAAGTATTCTAGCGGTGTTAAATCACAGAGCTTGGAGGCCAATTCACAGGTCCAAAACGTGAAATTAGGCGGTCACCAAACGTGTCTTTCAATAAATCTATTGTGGCACGAGCTGTGTGACATGTTGCGCCGTCTTGTTGAAACCACATCTCCTGGACATCATGGTTATTCAATTCAGGAATGAAAAAGTTAGTAATCATGGCTCTATACCGATCACCATTGACTGTAACGTTCTGGCCACCATCGTCTTTGAAAAAGTACGGACCAATGATTCCACCAGCCCATAAAGCGCACCAAACAGTCAGTTTTTCTCGATGTAATGGTGTTTCAACATACACTTGGGGATTACCTTCACTCCAAATGCGGCAGTTTGGTTTGTTGACGTAGCCAATCAACCAGAAGTGCGCTTCATCGCTAAACAAAATTCGCTTATGAAAATCGGGAACAACGGTAATCTCGTTTGGGGCCCATTCGACGAATCTACGCCTTACTTGAGTCTATTCATGATGAATTGCCAAACCAAACTGAGAATAAATCACTTGACAGCTGTTAAATCGGTCGTCATCTTGAAAAGTAATGCCAAATTAAATATACTATACCTCTATAAAAGACACCCTTTAGAACCTCGTCTTAGTCATAGAGCATTTATACCATTGTCAGCGTTTGTGGTTTCGGGTTTGCCAACAATCGGTCACCAGGACAAAGTTCTATATGAGAATGCTGCGATCTTGAAATTATTTTTGTTGTTACCCGCCGCTCAAGCTCTTCATATTCCCACATTTTGCCCTCTCCCTTTTTTCTTCTGCAAATGCGCCTCGCTTCCCTTTTCAGCACTCGGTATTTTTCACACAGCACATGTTGTAGTCGACCGTAACGTTGGGTGGTAGGCTGTCTGCTCTCCCGCCACTACGATACCGAAATCGTATAAGTTCTTATTTCGACCTTGGCAAAAAAAGAAATATAGTTTCGTACACGGCTGTACACAAAGAGCACAAAACATCGTTCCATAATTCTTTTATACCGAGTTCCAAATGAGTGCTCTCAGAGAGTAGCAGTGCAGTTCGAGCAGAAACACGTTTAGCTCTCTATTGTGAATGCATCCAACCTTCCTTGTATTTGTTAACGGGCGTTCATAACTGCACAGAGGCGATTGCGTATCGTTGAGATATATCTTCCTATTAGCACAACATGAACGATTTGGTAATGAAGTTTTCGTTCCGGAGACAGCCATCTAATTTGATGGATTTTTTGTCGGAATCTAGTGTTACAGATAACCATATTTTCGGTCTCAGCGATTTCGATCAGCCGCTACCTACTTAAGTATGCTTCGTTGGAGACTAAATTTTTCGACTGTTATGCCGAAGAAACCTTCTTTGCTCATCTTGACATTAAAATCACCAAGCTCGAGTTGGACATCGTAGCAAGAGTAACACTCTTAGGTGCGCTTTAGACGCTCATAGAAGATATAATTGGACGCGTCACTCTTCTATGTTAAAATGCAGCAACATGTTAGAAAATCTCGCTTTAATGCAGACTATGGCAAGACATTCGTTCACCGAGGTGAACGACAGTACTCGATGCTTGAATCTCTCTCTCTCACCCACCAAACTTGCGCTCCTTTACATGTCCACTGTAATATAAGTGATTGTCCCGTCCAGCGCATTTTCCGTATGACGGTGATGTCAGCCTTTAACCGTACGAGCACATCAACTCACTGACAGCGACACCTTCTCTATTTAAGGACGAGGTACTCCAAATATATACCCTCAAATCATAGTCCCTTGTAAAGGGTGATCCAAGTAGAGGTGCTTTTTTCAACAGCGTTTTTTTGAAAGATCACGCGTGAGTCGTGTCAAGCTGTCATGTTAGTTTCGTTCAGTATAGTTTGGCATTTCATCATGGATCAAGACTTACGCCTGAACAACGTTTATAAATCATTCAACTTTTTTACGAAAATTCACATTCTGTAAAGAATGTGTTTCGCGCGCTTCTCTCAACTTTAGTCAACATAATCGGCCTACTGAGCGCAGCATTCGCAACACCATCACCCATCATCTTGAGGCCCAGCATTCATTATTGGATAATATTCGACTGAGAATAGACTACGTCCAGCACACAGTGAAGAAAATATAGCGGCCGTAGCTGAGAGTGTACACGAAGACCGTGGAGAGTCGATTCGACGCCGATGGCAGCAACTCGGACTGTCGTATGGAAGGACTTGACGCATTTTACTACGAGATCTTAAATTGAAAGCGTACAAAATACAGCCTGTGCAAGAACTGAAGCCGCTCGACCTTCCCAAGCGACATAGCTTCGCTCTATGAAAATTGAAAAGTTCTAAGAAGATCCGACGTTTTCGAGCCAAATTTTGTTCAGCGATGAGGCCCATTTCTGGCTTAATGGGTATGTAAACGAAGAGCAGCCATTTCATACAGAAAAAACAACGGTTTGGTGTGGTTTGTGGACCGATGGAATCATGATCTCTGCGACATTTGGAAATGCTCCAACGAATCATCGAAAATTGGACTCAACGGATGGACCATCTGAGACTTGTCTCAAGAGCAACGCCAGCTCGCCGCCGTACTTCTGCTGATTAGATGCAGCAATAAAACTACGTGATATGGCGTAGTGGCCGCACTGAAGCTTCCTCTCTTTTAGATGTGACTGCTCACGCTTCTGGGGTATACGACGAAGACGCTAGACTCTTTCATCGACAACTGCATACCTAGAAGTAGGACTACTCCCCAAGAGACCCCGATTCGATTTGTTGTATTCAAACAATTTTTTTGTATTTTTTTTTTTTTGTTATACCCTAATAGCCCAAGTGGCATTTTTAATATAATTGAACCAAATGCATGCATGCATATTCGCATATATTTACATGCTCGTACATACATACACACATATATACATACATACATATTTACATATTTACATATTTGCATATTTTTTTATTTATTTACATATAAATTTCTTCAATTTTATTAACTCATTGAGGCGTGCAGTTTGTATCATTGGCAATGATGGCAAGGACTAACTAACTAAGCGTACACACATGCATAAATAAACAAATGCACATATATACTGGTGTGTATGTATGTGCTCTTATATTACAAGTGTACATTGAGGAGATTGCGTATACGCCTTGTTGGCTCAACAAAATGTGCACTTTCAACTTTCCCTCGATCAATGTGCGCAAAGACTTTTCTACCTCAAATATTCGTGTGTATATACATATATATGTATCATAATGGTACATGCTCATGCATGCACTATAAATTTTCATGCCCAACTCAACATTTCTAAAGATTCTTAGTCAATTTTAGTTCGCAAAATCATTTACTCGCGGTTCATTGGCACCTTTCACGAAGGAGAAGAAGTGGAAGAAGAAGCCCATCAAAGTATCATCCATTGAAGTGTGTATGTGTGCGTGTGTGCATGCTATCTTATATCTACTGCCTCTGTATGTATGTAAGCATGCGTGAGCTCAAAGGTTACGCACGCAGTGATTTTGACACACACTGCGCTGCTCTTTGTGTTGCGCGAAGACACAAATTTTGCTTTGCCGTGCCGTAATATGAGCTGCTCCTTTTGGTTGGGCACGCAATGCGTTGAACTAGAAAGGTTTCGCTGACTGTGTTGGCAAAATGAATTGCTTCCACCTGATTTTATGGGTATCGAGAGTGAATTATTTCGCTATTTTCACGAAATTATTTCGTAATTGTAGACTGTTGTTGTTGGTGTGGCATAATTTTAGGCTGTTCACCTATTAAGTGCCGGTGGGGATATATCTCAAAGGTCTCACTTCCTCTGGGCATACAATTACACTTGCAAAGCTACATAATTTCCACTATTGCCTCTACTCGCATATTCTGCTTCTGTGCGCAACTCTTTTTGCTGACTTGCGTCACGGCTGAAAGAGAGTGAGCTTTAGTGGAGTGTGGAGTCACTCTGATATATCCAGCTTAAGGACTCGCTGAAACTTTTTTGCTGCGTCTGTTCACCGGAGGTGCGGTTGAGGGCGGGAAATCTGTTTTGAAGCATGTAAATGTCTCGGCTTAAGCCCCTTCACGGTGTGAGCTGAGTCTCACCACTTATAAATTTTCTCCAAGTCAAAGGAGGCAACAGGGTGCAGCCGTACATCATGGCTTGCTGCTTTCTTGTCGTACATCAGATCCGATGAAAAAGAGACAACAGCCTGGAATGAGAGATCCCCCTAAAACACTGGCGCAATTAAGGCCTGGATATGATAGTGGACCTAACTGCTGCCTATGCAGACCCGACATACCCAGTCCTCACATGAGGCAAACCACCCCATTTCACGCCCACTCAGTCTGACTCATCAAACACCCCTCTCTCTCCGGTCCGAACCCGACAAAACAGCACGGTTCCTGAGCCTCCAGTTAGATGGCATCTAACTAGGACTAGGCCTACCTGACTCTAGACGGCGTAAGTGAACAACAACAACAACAACAACAACAACAATAATAATAATAATAATAATAATAATAATAATAATAATAATAACAACAACAACAACAACAGCAGAAATCCCTTTTTTTGACAACGAACACGGCAAACGTACGAAGAGAATATGATTGATGGATCTGGAATTACCGGTCCCTTAAATGGGTCGGTGCCGCTGCAGAGAATTGCAACAGACAGTTCAATGACGGAAACCGGTAGGTCCTTGTGACATATACTACAGTGTCCATATAAAGGAGTATAAATTTGGTGCCGAGTTGGTGATGGGATAGAGACTCATTCGCCGAGGATTAGCATTTACACAGGCGAATGAACGTCTCGCCACAATCCGCATTAAAGAGAAATTTTTCAAGATATCACTGATTAGCGACAACGCCCCGTCGAGGAGAAGGACAACATGAATAAATATGCCTTTTATGGGCGGCTGGAGCGCACTTATGAGCGCTGCCCCTACCACGATGTCAAAGTAGTGCTTGTTGACTTAAACGTTAGCGTGGACAAGAAAGGTAGATTCGGCACAGCAGTCCAATGAGTTGAAGGTGGACGACTTCGCCGGCTACTGAAATATGATTGCATCTAGTACTAGATTCTAGCACAATAAGATCCATGAAATTACCTGGCTAGATGTGTGTTCCACGGACCCAACAACAGCTCGGATCACTATCTTGTCACAGCAAAGATACGCCCGACTCGCCTGTATGCAGTAACAAACACAAAGAGGGTTGGATGACGAAAAACTGAAAGCACATCAACTAGACAAGCAGTTTTCTACTCTACTCGCACTCCCGCACTGAGAGCACTCATCAGAAACTCGATATAAGGAAACTGCGGAATGCCATTTCAAGCTTCCTACGTACCAGGGCTAACGAAACTATTGGTTTTTAACAAGTTTGAAAGAAGGGCTGATGTACAGTGTGGATTGTTACCGCAAGGAAAGGAAAAAGAGTGTCTACCTCGCAACGTAACGATCGGCCACAACGCATGCCGCTGATTAACTTAAATTTTGTATCCCCCTTTGCTACAAAAGGTTGCTCACCTCTGGTCTAAGTGGCACCTACACAAATGAAGAAGAAGAAGCATTGGCGTTGTCGACAACCGAGCTTTAAGCGCTTTCGATAGAAAGGATTTAGTCAGAAAATTTATGGTTTTCTAGAGAGGAAGACCCACATTCAGTTGGTAAAGAGGTTGGCTTCATTTGAGGTGGCCAATTGGTGTCGAACTGCGAGTAGAGGAAATGCCCATTAAGAAGAGAAAGAAGTAGAGTAATCCACTAGGATTAAGAACAACAACAATCTGATTATTTGCTTAGTCGAGAGACGGTTGTAAGACCATTAATGGTCTACCTGCGTATGTAACGGGTGATCCACAAAGAGGTTTCCTACTTTTTTAAAGAAAAAAAAACAGAGAAAATTCAAATTTATTGGGGAATGTTTTTTATCATTCGAAAGAACATTCTTTAGCATTTATTTTTTGAAGATTTTCCATTTCAAATGTTGGCCGAGGCTAATTCTCAGATGATCCATCCGTTGAGTCCAATTTTCGATGACTCGTTCAATGATTTCGACTGGTAGGTAACTGGCGAATGACACCCGTGATGTTTTGCTCCAAGGCCTGAATGGAAGCGGGATTGTCCGCATAGACTTTAGAATTTTCATGTCCGCACAGAAGAAAGTCTAACGGTGTGATATCACATGATCTTGGTTGCCTTGAATCCACCGCCCCGAAACGTGAAATTATCTGCTCACCGAAGTATTCTCTAAATAAATCCTTTGATTGATGCGAAGGGGCGCCATCTTATTGAAACCAAATGTCGGAGAGATCACGAGCTTCAATTTCAGGCATCATAGTCGGTTATCATGGCGCGATAACGGTCGCCATTGACAGTTACGTTCTCACCGGCATCATTTTTGAAAAAGTGTGGACCGATGGTTCCACCGGCCCACAAATCACACCAAACCGTTTTTTCCTGGATGAAATGGCAGCTCTTGAATCTCTTCAGATTGCTCTTCGTCCTATTCGGGGTAATTTTGCTTGTTTATATACCCATTGAGCCAGAAATGGGTATCATCGCTGAACAAAATTTGGCTCGAAAACGTCGGATCTTCTTGGAACTTTTCAAGAGCCCATAGAGCGAAGCTATGTCGCTTGGGAAGGTCGAGCGGCTTGAGTTCTTGCACAGACTGTATTTTGTACGCTTTCAACTAAAGATCTCAACGTACTATATGCGATATTAAGGAGACTTATCGCACGATAATTGGCACTGACCGTGGATTCTCCCTTTTTTGGATTGGGCAGAGCACACCTAGATTCCATTCGTCGGACATCCTTTCGTCTGACCATATTCTGCAAAGAAGCTGATGCTTGCTCCTTGTCAGTTCTTCGCCGCCGTATTTGAATAGTTCTGCCGGTAAGCCATCGGCTCCAGCCGCTTTGTTATTTTTAAACGGACAATCGCTATTCAAAGTTCTTCATAGTCGGATAATGGCGCTCTATGCCATCGTTATCGTTTAGGGTTTCGGGTTCGCCATCTCCGGAGTTCTCACTTTCATTGCCATCGAGCAGGTTGGAGAAGTGTTCTCTTCATACACTAAGTATGCTCTGGACATCTGTCACCAAATTACCTTCATAGTCCCTACAAGTGTTTGCTCTGGTCTTGAAACCTTACCTTTAACCTTGTCGGCCAGCTCCTCAAGCTCTTCATACTCACGCATTTCGGCCTCTTTCTTTTTTCGTCTGCAAATTCGTCTCGCTTCCCTCTCCAGCTCTCGGTATCTATCCCACCCCGTACGTATTGTGGTCGATCGAAAAGTTGCCAGGTAGACAGCATGCTTTCTCTACGCTGCAGTTCGATATTCCTCATCGTACCAGCTGTTTTTCTGGTATTGTTGAAAACCAATTGTTTCCGAAGCATCTGTACGTAAGGAATTTACTTTTTCGCCAAGTCGTTCCATACATCAGTCCGAGTTGCTGCGAACGGCGCCGAATCGACTCTCCGCGGCCTTCGTGTACACTCTCAGCTACGGCCGCTAAATTTTCTTCACTGCGTGCTGCAGGTGATCTATTCGGTCGAATATTATACAATAATGAATGCTGGGTCTCAAGGTGGGTGATGGTGTTGCGAATAGTGTGCTCAGTAGGCGGATTATGTTGACCATAAATTGAGCGAAGCCCGCCAAACACATTCTTTACAGAACGTGAATTTTCGTAACGAAAGTTAAATAATTTGTGAACGTTGTTCAGACATCAGTCTTTCCATGATGAAATGCCCCAGGCAATACTGAACAAAAATAACATGAAAGCTTGTCATGACTTACGCGTGATCTGTCAAAAAAAGCTATTGAAAAAGTACCTCTACTTGGATCACCCTTTATATAAGTATATATACATATGTACACATGTACGTACAAGAGTCAATGCCTGTTTACACAAAAGAATAATACGCCAGTTACGCATTCAGTCAGGTCACAAAGCCCGAAAATAACAACAATATTAACAACCAGCAACATTTAAGCCAACTATACAACAATAAAAACAAAATATAAACAACATTTATGCGCGCTAACACACCAAGTACGACAAACACACACACACACGCTTAACTACAAGTTTCCAGCTCATGCCAGCTGCCGGTGGTTCTAGTGGTGTTGCTGTTGGTGTTGCTGTTGGTGGTGTTAAGCTGCTAAACATTCAACGCATTTTCACATTGCAGGCGCCACAGCCGCGGCCTACTCCAGCGAGTTCTCGCACACCTGGGCGTTTGCCGTTTGCGCCGAAACAGTGCAATTTAATGTCGCTCTATTATTTATGGCTTGAAAATTGCAAAAAATAGCCGCAAAAAAAATGAGTTCCAACGGCAACGGAAATTACGCTGCAAAATGGGTAAAAAAAAAAACAGTAGCAACAGCAGCAACGACAACATAAACAGCAAAAACAACAGCAGTTGGAAGGCAGCGAACGAACAGCAATGAGGCGGCGCGAGAGGCAACTGAACTGTGTTGTTGTGTCGGGTTGTTTTTGATATTGGCTTGGCTTGGGTTGGTTGTTGCTTTTGTGCCACTTTCTCGTTTTTGAATTTCGAATTTTTTTTTTTTTTTTTGCTTTTGCGTTCAGTTAGGCTTAGTCCTCCTCATGGCTTTGACGCAGCCCACAGAGAGAGAGCTGCTGCAGTCGCGCGCCAAGCGTTAAATGTCAGCTTTGGTTGCGGAGGCCCCGCAGTCGCATTTCGCGCCGTTGTGGTGCATTGCTGTGTAATTATTTACACCTTTTGTTCTTACGCGTGTTACACACACACACATACATACATACATACACTGTACATACTTAAATATGTATGCTCCTGTAGTAACGGAGCAATGGCGTTTACCTCGTTTGACCCTGTGCGCCCTACTGGGCACTTGGTGTGAAGGCTAAATGTTTTGGTTTGGAGTTTGGAATAGAAGTTTTTTTTAGGAACTCTAGACCAAACTCTAAGAGTCCCTCAACATTTCCATTCTACTTTATGGTGCGGAGCCCTGGACGATGAGCCCATCTGATTAGACGGCGCTAGTAGATTTTGAGCGAATGATTTTGTGGAATACCACAGACGATTAAACGATGAGCTGTACAAGATATACGACGAAATTGACAGTGAATTAAGAGACAGCGCTTATGCTGGATAGGACATGTCATCCGTATGGCTGAAAGCGCTCCAGCATAAAAAGTTTTTGATACTGTACCCGCTGTTTGGATCCAGGGAAGAGGGAGACCTCCGTTAGATACAAGGATCATGTGTAGAAGGAATAGGCTTAATTTTGTATCTCTATTTAACGCCAGGAAGCTTTATTGAGAAGCTATTAGAAGCCATTTTATTTGATGAGAGAAATACATTCGGAGAGCTTGACATTTTCTCCAAAGGGGTGAAATTAATTGGTCGAGAACTCGAATCCATGACCCCATTACCAACCACTCGCCTATTGCCGTCGCCATAAAATGGCATATCTGTATGACTTTTTTCAAGATAAATCCCCGCCTGGCATTTCAACGAAGCAACAGTCCGAGGAGGACCTTATAGTAGTACTGAAAGTCCAATAGAGCGGTGACCGGCAAACATCGAGACTTCAGGCGGTCTGCACGGAAACGAAAGTTATTCTTTCGAGACTTAAATTTCATAAACACGAACTCTCTCTTCAGGAAAGAAGAGAACGAACTTAACTTTAGATGGTAACACATGCGAAAGAAACTTATGGTAGTCACAGTCTTCTTTTTGTTGTTGTGTTATCGGCAAAGTAAACCCGCTTAGAAGCATACGAAGTCAGTCAATGGTCTGGTATATGGGAGACTCCAACCGAATACGTCCGGACGACTATAACAGCAAACCATCTAACGGGCACGGAAACGCATGGAACTCTGGACTATGAGGAATTGTATTTTCGATAACCTCCGGGTCTAGATCGATGATGCTTGGTCGGGAATATACACCTCTTGAAAGATTCGTTTCATCATCGCACACTAACGGTCCTGATGGGAGAGAGGCTGAAGCCACAATTTTACCAACCTGATCTAGGTGCACAAATCAGTGGGGCGTTATTTATGACTGGCTGACCGATTTCCTTACGCGTTATGAGTCCCAGGTGCTTCCGTCTGACGTGGTATCAAACTACCAAAAGGTAGTAAGAGACTCGAGCTTCTTAGATCGCTGTTAGACGGAGGACCTTTATGGGCATCCTCACAAACATCTTAAATATATTTCAACTGCGAAGAAAGCTCCTACCTACACATCCTCCGTCTTAGGGACTTCTCGAGATAGTTCATTGTCATTCTGAAAATACACTAGGTGAATACTGCGCTGTAAGGCGACGAATTCAGGGCACCTCAATATGGTGCTACAGATTTTTGGAAGCGGACCATAAAGACACAAAGTGAATTGGATCTATCGGAGCTCCATGGCTTCTTATAAGTTAGTCTTCAGAGTACTGAATCAAGTAAGGTCATGAGATATTTACCGATCTTCACTAGTTCTAAAGACTAATGCCCACGAACGACTACGGCTCGCCAAAAACGGGAATGGCGAGCAATCAGTAGAGTACACATACCTTCTTATGCAGTTGTTTGCAGTATGCAGTTCACTTGGGCACTCTTCATGAGACACGACTACTGATTGAGAGTTTCTTTCTAAGAAAACAGATTTTTTCCATAGCCTGGAGCCTTTTTTCCTCAAGTATTTATATATATGTTCCAACCACTTGAGATCCCGAAGCTCGAAAAACTTTAAGTTGTTGTTGTTTTTGTAACCGCAGAAAAATTTCCCAAATTGGACTTCGGGGAATATTGCGGAAGTGACAGCCCTTGGCCGCAAAACCGGGTCATTCCGGTATAAAGACCCGACTGTCGCGGGAACTATTGGATTTTAGTCGGCTCTTACGACAGGCATGCTTTATCGTGTCTAAATTCTTGAACCCCTAACACGCAGGGGTTAGATAGAGTGTACCGGTGTCGTCGAGTTGGCTCTTTAGGAAGGTTGTTTATACCGTCTTATACCGTGTTTTATAGCGTCTTTCGAAGACCAGAAAAAGGGAAGCGGAGAAAAATTAGTCGACTATATCAGAACTTTAAAATGCAGCATATCGTAATTATACCGTTGCCCCCGAGGTTGAAGCCTCTGCTCAAATACAATCGAAATTCTTTGACACAAAGTTCTACCTTGGAAAAGCTTGTCATATTCAATTAGTGGGTGGGGAAGAGTATATTCGACTCTCTACAGATTGAATTTCGTAGTGGACAGACAAGTGTACACACATTTTCTTGAAGCGACTCTATAGATTCACATATGACCAAGCATAATGTTAAGTTGCTCTTCAGTATACTCAATTTAGTAAGCTCTCTCGAGATGACGATCGATCCAAACTGGTTCTAAGTGATCGCTCAACTACCATAGCTCACGAACAGTCTGCGGAAACGAGGACAACAAGAGGTCAGCCGACGTCGCTATTCTGCGAATTTATTACCGCGTGAAATTGGCAGTCTTAAGTTTTACTTACTCAATACTGGGCTTCGAGATTGTGGACTGCGAACACAAAGTGACAAAATTTCACCTCGAATCCAGCTATTAAAGTGAATGTGACCGCTTTCGACTACACAGAGAATGTGAGCACAGAAAATGCTTCCATTTCGCCCGTGACCCACTGACATTAAAAAAAATTACGCGCTGCTCCACTCGTGTTTTCAGTAACCTGTATCTGCGCCGGTAACACCTCTACAAGGATAATAGTTCTATGCTATCAACACTGCAACAAGCAATTACAAAACAAACACACACACACCCATTCACACTGCGGCACTTACCCAAACTCATTAACGAGATACGTACACCAGCCCCAACCAGCAGTCAGCAGCCAACAGCCAGCAACCGACACGGCGTTTTGTTGTAACACAACTGTCAATTTCATTTTCACACCGTTATTTTGTCGCAATGGGAGTTTGTTTACATGGTGATTTTTTTCACTTTTATTTTTTCTCTTTAATTTCACTTTTTGTTTTTAATTTTTCTTTTTCACTTTCCACCCTCCACTTTCGCCGCGGGCCCATTCATTGCCTGTCGCTGCGTGATTTTTCATATGAGATCGTTAATTATTGAGTGAGAGCGTATGTATGAGTGCCTGTATGTGTGTGTATTGCATGTGTGTGTGTGTGTGTGTTGAAAAATATAAATTTAATAGAGATTTCAATATTAATCAACCGCAAGCATAATGTTAATTAAGTGCCGGGAAAGCGATTTAAAATACCATAAAATATCTGAATAATAGAGCGAACTGACGCATGAGTGTGTGTGAGTGTGTGTGTGAATGTGCGAGTGCCGGTTGGCTTATGAGAATATCGGTCACTGAAGCGTTGTGCGTTACGCAATGAAAGCAGGTCCTGTTTTTTTTATCTCATTCCTCCCCTGCCACCTGAGGTGCGCCTTAGAGTACAATTGTTGCTGCTTATCCTCTTCATTGCTGATGGTTTTGAAATATTTAAGTGATTTTTAAATTAAGTGTTTCTTGCACTCTGTAGAGATATCCGGGAAAATGTGCCCAACGGTACTTTGCGCTGGCTTTCGCCCTCAGAGTTAAGTACTCTTTTGCCCCCTCTCTGTATGATCTTGTAGTTTAGACTGCTGAGTGTTATGGAGTATTCGATGATCCATGTCATTTGCAAATACTTGAGATGTTCTCCTGCGGTCTTGGTATCTTAAAGGCTAAGAAGTTATTCAAGGTGTCTTTGAGATTTTCCAAGGTTCTCCGGCATCGAGTATTTCACTTGACGCACTTCAGACTGTTCTTTTTTTCCTCCACCGGTTTTACGATGAGTACGTTGCTAAGCTTTACTTTGGGATTGCTCGCCAGTAATTAAGAGTCTCACGACGCAGAGCTTCATGATTTTGGAACACCAATTCAGCTGATCTCAGTCACTTGCTTGTTGTTGGCAAGAGTGATTCTGCGTTGGAGTGACATTGTTGGTGTTGTTAATGCTGGTTCATAGGTAGATAAATTATCTTCGGCTTCGAAGTTATGACCATCAACAGTGACAAGGAATCCAAGAGATAGCCTGTAAATGCATCTGGCTTACCTCTTCAACTCTCGATATATATTCCACCCCGTACGTGTTGTAGTCGATCACAAAGTTGCGAGATAGACAGTCTGCTTTCTCTCCACTGCAGTTCGACATTCCTCATCGTACCAGCTCTTTCTCTGACACTGTTGAAAACCAATTGTTTCCGTGCGGTACGTAAGGAGTTTGCTATTTCGTTCGACCGTTCCCTTATATCGAGTTGCTGACGAGTGCTCTTAAAGATCATGTGTGCAAGCCGAGTAGAAAACCTGCTGGCTGTCTGCCGGGATTGCAGCTTTTCGACTTCGAACATTTCTTGTGTTTCTTGATGGGCATTCTTTGCTGCGCAGAGGCGGTTGCGTATCTTTGCTGCTTAAAGATAATGATCCGGGTTGATATTTGGCCCTCGGAACATACGTACGTCTAGAGCACTGCATACATGTCTTCCATCTATCACAACATGATTGATTTGGTTTCGTGTTTTCCAATCAAGCGACAGCCATGTAGCTTGATGAATTTTCATATACTGAAATCTTGTAGTACAGACGACCATATTTCGGACCCCGGCGAAGTCAATTAGCCTCAACCCGTTTGGGGATGTTAAGTTGTGAAGGCTGAATTTTCCGACTTTTGCGCCAAAAATACCTTCTTTGCCCACCCTGGTGTTGAAATGGCCTGGCACAATTTTTACATAGTGGCAGAGGCAGTGTTTATAAGTGCATTCTAAGCTCTCATAGAAAGCATCTTTGGTAACATCATCCTTCTCTTCCGTCAGGGCGTGGGCACAAATCAGCGATATGTTAAAGAACTTCGCTTTCATACGGATAGTGGCTAGACGTTCATCCACCGGGGTAGATTCAGGACTTGGCAACTGAGTCTCCAACACCAAATTTGTGCTCCTTTAAATGGCTGCTGTAGTAGATTTCACAAGGGCTCATCCTTCTTCCGTCCTTGTCCCGTCCATTGCACTTCTTGGACGGCTGTGATGTAAGTCCTTAGTCTTACGAATACATCAACCAGCTGGACAGCGGCACCTTCCCAATTAAGGGACCAAACATTCCAGGTGTATGCCCTCAAATCGCGATCCTTTAAACGTTTGCAGGGGTCGTCATCAAAAGAGGGGTCTCTCATCCGAGGCATTTGTTGATTTTTCATTGGATTGTAATTTTTTTATGTGGTAAGTTCCACACCCTACATACAACCGCAGAGGAGATTACAAGGTGGAAATCATAACTTTCCATTCATTCGGAATGGGTAAAAACTGAATAACAAAGTCGATGGCGGAGTCTACTCAAACCAAACCAATTCGTCTATTGCATCTCTGTGTACGTTACAGATCCCGTACTCCTTTGAACCTGGCGTTGGTTAAACATTTCACTTTCGCCATGCTGAAAGAGTTTGGGCATACCTTCAAGCTCGCTGTAAGGAAAGTTATTCGTCGCAAGTGCTAACTCAGGATGTAATGTGAAAAAGCAGGTGGCTGGAACTAAACAAGAAATGAGATATCTAGAATTATGGGTATTATACAGAACATCACTCAGGAAGGCAATTTGTACCCTCAAAAGACTTATGCGAAAATTGTAGAGAGCAGAGATACTTGAAATATTAAGCAATTCATTTAGAAATGGTCCACATACTAAAGGAGAAGGTGTCAAAGTCTCTAGGGACGGCAACTTTTAAAGACCTGAACAAAATGATGTGAGCCAGGGTAAGTCGATTCCCCGAATTGCAAACTACACGCAATTGTCGGACTAAGAGCTAAGCGCTCTAGAGATCCTTAGTGGAACTAATATTCACGGAAGTGATTGGTAGATATTAGTGCCACTAAGGATCTCTAGAGCCTTACCAAACTTCACATAGCATTTCCCATATAAAGTGTGAACCAAGTTGAGGTACTTTTCTCAATAGCCTTCTTTTTTTTTTTTTAACAGATCTCGCGTGAGTCGTGTCAAACTGTCAAGTTATTTTTGTTCAGTATTGCTTGGCAATTCATCATGGAAAGACTCACGCCTGAACAACGTTTACAAATCATTCAACTTTATTACGGAAATTCACGTTCTGTAAAGAATGTGTTTGGCGGGCTTCGCTCAATTTATGGTCAACATAATCGGCCTACTGAGCGGACTATTCGCAACACCATCACCCATTCACCCATCTTGAGAACCAGCATTCATTATTGGATAATATTCGACCGAATAGGCCACGTCCAGCACACAGTGAAGAAAATATGGCGGCCAGAGCTGAGAATGGACACAAAGACCGTGGAGAGTCGATTCGGCGCCGTTCGCAGCAGCTCGCACTGAATACGTACAAAATACAGCTTGTGCAACAACTGAAGCCGCTGGACTTTCCCAAGCGACATCGCTTCGCTCTATGGGCTCTTGAAAAGTTCCAAGAAGATCCGATGTTTTCGAGCCAAATTTCGTTCGGCGATGAGGCCCGCTTCGGGCTCAATGGGTTTGTAAACAAGCAAAAATGCCGCATTTGGGACAAAAAGCAACCAGAAGAGATTCAAGCTGCTATTTCATCCAGAAAAAACAACGGTTTGGTGTGGTTTTTGGGCCGGTGGAATCATCGGTCCATATTTCTTCAAAAATTATGAGAACGGTGAGAACGTAACCGTAAATTTCGACCAATATCGCGTCATGATAACCGACTATTTGATGCCTGAAATTGATGCTCGTAATCTCCGCGACATTTGGTTTCAACAAGACGAACAAGACGGGGCCACTTCCCACACATCGCATCAATCAATGGATTTATTGAAAGAAAACTTCAGTGAGCAGATAATTTCACTTTTTGGGCTGATCGATTAGCCACCAAGATCGTGTGATATCACACTGTTAGACTTTTTCCTGTGGGGATATGTAAAGTCTAAAGTCTGTGCGGACATCCCCTTCGATTCAGGCCTTGGAGCAAAACGTCACGCATATCATTTGGCAGTTACCAGTCGAAATGGTCGAACGAGTCATCGAAAATTGTACTCAAGGGATGAACCATCTGAGACGTAGCCGCGACCAACATTCTCTTCTTTCGGATGATAATAAACATTCCCCATTAAATCTGAAATTTCTCTGATTTTTTCTTTAAAAAAAAATAGCAGGGAACCTCGAAATGGATCACCCTTACATATACTTATATGTATGTGTAACAAAAAATAAAATCTTCGATCCGTTTGAAGTAATTTTCGACCACTTTTTGGCACATATTGGGCGGTATCTCAGCCATAACTTGACGAATATTGATTTTCAAGTGCTCAACGCTTAAAGGTTTTTCCGCATAAACACATCCTTTCGCGAAGCCCAACAAAAATAGTCCAACGATATCAAATCGCATAACCTCAGTGGCCAATCGATATCGCCAAGGCGAGAGATTATGCGGCCGAAAATTTCTCTCCCATTAAAACCATTTTCGCTCCTTTTGTGTGGTAGGTAGCACCACCTAGTTGTAACCAAATATTGTCAAAGTCATGTCCTTCATTTGCAAGCCAAAAAAAAGTCGGTTATCATACGACCATAATGCTCCGAATTGACAGTGACAGTCTCGCCGTCTCACTTCCGAACAAAAAAGCGCACCAGATAGTTTTTTTTTTTTGGTGCAATGTATGGACTCTCTTGAATTATTTGATGATTCTCCAACGTTTGAATTACCATTTTTGTAGTTGGTTTCAACAACTTTAGCGCGTTGTGCCGGTGGTAAGTCATCCATTTTCATGAATTCCTGACTTTTAACTAAACCAAAACATGTTTGATTCGAAAGTTAAATTTCACAGATGTCAACACTTTCGAAACGACTAAATGGATAACCCTTTATATTATTAAAATGTGAATACAATACAAACACAAATTCAAAATGATTTATTTGTGTCACTGTTTCATAAACTAACTCTTCATTTCACTATGCAAATGTATGCATACAAAAATAACTTACACACGCACACGCGCGCACTAACACACACAGAATGAGCATGTTCAATTAAATTTTGCCACACTCCACAAGTGGGTTATGAGACAAATTAAGTGTGCGAAACTGTAAATTATTTGTGGAATTATGTATTATACGGAAATTTAAATACAAATTAACACGCATGCATACATACATACATATATATACAAGTACATATGCATTGGTATAAATGCAGATTTAAACTTTTCAGCATCATTGTGCTAGGGGTCGTGTGACAGGAAATTGTTATGGGCAGCTGATTGGGTCAATAATTATTTATTTGCATTTATGTTAGGAATTTGGTCAGTCATATATATATGTGTGTATATATGTGTTTAGCTGCATAAATGAATCAATCTTTATGATAGTGTTAATTTATATTTGAAATACAATACAGTAGTGGTACTGAAAATTTGTTAATTGAAATGTTAGGTTAGAAAATTTAATTTAACTCATCGCATTATACACAGATATATGTATATGTAAGTGTATTATATTTTGTGATGCTTAAAACCAATTAAACGACAGCTTAGTTTAGGAAATAAATAGACAAATATAGGAATTTCATACACGAGGAAAATTGGCAACATTGCCTGAACATTTTGAGGAAGAAAATTCAGATTTCACAAGTTTTTCTATGAAAATTTGAATTTTTTCTTAAAATGTTAATTTTCCTCGTATTTGAAATTTCCACATACCCACTTTTGAATTTAAATTAAAAAAAGGGACTGAAATATTTCTATTTTGAGAGGGAAACGTAACTCATATTTATTTTAGAAAATACTTTATCTAAAAAATCAGGCTACTTCTGGTTATATATAAATAATTTTTGTAAAAATTAAAGTCATTAAATCAAAACTTCTTTTCGCAGAAAATTGACAGCGTCGCTAAAGAGAAAAGAGAAAAGAGAACAAAGTTATTTTATTCTTAGTAGCAACTGTTCAAAAAACCATAGAGCTTTTGGTTACATGAAAAAATATTGTGCAAAAATTAAGATAATAAATCAACAATTCTTCTTTAGGAAAATTGGCAACGTTGCTGAAGAAAATGGAGTAAAATACCTTTGTTCTAGAAAATAGTTTTTTTTTTTTGGCAAACCCCTAGAATTCCTAGCAACATTTAAACATGTTGGTTAAAAATTAAAACAAATAAATCAAAACTTCTCTGCTCAGAAGATTGTCAATGTTGCTAAATAGAAGAAGTGAGTTCTTTTATTTACAAAAATATTTTTTCGAAAAATCCGAGAGCAACTGGTTTAATGTATAGGATCTTCTTCTTTGGCGTAGGCACCGCTTACGCGATTATAGCCTCGTCAACAATAGCGCGCCACTCGTTTCTTCTTTTTGCTGTTTGGCGCCAGTTGGAAATACCAAGTGATACCAGGTCGCTCTCCCTCAGATCCTTCCAACGGAGTGGAGGCCTTCCTCTTCCTCTGCTTCCGCCAGCGGATACTTCATCGAATACTTTCAAAGCTGGAGCGCTTTCACCCATTCGGACTACATGACCTAGCCAGCGTAGCCGCTTTCTCCTGATTCGCTGAACTATGTCAATGTCGTCGTATAGCTCGTACAGCTCATCGTACCATCGTCTGCGTTATTCGCTGTTGCCAACGCGCAAAGGAGCATAAATCTTCCTCAAAACTTTTCTCTCGAAAACTCCTAAAGCCGACTCATCGGCTGTTGACATCGTCCAAGCTTCTGCACCATATGTCAGAACGGGAATGACGAGCGACTTGTAGAATTTGGTTTTGGTTCGTCGAGAGAGGACTTTAATTTTCAATTGTCTACTCAATCCAATGTAACATCTGTTGGTAAGAGTGATTCTGCGTTGGATTTCAAGGCTGGCATTGTTTGTGTTGTTAATGCTAGTTCCCAGATAGACGAAATTATCTACGACTTCTAAACAGTGACCTGGGAGCCAAGTCGCGAATGCGATGACTGTTTATTTGTTGACAGGAGATATTTCGTCTTGCCCTCGTTCACTACCAGACCCATTCGCTTCGCTTCTTTGTCTTATCTGGAGAACGCAGAACTTACGGTGCGGTAATGTATAGGATAAAAATTAAAATAAATAAAGCAACAATTATTTTCAGAAAAATTTGGCAACGTTGAAACAGGGAAAATAGGTGAGGTTTTTATTTTAAATTATTTTTCGTAAATCCCTACAGATTCTGGTTACATGTAAATACACGGAATAAAAATTAAAATAAAAAAATCAACAATTTCTCTCTAGGAAAATTGGCAACACTGCTCAAAATAAAAGAAGTAAATTTATTTGAAAAAATTATTCATAGAAAAATCGGGTAATTGCTGGTTATATGTAAATTTATATATTTAAAAAAAAAAAAAATTAGCAACATAGCATGAATATTTTAAGGAAAAAAATTCGCTGTTACAGGCTATTCAATGAAGAAATTTGGCAACGGTGCAAGCCAGCGAAGAAATTTTTATGTCATGTTTACAATTAAATAAAAAAGATACCAAAACATATATCATTAGAGAGAAAATGGAGTACAATAAAATAGCTTTAAGAAGAAGTAAAAATAATAAAATAGAATACTCTTTTTTTTAGTAATAAAAGCGGACAACTTTTGTTTATAAATGTAAAAAGGTAAAAAGTAAACACTGAAATCAATAAATTGAAAATTGGCAACGTGGCCTAAACAGTGCTAAATGAGAATTTTTGAAAACGAGAATTCTCAATGCTCACACTACGGAATTTGCATTGAAGAAATTTGGCAATGTTGCAGTTTTCATGTACTGAAAGTATAGAAGGAGAGGAACATCTATTTTTGCTGAGAGTTCTCCACAAGGAAAACTGACAACGTTGCTGAACTGACTTTTTCTAGAAAAAGAAATTTGACAGTATTCTTGAAACAGCCATGAGCCGTGATTTCTAGGGAATATATTTCTGACAGCTGGCACTTGTGGATTTTTAACGGTATCAGGTTTAATAATTAAGAAATACTTGTTTAGGAAAAATTATTGAATTGTATGTCGTCGTACCAAAGCTGCCTTGGACATACACAGAAGGTAAAATCCTCAATTAATAATACGAGTACTTCTCCAAGAAAATGTGCAACACTGGAGTGGCTATGAAGAAATATTTTATTTAAGTAGAGAAAATTGGCAACAGTGTCGAAGCATCCGCTAACTAGAAAGAAAATTGGTAGAGATGGCGCTTTAGACTTTCAATAAAGAAAATTTAAAATTTCTTCGAACAAAACTTTAAAAAAATTACTTTAGATATATTCATGGGATGAACTGCTACATTGGAAAATTGACAACGCTGCTAAATTATGTAGTGTACTTGAAATCTTATAAAAGGTGCTCCATTTCGAGGTTTCCTACTTTTTTAAAGAAAATACACAGCAAATTCAAATTTAATGGGGAATGTTTATTATTATTCGAAAGAACATTCTTTGGCATTTATTTTTTGAAGACTATCTCTTTCAAATGTTGGCCACGGCTACGTCTCAGATGGTTCATCCATTCAGTCCAATTTTCGATGACTCGTTCGAGCATTTCGACTGGTAACTGGCGTATGACACGCGTGATGTTTTGCTCCAAGGCCTGAATCGAAGCGGGATTGTCCGCATAGACTTTAAAATTTACATATCCCCACAGGAAACAGTCCAACGGTGTGATATCACACAATCTTGGTGGCAAATTGACCGACCCTCTCTCAATAAATCCATTGATTGATGTGATGTGTGGGAAGTGGCGCCGTCTTGTTGAAACCAAATGTTGCGAAGATCACGAACTTCAATTTCAGGCATCACATAGTCGGTCGCCATTGACAGTTACGTTCTCACCGGCATCATTTTTGAAGAAATATGGACCGCTGATTCCACCGGCCCACAAACCACACCAAACCGTTTTTTTTCTTGTTGATAAAAAGGCAGCTCTTGAATCTCTTCAGGTTGCTATTCGCCCCGAATGTGGCAATTTTGCTTGAAAACGTCGTATCTTCTTGGAAATTTTCAAGAACCAATAGCAATGTCGCTTGGGAAGGTCGAGCGGCTTCAGTTCTTGCACTAGCTGTATTTTGTACGCTTTCAATTTAAGAACTCGACGTAAAATTCGCCTTTTATGCCTTGCTTTTAAAATTATTTTTATTTTATTTATTTTATTTATTTTAGTCAAAATCAGAAACTCTCAGTGATATTTTTTTTTTCTAATAATATAGTTCTTTATTTATTAATTTATGTGTATATATATGTATGTATATAGTGAATTATAAACAGAAGTTATTAAAACAGCACAGTTGCTTCTCTGCACACACAGTAATCGGAATGATTCGTAAATCATTCATACAAACATATTTCGCTTTCACGCTCTCCATTTCTCTCTCTACAAGTGTCACTCGCCTGATCTATATGAATTTTTAGAATACAATTCAAATTTACAAAATAAACTTAACTAAATTAAAAATTTGTAAAAAACAAAATCAAAAATACTACATGTGTTTGTATGTATGTTTCTATGTAAATTTATCAACAATAAATTCTAGAAAAAAAATTATATAGTAAAATGAAGAGAACTAAAACTGTCAACTGACCATTAAGTTCATGTTTTATATAAATATATATTTTTTATTGCATTACAATTTTGAATTAAATTTTTTTTTTCGCACACACACGCTAAATATTTATATATATATTTATATGTAAGTCATTTCGTTTAGTTTACATTTAGGTTTTTGTTGTCTTTTTAAGATTTATTGGTTTTCGCTATGAAATTAGTAACAACATTACTACATACATACATGGTTATACACATATATATTGTATATATACATATATCTTGTACACATATTCTAACATATTTGATTTCTTATACACTTTCGTTACATTTAGACTTAAGTTTAGTTTTGCCGGTGTATGAATTTCCTCACGATATATGTATGTATAGGTATATATGTATTTATTTATCTTTTCTAACACAATTTCCGAATTTCTTTTTTGCTTTTTTTTTTTTGCTTAGTTGTGGGTCCACTTTTCGTTAATATATTTTATTTTATTTTTTCTCTTCTTGTATATTTCTTAGTTTTAGTTGTATATGTAATTGCTTTACGTTTTAGCGCCTTTTCACTAGCTTTGCGAGCATCAAATGCCTCCATTTTTCATTGTTTTTATTTATTATTTGGCTGATTTAATGATGGAAAAAATATATTTAAATAAAAATTATTGCTAAAAATAAAACAAAAAATGAAACAAAAAAATTAAATACATAAATATAAATAAAAGAAATATAATAAAACAAAACAAATTGAAATAAAAATATAAAATCTTAAGTGATAAATTAAAAATTAAAAAATAAATAAGACTAAAATGAAATAAGATGGATAAAAAAACGTAATTAAAAAAAATTAATAAAATATCTAATAAAATAAAGTAAATTAAAAAAAGAATTAAATAAAATAAACGAAACTAATTAATTTAGAACAAAATAAAATATAATGAGGGCAAATAAAACTAAAAAAATAAATTAAATAAAACCAGTAAAAGTAAATAAAATAAGAAATGAATGATATAAAAAAAATTATATAAAATTCAATGCAATTAAATTTTAAAAAATAAAATAAAATAAAAATTAAATTAACTAAAATTAAGAAAAAAATAAAAAATAAATAAATAAATAAAATAAAAAATAAAATAATTAAAATTAAAATAAAATAAAATAAAGTATATTAAAATGGGATAAAGTAAAATTAAATAAAATTATATAAAATAAAATAAAATAAAATAAAAATAAAATGAAATAAATGGAATGGAATAAAGTAAAATAAAATAAAATTATATAAAATATAAAATAAATAAAATATTTAAATAAAATTAAATAATTAAATTAAATGAAATAAAATTAAATTAAGTGAAATAACATAATAATAATAAGAATAAACAAAATTTAAGTAAAATAAAAATATAGATAAGATAAAATATAAAATAAAATAAAACAAAATAAAATAAAATAAAAAAATTTAAAAAAAAAGTTAAAATAAATCTAAGATAAAATATAAAATAAAATCCAACAAAAGGAGATAAGATAAAATAAATAAATAAAATGATACAAAATAAAATTTAAATTAAAAAACTAAAATAAAATCAAACAGAAATAAAATAAAGTAAAACAAAAAAATTAAATTAAAATGTAATTGAAGAAATTTCACATACGAGGAAAACTGTCAACGTTGCCAGCACATTTTATGGCGGAAATTAAGAATTAAAAAAAATTGTCAACTTGCGCGCCATTAAATAATAAAATTACTTAAAGCACAAAAATAAAAATAAATTGAAAATAAAATAAAATATATTAGAATTAAATGAAACAAAAATAAAATAAAAAATAAATAAATAAAGAAATATAAAATAAAAATAAAAATAAAAATAAAAATAAAAATAAAAAATAAAATTAAAAAAACCAAAACTAAAAATAAAAATAAAAATATAAATATAAATAAAAATAAAGAAATATAAAAACAAAAATTAAAATTAAAATTAGAATTAAAATAAATATTCAAATATATATAAAATAATGTAAAATGTGAAATAAAATAAAATTAAAAGAACATTAAATCAAGTCAAACAAAATAAAAATAAATAAAATAATTAAAAATTAAAAATCTAAAACAAAATAAAAAACAAAATAAAATGGTATAAGATGAAATTAGGATAGAGTAAAAAAAATTTAAAAATTTAAAATACAAATAAAATAAAATTCAATAAAATCAAACAAAATAAAACTTAATAAAATTATTTGAAATAAAATTTCACATACGAGGAAAATTGGCAACATTGCCTGCACATTATATGGAAGAGAAATCGTATTTTCATTGAGAAATTTTTTTAAAATTGCACAGAATTAAGCAATATAATACGCTACAATATAAAAATAAAATACAAAAATAAAATAAGATAAAATTTATATAATTTAAATTGAATTTAAAAAATTTATATTAACTATAATGAGTTTATAAAAATAACGTCTTTTCAAGCTTGTTTAGGTTCTTATTTACCATAGTATTTAGTAGAGTTCCGATATTTTAAAGTGAAATAAAATAAAGTAATATAAAATAAAATACAATAAAATTGAATAAAATATATATAATAATTTTTTTTCCAAATTAATGTTAATTAACAAAAATAGTAACATTAAAAAAAATATTTTTTTGCACCTTTATCAAAAATAATCCATCTAGAAGCCAAATTTTAACAGTAAAATCCTAATTTACAAAAGAAAAAAATGGAAAAAAAAAGATTCACTGAATTTAAAAATAAACTCCAAATAATCGAGCAGAAAATATAGCATTGGCTGTTGCTGTTTTATAAGTTTATAAATTTAATGCTTGAAGCAAATAAAAAGTTTTAAAACTTCGAAAAAAAATTGGGGAAGCAAAAAATTACAGATTTTAAAAATATTTATTAAATTTTGAACATTATGCGACATAAATAAGTAATAAAAAAATAATAAAAAGAAAGAAATCCTTACGCAAATAAAAACAAACATTTAAAAAAGAGAAACAACAACAAATAACAATAAAAAATATAAGAAAAATTTACTTTAGGTCATTAAATAAATAAATAAAAATTAAGATATACATACAAGCAAAAAATTCAAAATTGTAAATAGGGTGGGCAACAATAAATTTATTATAGAAAACACTAATTAATTTGTATATTCACGTTATTAGTCATAAAATAGTTTAGTTTTTTTTTTATTACTAAAATTTATTTAAAAAATAAATAGAAATTTTTTTACCAACTCCATACATAAGTAAATTTTTATGACAGCAAAAAAAAATTTTAATTTTTACTTAATTAAAAATTATTAATTTTTGAAAACTTACTCTTAAAATAAACAACGAAAAGTCAAATTTATAAAAATTGAAGTCTTTTTCAATACAATATAAACCGTAATCATCAAATCACTGAAAAAAAAGAAATTAACGAAATAATTTCTTCCCATTTGAACCACAAATCTAACAGCAAATCCTAAAAATAACCCACAAGCAGTTGTATGCAAATTATTGTATTTTCAATTTTTTTTTATTTAAAATTTTAAATTGTCTTATGCACAACGTACTCGAATGTCTTTTACCAATTGTAATTGTAGTAAATAATAATATTGATGAATATGGATTTGCTTAAGTAATTTTCAACACTAAAGTGTCAGCACACATTCTCATACACATGTATATTTGTGTATTGGTATGCCGGTATAACCAATTATTAAATGTAAAATTAACAGTAATATTTATTTAATTATATTTTGTGTGCTATATATATACAAATTTTGAAATTAAAATATATATATCAATTAAAAATATGGAATATACACAAATATATTTATGAATATGTATATGCTAATCATAATAATAATGAACGAAATTAAATAAAGTTTTGGGAAGGATAATGTGTGCACACTGCAAGACGGCAACGTTACTATGCGATAGGTTTTCATATATACATATGTATATATATATCAACATAAAAATCATTTAAAACATGTTTATGCGCAAAAACTCATTATATGTTTGCATACGTACATATGTACATATATTTCGCAAAATACCTTAAAAATGTTTAATAATTCTACTACATATATTTCTTAATACAATTAAACAAGCGCTTATAGTTGTTTGTTTGTTTGTTTACTCTTTTCTCTCTTTTTTTCTCTTTTTTTCTCTATTTTCTCTTTTTTCTTCTTTTGTTTCTCGCGAAAAAGTTACATTGAAATGATATGCGTTTGAATCTAAGCTTAGCTACAGCCATTGCATGCCGTTAGGAGTTTTATATGGAGATTAAAAGAAAATAATAAACACACGCACACAAATAAACACCACAGATTTGAGAGAGCACGCATGTACTTCACTTTTTTCCTTCTTTTTTGCATGTGCGTGTGTTGAAAATATAAAAAATTGCATTAAATCGGGCGCAAATTCATTACTTAACGGTTAAAATTGTACAATAATAATGTAACTTTGATAGAACATCGCAAAAAAATTGTATTTTCTTCTGTTTACACTCATTCACATTCTCGTACGCGACATTCAAGCCTTCTACTCTTGGCAGAAGCCCTCAGTCTCTTCAATGGCAAATGTCAACTTCTCTACCAGCTGATCGTAGCTTTTGTAGGGCGGCAAATCTAAACGATTAAAGCATGTATGCGAACGCGGCAGCCATGTTTCCTTACCGACTTTCTCAATGCAGAAACGTTGTGGCCCATTTGAGCCCATTAGCTCAGCAAAACCGCCGACTGGCACTCGACATGTGCCGGTAACGAATTGTAACAGCCGTGCACGCTTCTCATTATCCGTATCGCGTACGAACTGTTTTAGATTGAAAGAGCGAAAATGAGTGTTGAAATGTTTGTAAGAATTTTTTTTTAAATATCTTCACGCCATGCACTTACCTGCCAAAACCACATTACTTGCTTGGAATTGCGATTGTAATGCCTATATATTGTATTTCGCTGCCAATCGTCCACGTCCACATCCTGCATGCCGCACAAAATTAGCTCCAACTCACGTTCATCGAAATATTTGAGCCACTCGAGCGGTACGACCTCGTTGAAGCCTTCCAGGAACGTTTTTGTTTGTTGCTCGATACCCCTGGAAGTGGATTGAATTTGATTAGGGTCGGTATATTACGGTATTTTGAAAAAAAAATGCTTCCTAAATCATAATTGTGTATTAGCTGTTGTTGCAGCGGTTCGTTAATCCCGTCTAGAAGCCGGCAAAGCTAGTCTATGCCGTCGAGGTCACCTAAGGACAGTCGTTTCTACAAGTTAAACCGGATTTCAACCGGCGAAGGTCATTTTTTGGGTTGGTTAATATCCAATCCCAACGCTTCCACTCTCCCACTGCGGTGGTATAATAGCAAAATATAGAACCCTTGCACCATTTTTTCTCATACCTCACTTTTTATAAAGATAAAAGAAGATCCGCTCCTAATAAGCCGTCTACACCTAAAAAAAAATCTTACTAAAGGTTATCTCAGCTAGAAGCGATCCCACCACAGACCATCGCATCTTGTTGGAAATATCTTTCTCCGACAAGTCTATAAGGAAGCTTCTGTGCGTAGATCCGGCGAGCGCTGTCTCCTGTATTGAGAATCGTGTATGATCCGTGGATCGAAATTTGTGATTTACCCGTTGGTCTCCCAATCTCTTTCAAAGCTATACACCACGCCCTCTGAAGAGCTTTCGCTACATATTTTATCACTCACCTCGTCATACGCCATTCCGTCATCAGCGTTATATACTCCTCTTTATTCTCCTCGTTCACACGCTCCTTTTCACCATTCTCCTTCAGCTCGTGGTGTATGATCTGACCGAGCACCTCGAAATCGACGCTAAACCATAACTCCAAACCACATTCATCAATATTATTATCACGCACCCATATGAGGGAATTATAAAATTCCGGATCGATGGTCTCAATGTCTTTTATGGTTAATTTCTTATTAAGCATACGCTTGTAGAAAGGCATCGTGAAGCCGGAGTATATGAAGCGGCCATGATATAACGCCATCGCTATAAAACGTCCTATAAATTTGAAATATTGCAAATGATCTGGATTCACATACGAGGCCGGATTAATTTGTAGACTGTAATTGTTTTTGTTGGCATACTCGAAGAGGCAATACATGGGATTGAGCACCTCATGTGAGAGTAAAAAGAACCATTCACGCGATACGCCACCATAATCAAGACCCTCTTCGCCGCGGAATATAATATAGAGGCGGCGACGCAGTTCATAGGCGGGCAAACGCATTATTTGGTGGTATGAATCTTCGAAAAGGGTTTGACGCGTCACTGTGATCTTAATATGCGATGGCAATGCATTGCTCTGGCACAGGTAGCGGAATTGTGAGAGCTTCCAACGGAAGGAACGCTCATAGGCGCGCGGCACACCGTATACACCCTTAGCACCTTTTGGTGCGCCCGGACGCGGATCCTCGAAGGTGGTGCGACGCGTATTGTGATCAACAAAGAAACGCTCACCGGTTGTGGTGTAGCGTATCTCCCAACCGGGCGGTAGTGGACCTTCATTCATTAAACTGACTTCTTGACCTATACAGTAGAAGGGAGAAAGAGAGAAAAAAGCATGCAATAAAAGTCAACAACTCTCCGGCTATTATGCTGTGGCACTCACCTTGTGTGCGCGGATCCTCCCACTGTGTAGTGCGGTTTTTGTGATTTACAAAGTAGACGCGATTATCTGATTGCACCTTCTTCTCCCAGCCATCGGGCAACGGCCCGAGCGCATCCTCATCATCTTGTGTCACTGTCGCCGTTACCGCCGTTGGTTGTTGCTGTTGTTGTGAGTAGAGGAAACGTTGATTACCTTGTGCCACCACATGCGCACGCTGCCCCTGCCAATGTTGGAAGTGCATGAGCCGTTCGCTGTTCGGACGCTGCCAGGTGGTTGTACGCGTATTATGATCCACGTAATAGACGCGACCGCGTGGATCTTTGCGTATCTCCCAACCGGGCGGTAGTGGTGTCGGTTTTTCCCAATACGTCGAACGTGTATTGTGATCCACGTAGTAACGACGACCGTATTGATCAAACCTTATCTCCCAGCCGGCTGGTAACGGTTCATCGTCAGCTTGTGCGGCCTGTAAGCGCGATAAAAGAATGAAAATGCATTTCATATAGAACATAAATAAATTTTCTCTACACACCTGCAGCTGTTGATCCGATACATTGGAGATCGGCATAGCGCCTTGCGTCAACAACGCGCCCTGATCGCCCGCCGCGCTCAACAGCGCACTATCCATTAGTTGTTGCTGGGTTTGCGGTTGTTGTGGTTGTTGTTGTTGTTGTTGTTGTGGTAGCGACATTGGCTGAGCGCCACCTGCTGTTGCACCATTTGCATACATCTGCGTCATCGGACGCACTTGCACGCCCGCAGCATTCACCGTTACAGCACCACCGCCATTCATTGACGTCACACGCTGCACTTGCATTTGTGTTTGCTGTTGCACTTGTAATTGTTGTTGTTGTTGTGCGACATGTTGCGTTTGTTCTTGTGCCACAGGCTGTTGTTGCTCCCACACGGGTGGCGGTAGTGGTGGCGCAGCACGACGCGCAGTGCAACCCTGCACGTTGCTACCACTACCACAACGCTCCAAGTTGCCATTGGCGATGGGTGAACGCGAGCCACCAACTGCGGTTAAGTGCGCCACATTACCAGCACTGCCCGTCGCTGTCGCTGCCGCAGCCGCTGTAAGTTGCCCATTCTCCATACAGCGCACACGCATGCGTCCACGCACACCGCTTTGTATTATGTAACTGCGTCCCACGGTGGCGGGTGGCATGGTTGCGCCATCACCACTTATCGTCGACGGCAACATTTGCATTCCATTGCCGTTTTGTTGCACCCCATTGGGCATATCCAGCTTAAGTCCGTTAAGCAGAGCGACGAGCTCGCCGACTTTTGTTTGCCGATTATCCGATTTGGAGGTGGCCATTAGATCCATAGTCAGTTCGAGAAACTCACATCGTCCGTTGAACTGTTGCAGCACGAGTGCCAAATGGATGACCCGCTCGCCGAGTAAGGTGTCTTTGCGAAAGCTCGAATGGTCGAGCACTTTGATGTGCAGCGCAGAGTTCGGCGTTATCTGGAAGTGGAGAAATTTTTAGTATAAATCGAGAGGAAGTCATTAAATGAGGAGATTTAGCCCAAAAATTTGAGAATATAAAATTGGTATTTTCCCTAAAGACCTATAAACCGAGAGCAGAATGACATCTAGTGGATTTCACAGTCGATAGATGTTTTGGTCAAAGCCACCAGACAGTGTACGAGAAGAGTCAAAGATAGTTAATAGAGAATTTGGGGTAGAACAGAAATGCTTTTCATAGCTGGCCAGCGTTAAAGTCATCCGATTTCGGTGACTCTCACTGTTAATATGGAATATATTCCAAACTCACGTCCAGAGGTTAATAACAATGTAAATTGCAAAAAAAAAATGTCAAAAATAACTAAATTAGTGTCAAGAGAAATCGGCGGTGAGGAAGGCGCTCCCACTCAGCTATACAATCAAACACAAGCGCAACTTGGGATTCAAGCAATTGATGTCGTACTTCGCCGATTAAATGACAAAATAAACAAACAGACAGACAGCAGGTGTAGTATAATAAAAGTTAAAGAAAACAAACAAAAGAAAGAAAGAAGAAAAGGCGAATTTAAGGTGGAGCGTACATACGTACATACATACATACATATAAGTATCTATGTACATATATGCATTTCAATCAAATCAAGGAGCGGGCACGCGTCTTTATATATATTTACTTGTCCAACAATAAAAAAAAAACATTAAATAAAAACATTAAAATGAAAAGTTTTTATATTTGAAAATGTTTACTCAAAGAGCTACTCATCGTTCGCTTTCAGTGGCCGCCAACACACTACAGGGAGCAATCAATTTCAAGTGGGGTGAAGAGCAATTAAATTTAAATCAATACAGAACATTTGAGTATATTTTTGTATGTACATATGTACATACTTCTAGACGGACTTGTAATTTTACAACAAATACACAAAAGTAGACGGAAATAGTAATAAATAATTGATGTGATTATAGAATCAACAACCGTTGTTTTTGATTTCTAAAATTCCCAGCAATTATTTCAAATAGATACTTTATACAAATTTACATAGCGGAAACTTTATTTATTCGTTGGAAAACGCGATGTGAACCGACATATTTCAACTGCTATCGATTATTTTAACAAAGAAAAAATTTAGAGAGAAAAAAATTTAAGAAACGTAAGAATATATTCAAATCCTATAACTACATAAGTTGTTTTTTAGTGTTTTTTTTTTTTTTGTTAAAAAAATTAATTTGTTTAATTCTAATTATTTTTTTTAATTATTTCTTTTAATAAATGAATTTATGTAATTTTTCTTGCTGTTTTTCATTGTTTTCTATTTTTTAGCTGTTTTCTCTTTTCTTTTTATTACAATTTATTTATTTATTTAGTTTTATTTATTTAGTTTTATTTATTTAGTTTTATTTATTTAGTTAATACTTGTTTATTTATTTAATAATATTTTATTCTGTTAAACATTGTTTATTTAATAATTTTATTTTATTTTAATGATTTAGCTATTTTTTATTGCTTTAAAATTCAATTCAATTCAATCAATTCAATTTTTCTAAATTTTCCCTTTTCTATTTTATTTTTCATTTTTTATTTTTTTATTTCTTTATTTTTTTATTTCTTTATTTTTTATTTTTTATTTTTTATTTTTTATTTTTTATTTTTATTTATTTTTATTTTTATTTTTTATTTTCTTTTACTTTTTTTTCTTTTTTTTTCTTTTTTTTTCTTTTTTTCTTTTTTTCTTTATTTTTCTTTTTTTTTTTTTATTTTTTTATTTTTTTTATTTTTTAATTTTTTAATTTTTTTTTTCTTTTTTTTTCTTTTTATTTTTTTCTTTTTATCTTTATCTTTTTATTTTTATTTTTTTATTTATAAGTACTTATTTATTCATCAATATATATTTTGTCCCCCTTCAAAGTAATAACACACTTATGCCAACGCTTGTTCCAATGCTCGTGGCACTTTCGAAATGCGCTTTTCGGTATGGCGATCAGCTATTTCTTCGATTCTTCTCATCAATTGTGGCAAAACGCTTTCATTTCATTGAGGCATGATTATGGTCTTTTTTTTTTTTTTTTGTCCAAAAAAATCACGAATAAGCATTGATGTGTGAGCTGGTGCATTTGTTTTCCCCAATTCCGATCGTTTGAGCCGTATTGCTACACGCAAAAGTTGCATAATTTCCTGGCAGTATTCCTTAGTAACTGTACGACCTTGATGCACTACACCATTGTAATCAAAGAAAACAGTGTGCAAAACATTCAACTTTTCCTTTGAACATACCTCGCATATTCTTTATATTACCTTTGTTCCGAAGTATGTAAGTACCAGAAGGAGAAGAGATGGGCCCACACATTTTTTTTTACTTTTCTATTTTAATTTTTTTTTTTGTATTTTTTTTTTATATTCTCAATTTTTTTCTATTTTTTTATTTAATTTTCTTTTTTTATATTTTTTTCTATTTTTTCTATTTTTTTCTTTCTAATTTATTTATTTTATTTTTATTTTTTTTACAATCATATGTATTTTTTATTATTATTATTATTTTTTTTTAATCTTTATAGTTTTTAATTTTTTATTATTTCTTTAACTTTTTAATTTTAGATTTTTTAACCTTTTTTCCTAAAATTTTTTGCATTTTTCTGATTATTTAACTGTATTTCACTATACTATATTTACTATGTTTTTTTTTCAGTTTTTTCCTTTATACTATTATATTTTATATTTTTATATTTTTTAACTTTATTTCCTATTTTTGCATTATTTCTTATTTATGTTTTTTCATTATTCCATATTCTCAAATTTTTTTTCGTTTAATTTTTTAATTATTTTTTTATCTTTAGTTTTTTCAATTTATAATTAAATGTTTTAATATCAATTTTATATTTTTAGAAATTTTAAATTTTTTATATTAAATTCTTTTTCAATTATTTATTTCTTGTATTTTTTAATTTTTGTTTTATTTTTATTATCTTTAAAAATAGTTTTTTAATTTTTTAAATATTTTTACATTTGAAACTTTTTTTTAGATTTTAATTTGCTTTATTTTTTTCAATATTGTAACGATTTTCGTGAATGACCTCGATGATTTCCTAAATCCTTCGAGTTCGATCACTGGCCTTTTGCGCCACATTTTCATTTTATTTATTCTTTTTTCTTTTATATATTTTTTATAATTATATCATTATATTTCATTTATTTTATGACCCCAAAATGACCTCGTTCAGCCGAGCCGTTAAGTGACTACTACTTTATATACCTTTTTAGTATTTAAGATATTGCGTCAAATACTTTTTAAAATCATTATTAGTATTAACAACAAACAAACTGTGCTGAAGGTAGCCTCTAGATTCGATTCACCTTCAATTAATCGACAATTCTATTTCTCTAACACTTATGGGAGATTAACATACCAGCACTGTGAATTCCTCATTCCACTTGGGTAGATAAGTATTCTTCACCACATCAGTTTTACGTTTACTTTTATTATCGATTACCAATTCAACATATGGATTTGGTTTTAGAAAACCATTATTACGCAATGAAGCTTCCTCAACTGTAAACGAAACGAAAGAAAAATTTTTTGTTTTGGTAAATAAATTAAATCTAAATAAATGAAATAAATTCACTATGTATGTATGTACTTACTGGTTACACTCAACTGGTGATAACCTTGATTGCCACTACTGGTTGTTGCACCCGCTGACACTGCCGCCACCGATGCGCCAACTGTCCCTGACACGTTCAAATTTATATTGCTGCCGCCCATACTCATAGCATTGCCACCACCGTTACTTCCACCCACTGTTGCAACAGTAACACCACTACTTGTCTGCATGACGCCATTGCCGCCGATGCCACAACTGTTGTTGCCTACACTGGTATTGCCAGCCATATTGCCGGCTGCAGCTGTTGTTGATGTCGACGTTGTTGTAATGAGTGTTGGTGTTGGTATGGGTGTTGCTGTTGCTGAAACTGTCGCTGTTGCTGGCGCTACTACTGTATAGTAGTCAGCAGCTGCATGTCCTATGGAAGCTGCTGACACAACATTTCCATCGGCCATTAACGTCCTCTAATGGGACTACAAACAACAATAACAACAACAACTAAATAACGTTATTTAAGCACTTTTGTGCGTGCAGCAATGATCCGCTCTCTTGCCAAATGAAAGTAAATTTAATGCTTTTAACGCAACACCAAAAGCGAAAAAAAACAGCAAACAGCAACAATGCAAAGAGTGTTGAATTTTTGAACACTGCTAAGAAAAATTTTGTCACAATTTACGTGCTAATTGCCACCGCCAACTGCTATTACCCAAGTATTTTTTTACAAAATTCGTATTTGTAGTTGTTGTTTTTGCAATTACGTACGTCCTATTTATTACCAGCGCGTTACTTTTATTACGTTTATATTCATTGAGGGCAGCTGAAACGATTTTTTTTTCGCAGTTCACTCGAGATTTTGTTGTTGTTGTGCACTAAAAAAAAAATACAGCCAGCAACTGTTGAGCTCCGGCGTCGTCGTTGTCGTCTGGCCCTCACCACTGCCAGCGTACAAAAATCAACCTGTAAAGATAAAAGATAGTTGAGTTTAGTACGAATTCTCATTTTGACAATGTTTTATTACTGTTATATGAATATATGTACATATGTTTGTGTATTAGTTGGTGATAAATATTATCGCGGCATATTATTTGTTATCATACAGTGAGTCATAAAAATATTTTTCTTCTGCATTTTCTTCAATCAATCAAATTAAATGAAGCAGTATTTTCGCATATGTCCGTATGTCTGTTGCTGTTTTAATAACTGAAGTCAGGTGTCAGGTTAATCCTGCTTGTGATGGTTGAAAGTAAAACTTTTTTCTATTTCGTCTGTTTATTGAACTTTTATTTTGTATAAATTTTGTTTTCGTTATCAAATTGCTGTTTTGATAGCGTTGTTATTGTAATTTTATTATTTTTGCAGTAATTTAGTTGTTGTACTTTTATTATTTTTTCGCTGAAATTTCGTTAGTCTAATTTCCTTGTTGTCATTTTGTAATATTTGTTGTAATTTTGTTGTAATAGGTCAATTGAAAAGTCCCCAGCCTGACAGATAGATGGCGCTACTAAATTTATTTAGGAAAGAATTTTAGGAAGCCCTAACCTTCAAAAGACGCGTATGTAAATTTGACAGCTGTTGGATCATTAGTTTGTGAATTATAGCATTTTGAGTGAAGCAACTTTTGTTGTTGTGAAAAAAAAAATGGATGAAAAGGAATTTCGGGTGTTGATAAAATATTGCTTTTTGAAGGGAAAAAATACAGTTGGAGCAAAAACTTGGCTTGATAACGTTTTTCCGGATAGCAACCATCAAGGATTGGTATGCTAAGTTTAGACGTGGTAAAATGCGCAACGAAGACGGTAAACGCATAGGAGACGCCCAAAGGAGGTTGTCGCCGACGACAACATTAAAAAATGAACAAAATGATTTTGAATGACCGTAAATTGAAATTGAATGAAATAGCAGGCACTCCTAAGATATCAACGGAGCATGTACATCATATCATTCGCGAATATTTGGCTATGAGAGAGCTCTGTGCAAAGTGGGTGCCGCGAAAGCAACACTTTTGACCAAAAACGACGACGAGTTGATGATTCGGTGCAGTGTTTGGAGATGTTCAAGCGTAACAAACCAGAGTTTTTCTCCTGGCAAATTCATAAGGTTTCTGTGTTTAATGCTTTATATAGTTTTGCACCACATGAATCTCATTATTATATTTAATTAAAATTTCGTAGCTTTAATTTTTGCTTCTGAGATTATCAAGAATAAAAAAGCTAAATTTATTTCTGAATAGCCACTGTGAAGTGCTACTTGATATATATTCCACTTCTGAATTGTGCAAAACGACAAAAAATTTGCCCCTGTAGATCTATAAGTGAAACTTTTTAACACAAACTTTTACTTACTTTACAAAAACTGAAGAAAAAATATTTCTTCATGACTTTTACCTGCATTCATGTGATTTATGCATTTGTTGCCTAGAGTTAAATTAATTATGCTAATAGATAATAAAATCATACCATCCAGAATCTGAAAATAACTATACCTCAACGAACAGCAGCTAACCTCACTAGTCATCTTAGTTAAATCAAACTCGTTGGCAATAAGGATCTCAAACTCTTAGGTTGCTAAAGACAAAGTTCCTAATTATACAGAAAGTAAAAACACGAAGGGGAAATCTCTTTCTTTGATCAAAAAATAAGGACTAAAAACATACGGAATTTCAGTAAAATTACCTCAGTTCAAACGCTTGCTAACTTTCCAGGCATTTAAAAAGGCAAAACAAAGCAATTAAGGTGCTTAAAAATTGATATTTATCAGCCCACTACTATGAATTCTTTTATATGGATGTATAATTTTACTACACACTGTCTGATTTATTATCACTAAGATAAGATTGTACAATATATGAAAATGTGTTTTTTGGCTTGCCAGCGAATAAGAAACTCACTTCGCTAGCATGATTGTGTGTTCAACATATTGTATAATTTGCAAATAAGTTCAACAAAAACAGGTTAGTATATTATATTTAATAGTTTTGTTAAAGTTAGTTCGTTGCTAAATTTTTTTGTGGAGATAAAAATTATAAATTTTGACTTTGCGACAATTTGATTAGATGATAAGTCACGCGTTTGACATCACTACACAATGCCAGATAGTCGCAGACGGTGTGAAGCATAACGAATGGGCAATAGTAGGTGAGCTTGTCAACAACAAATGAATTTTTCAGAACAAAATAAAATGGCAAATGGTGCTGCACAAAAAACGACTCTATGTGAAATTGTTAAGTATGAAAGTGAAGATCAGATAAAACATATGACAACGGCCGTGATGTTTTTTTTTATTATTATTATATGGACGAAAATGGTGACTACATTTACAGTAGCTTATTGTCACGCTATTTATAATTATATATTATTTTTACGCCTACAGTACGTGACAAAGGCGAGGAGAGGTCATTTTAATCTAAAAAAATTATTTGCAATCATTCATCGGTATTAAATTCTAGCACGTTTAGGAAGGGACAAGTAATAAATTGGCTTTTAAAAGAAAGTTGAGGAAGTAAATTTTCCGCAAGGTTTTCGAGGCGGACTCTTCCATATTTTTCAAACTTAGAGCGCACTTAATCGTTCAAGACTTTTCGCTAATAGCCTACACGCTTTATCAGATAGCTTTATATTCTCTCTTTAAAAGCAAGTTTTATCAGCTCTCTTTATAGGTGAGTCTCGTATGAAGGCTTTCAGAGACGTATTATTTCTTGTACTTTTTATTTTTTTATGCCAGGTAATTGCTCCCAATTCATGTTTTGGCGAAAGATTGTTCAGCATAATATTATGTACTTCAAATATTGTTTTAAAAAATTTTTTTCTTACAAAAAAGTATTATAGAAAACCCCTTTAGAAACAAAGACAAAATAACGGTCATTGATAAATGCACTAGATATGAAGAAGAAAGACTTTATAAAAGAATGTTCATGAATGCAAGCACACAGATACCTAACCATATGTGTATATGTGCACAAATAGAAGGATCTTTATGGCAACGCGCAAAGCGAGTGAACTACCAACTCATCAAAGTCATAATAATGTCGATAGTGTAGGTATTTTTGTGAAATGATTTCGTAAGCGGTTTATTTGTGATTATATGTACTCATACACGTACTTATGTACACATACATACACACGTATGCATGTACTTATATCAGTTTAATTCCTTCGAAAGCCTTCGTAAATATAATATACATATGTATATGTATATGGCACATATATGTACATGAATCAGCAGACAATTTATAGTAAATATTTCACTCGACGAGTCACTGATAGCGCCCGCTTTTAGTTAGTAAAACATAAAACAAAATACACGGGCGCCCTATAGCACCCACCCGCTCCTCCACTCGCACAATTAATGAAAATGCACTTTGTTCAGTAATAATTTTTAAGCTCAGACAGGAGATAAGCTGACGAAATGGAACATTTATATACGAGTATGTACCTCTATATGCACATATACAGTTGTAGTTATGTATACACAAATGAAGCGCTACAAAAGTTACAAAATAAAACAGGACAAGTAATGAAATGTTGAATAGTAAATACGTTGAATGACAACTTCAAAGGAATTTTCTCGCACATGAAATGCAATGCCCATACTCGTGCATAATATTTGCATTCTTCCTAAAGCCGTGCTGCTCAAAAAGAGTGGGGCGTTATGCGATCGCATTTACATTTTAGGCGTAACCGCAAATGAGCTTCAGGCTTGTTAACCTTTACAAGTGAATAGCAACACCTGGCCATTTTACAACCCAACCCAGTAAAAAGACACTATGAAGAGAGGTACTTATTTACCATAACAAAACTTGGCTGACAAACCAAGCGAAACGGTTTCGACCAAGTGACCAACTAAGTTTTAACGATATTTCGTCTAGCAAAGGTGCCAAACCACCTCGATTTATATAGTTTAGCAGCCATAAGGGAAGGGATATTGCACACTACTATTTGGTAGTTAGACCGCTGCATACATACATACATATGTATGTTTATGCCTAGATGCAACATTTTGCAACAAAATGAAGGCAAAGGTCACACAGCAAATACCAATCGTATTGGCCAAACACCACCAACGTTTACTAACTAAACAATATGGCACTAATGGGAAAACTTGATGGTAGATATTTATGTACATAGTTAGTTTGGGTAATTTTAAACGCTACACATTCCATTTATACGAATACTTACACATCAATTTGTATGCAGTTTAATATTATCCCCGGGGATTTATTGCTTTATGAGCTACTATAAAAATATATATTTTTTATCTCATACGACACTAGCAAAAATTAGTGACTTTCAGTTTGAGTTCTTTTTTTTCTGTGAAAATTCTTTGTTTTTCTTCTTTTTTACAAGTTATACATATATGTATATATTTTGCTGATGGTAAGACAACGAAAACTTTTCCAAACTCAATAGCTTTTCACAGCACTTTATTCACAAGCACACCAATTTTAAAACGTCTTTATTTTCTTTTGTATTAACTTTTACTAGTTTTAAATGCTTTTAAACACAAAAATAATAATATTAATTTTCACAACAAATTTTCAGTTTTTTTCGACAAACGAACTGCACAAAAATTCTTTCGTTTCAACGTCTCTATTGCGTTTGACATTCGTAGTTTTCTGTGCTTTTGTATTTGATGACATATTCGTTAAAGTGAACGAACAAAGTGATGACTCGTTCAAAATAAGCAAGGTTGCAATGTGGAGACTCAGAAAATTGTTTGAATAACAAAATATTGAGATTTTGTTTTGCTAACACAGCATTAATATTCCTTTTGTTGTTTTGATCTTCCGACAGGGTGTGGTATGTTGAAAACTACTCATTGAAGAAAGCGGAAGGCCGAAACCGGTTTGTCGAAATACAAAAATTGAAAAGAAATGAGGGATAATCGTTCCATTTTTGCTTCTATTAGACTTATTTAATGTGGGAATAATGGTTTTTAGGTTTTATCTGCGTTCCTCTATGTGATTTTCTAGTATTGATTTATCTATACTATTAAAAAGCAATAATACTTTAAGACAACAGCATCTGGTTTCTTCCCACTGTGCAGGCTGCAATCAGCCGTTCAACTGATTGCGCTTCGCGTCTATTAGTATGTATATTTGTTGGTATGTTTTTTTTTTTATTGAAAAATGTCGTGTTTTTGTTTACATTCACTAAAATGAGTGAATTATTAAGTTTATTTAGTAAATTAAGTGAATTTTATGATCGTAATTTACTTTGGGAAAACATTGAAGAACTCTACGAAAACGATGCTGATAAGGAGCAAAACAAGCAAAATACAGAACTGGGCGCCAAATCTGTACAAGAATTGGCATTTGTACGCCGTGCAGTCAACGATCCACAAGTTTTATCCACTCTACTCGAGCTAAGTACCGCCATACGTCTTTTGCGCGGTGAAACAAGTGCTAGTTATGATAATACCTACGATTGTTGGGATGAAGTGATTAAAGTGTCACCGCGTGATTCTTACCTCAGCTTTGTATATGCATTAGCGGGTTTGGCCGCATTGGATCCAACCTCTGCCACTTATACAAAGCTATCGCTTGGCGTTGTGAATACATATTTTTTATCGCTAACAATACCGGGAGCGAAAGGTTTTCATATTTTCGAAACGGAGGTAATAGCGTATTGTC
This sequence comes from Neoceratitis asiatica, assembly GCA_030068015.2. Classification (NCBI taxonomy): domain Eukaryota; kingdom Metazoa; phylum Arthropoda; class Insecta; order Diptera; family Tephritidae; genus Neoceratitis; species Neoceratitis asiatica. The sequence continues at coordinate 3,047,482 of CM061524.1, forward strand.
TGCAGGTGTTCGCTTTGATAGAACGCATACAACATCCAGATGTGGCGCGACGCATGTCGAGACAACAGCCCATTGAGATTTGGGTACGATTTTCAACATTTTGTGATGATTTCAAATTACTTCTAAGATATGTGCATTTCAATGATCACAAGGATACACGAAACGGTCTATTGAAGAAATTGGTGGACATCTTATATATGAATCATGAACGTGGATATGCTAATATATGTAAGTACAGTAAAATACAGCAATTCAATTAAGGTTTAAGTATTTGTAATTGGTTTTGATTTTGATTTAACTTAATGTAAAAGCTTTCAGTAAAACTAATTTTAATCTTTATGACGATTACAATATTAAGCAGCAATCTATCTTCACTTCCGCTTACTAAACGAGCCATAGTATATATGAAACAAAAAAATCGAAATTTACTTTTAAGTAAACGAGATTGATGTGCTTTATTTATAACAAAAATAACGTTGTAAAATACATACATATACACATATGCATTATAAGAATACAAAAAATTTCAATATCACCGGCCTAATATCGATATGAATAACTAATTTATATAATACCAGTAAGGTGTTCAACCCATGGCGCGTTTCATAAATAAATTTTTTATTGGTGAAAAAGTGTCTGTCAGCTGCAATCCTAAGCTGCGTAGTAGAACCACAGGCGTGAATGTAGTCGAGTAGAGTGTATGTAGACCATGTACTCCAACCATAATCGGTACGTTCTTAGCCAAGCTACGCTGTTCGTATTTGATTAGATAATGCTTGTCACCAAGTTTAGCGCCTGCATATGCTGCATCCGCCAACACTTTAACCAATTCGCGTACATCGCTGAAACCTAAATTTACGCCTTGACCCGCAAGCGGATGAACACGATGTGCAGCATCACCAATCAATGCAGCACCGCTACAAACGTACGACGAGGCATGTAGAAAGCCCAAAGGGAACGAAGCACGCGACTTGTCAATGACATCACTAACTGCGGGCGGATATTGTCTTAGAATATGCGGATCACGCCCAATTAACGAATTTAGTGTATTCATTGCATTAACAACAACACCATCTTTGGGATATTCCTTGAAGAAAGCTTCATTTAATGCTTTAGTGAAGTCTGCAGCTGGCATATCCAATAATTGCTTGGCATGCTCTATAGTTGTACTCCACACCACCGAGCTGAGTGTTTCGCTCAATGGTAGTAACGCAACAGGGCCAGTTGGTAAGAACCGTTGCCATGCCACCGCATTATCGCAAGCGTCTTCCAATTGTACTGTTGCCACTACTCCGCGACGTTCATAATCAACACTAAATACATCGATATTCATTTGTTTGCGCACCAGCGAATTTGCACCATCGGCACCAATCATTAATTCACATGTCAAAGTTTTGCCATCTTTAAGATGCACCTGTGAGTAATCATCACCAGTATCTACCGAAAGTTGTAAACCCTCAATACGTGCATTGTTGCGTACTTCCACATTTGGCATACAATTTTTATCAGCCAATTGTGCATACATTGCATCCAGCATGAGATCGTTTTCAACAATGCAGGCTACATCAGCGGCAAAATGTTCATCTTGAAATTTAATTAACGCATCGCTGCATGCATCCCACACTTGCATCTGCTTCACATGTTTTACACGCCGCTCCTGCATGTAATCCCAAGTGCCAATCGATTTGAAAAGCTCTACGCTGTTACTATTTATGGCTGAAACACGATTGCCGTAGTGAGATTCTACATTGAAACCTTTAAATGGCGGTGCGCCTTCGAGCAGCAGAATACGCTTGTCGTTTAAAACTTTGTTTTTGGCTAGTGCAACAGCCAAAGCGGTGCCAACTAGTCCACCACCACCAATAATGATATCAAAGTGCTCTGCTGATGATTTCTGCTTTGTTGTATCCGTTTCGGCATAATACTTTGTACCCAGGCTAAGCGCACGCGATGCACTTAAATGCTTGAAGACAAGTCGCACTTGACCCAGGCCGGACGCTTTTATTAGGACTGACATTTTTTTATGTAATTTGCTATAATTTTTACAAGAATTATATATAAATTGTGAAATAATTATTTATTTTGTCACTTCACCTTCCCAAAAAATTTTGCAGCTTTTGATTTGTATTATTTACTTTTGTATTGCTTTTCACGGCTTTCATTCATGAATTTTGTTAAACAGCTGATTGCGTGTACAGTGTTGCATGCAGGTGAGAACAGTTTTTCGACGAGTTTATGGGAAACAAGTGTGAAGAAAATATCAAGTTAGTGCATATCCGTTTTTTTTCAATGTTTCCGGTTAAAGACGGATGTGAAGATTTGAAAAAACAAATTTAAATTTACATTTATAATCAAGACGCAGAACCACAAATTGCAGGAAGGGCGCGACCGAAAATTGCTTCAGCGGCTACCAAGTGCCAAATATATATATATATATATATATATAAATATACATAGGTTTTGTCCTAAAATCAGTTAAAAAAGTATGGAAGTGAAGACAAGTTAAGCAGTGAAGTGATGTAGCCTTAAGCAGTAAGAAGATCATAATTACCGCGGCTTGAAATATGGAAGGTAGATTATATTTTTATATTATATTTTTTGAAAATATTCTTTACAGATGCCGCCAATCTGCATGCTAAATGTTTTGAAATCTTTGAGGAGTTCATAAATGCTCACAATGGCGAACCGGAAGAGACATTAATGAAATTGATGAATATGACAGTTTTCCTACACACATACTCACCCAAACCAAGAAACAGTGGTGGCTCCATCAATAGTGGCGATTGTGAACACATCTCTGATTGGTTTATTAAATGTATTTCAAAATATCCGCGTCTACTTGTAAAGGTATTGAGTTTCTACATCGAATGCATCGTAACCAACCCAATCAAATCATGGAAAACGGAGCAGACACAGCGTGCTCTCGAATATGCTGCCAAGTACGATGCAGCACTTTTCACCAAATGCAATGAATCTTCAGTGGAGTTCTTATGTGAAGCCATCTATGCCGATGACGTACCGATACGAGCGCGTGCCGTTGAATTAATTTCACGTATTTTACAATTGGAAGCACATGTTGATTGGCAAATGTTTCGGCATGAAGTATCAGATATACCACGTGAAGTATATCTCATTAATGAGCTTGTGAAGAGTCTAAAAGATTGTAATAATACTATTAAATTGAAAGCGATACAAGCACTACATGTCGCACTCACTAAAGGTTCACCCACCACAGTGAAAATACTCAGCGAAGGTATACGCTATACAAAATATCGTGATATTGGTGTCGTGCTACCCGATGAGCCACGAGTACGTAAAAATGAGATACGTTATGAGAAACCCACAGCATTAGAACCTAAATATAGTTTTGAAGGTCATGGTTTATTGGAGTTGGCTTTCATGCATTTACCAGAATACGTTTTCATGTATTTCTTTCAAAGTGCCCAATCATTTATACGGCGCGCGGGTGTAATATTTATGGAGCAATTAGTCAAGCTAAATCCGTTGATAATCTTCAATACAAATTTTGTCAAGGAAACGACGCGTTTGGTCGATGAACCTACGGCGCTAGTGCGTAAACAGACGCTGCTCACCATCGACAACATACTCGGTTCTTATCCTAACTGTTATCCTGTCGTGTGGGTTTGGTGTAAAATTGTGGCGCCAATGTTACACGATGGCGATCCAAAAAATGTGGAAATAGCAATGGATGTAAGTGCCTAATAACGGTGTGGGAATTAATTAATTATAATTGTTGTTGGTTTTGTAGTGTTTTCGTTCACGTGTCCTTGCGAATTTGCGCGGCATCGATCAGTCGAATAAAGCAGAGCACTTCATGCCCTGGGTCATCATACGTACAATGCTGTCAACACAACCACGGCTCTATTTACAAACATGCTTTCACACGGCGTTGCAGCAGCGCATGCTAAAGTGAGTAAAGAAGCCCCTTTTTGAAAGTTTGGACTTTATTTTAGAATTTTGATTACGATTTCATTGTGGCTTTGTAACTTGATGTAGCCACCCGTAATCTTTGACTTACGTCACATTAAAAACTTATGAACAACTCTTTTCCAGTTCACAAATACTCAGCGTCATCGAGTCACATCTACTCACTTCCAATTCCACGGAAGCTTGGATCGTGTTGAATTTTGTTTCGGGCAAGATAAAGAGTAAAGAACCCGATGCACTTATACATCTCTTTACCTCACTAAAATCGGTAAAATTCTTTAACGATTGAATTATAAAAAATATCCTACTAAGGTTTCTCTATCTAATCCAATCACTAGTGGAACAAAGAACAAAATATGCTGATCGCTTTGGAGGTACTTGCCAGTTGCATACAGGACTTCTCACACACAGCACTCAATCACGCTTTCACTCATATACTCACACAAATACGTGAAGGTCAAATAATACCGGTACTTATTGGTAAAGCCTTTGATCTGCTCATACACATTGATAATTGTTCGCAATCTCAGGCGAGCAAAGGTAAAAACAACAAGAGCAATCCGCTTGAGTTATGCGAAAAAACTTGGCTGCTCGAATTGCACGAATTGCTCGAGTGTAATGTAATCTCTGGTATTGGGGATTTTCCTGATAATCGCGCTACATTCATGTCACATCTATATTCTTACTCTGAGGTAAACCTACAGACACGTTTGCGTCCACAGCATACCATTGTCACCTTTGTGCACAAGTATATGAGTATTTGTTTGAAATTGCCCGAGTCCGAGTGGGATTTGGAGAATGAACGTCTTTTCAACTCGATGATTATAATTTCTGGTCGTTTATCCTTACGTGATGCCGTAAGCGCCAGTACTAGTTGTAAGATTTATGGCTCGATTTTGAAGGTTATTGATCGGCCGCCAATTGTGAATACAATAGTTGTGGCGCTAACGGATCTTTGCAAGAAACATACACAAATTGTGGAGCGTATTATTGTGCATGTTTTGGCGAAATTATCATCACCATATATCGTAAATCGCATCGAGACATTCAAGTGTTTTGAGAAGCTGGTGCTGCAGGATCAACTAAAGCTGCGTGGTTCTTTACTACTGGCTCTTATGGCTGCCATTTTGGATGAAAATAGAGAATTGGCGACGCGTGCCTGTGAATTTTTCGCAGAATTTCTCAGCAAAAAGAATTCGACACTCTTTCAGAAATGTCTAATTGAGTGTCCATTCGTTTTCAATGAGTTTAAAGTGAGTGTGAGAGATATGAATTGAAATTTCAAGCGGTTTTCTAATGCTCTTTACAATAGGAATTCGATGGCTTGGATAGTTTCTCGGATACTGGCATTAAATCACCACTGAAGGGTGAGGAAAAGCGTAAAAGTCGACAATTATTGTACAATCACTTGATGGCGTCGGTGGATGAAGTAAACTTGGTGCTCTATTTTGGGCAACTAAAACTGATTTCCGGTAAGGAATTAAGTAAATTCTTATAGCTCATAGTAGATTAGATAAAAGTCACTGCTCTGAGTTACAAGAATATTTGTCTCTACCAATTATTAAAATAAATCATATTTTCCTCAACTAAATATTCCTTTTTAGAAAAATCACTGCGTGATGCTAGTATGAAGACTCCTGAAGGCATTGCTCTGCTCAAAGACGTACTCTTTATACTGAAACGTGTTTGCCAATTGACTAAAGAGCAAAAATCAAGCGCTGAAAGCAAAGAAGGTGAAGGAGAAAATGACAAAACTGATGATACAATTGCCGAAGCAAACGAAACAGCTGCGTTAGAAGAGCTAGGCGCTAGCAAAATATCAGCTACTGCGCCAACGGGCAGCACAGGACGTGGACGTGGAAGGCGACGAGAAATTGTTGCAATGCCTGATGCGGTAAGGAAAAATAGAGCAATGAAGCAAAACGGTGATATAACTTTTCATTAAGTTTTTGCTCTTTTCTCCAGCTCAATATTCTAGAAAAATCTTTAATTTTTATACCAACAATACATCGTTGCTTCACTGCCCATACTGATGACTCATTACAAAAAGCTTTCGATGACTTGGGTCATGCTTTGGCCAAACGTTTTCCGAATCTAGTCCAATATGCACAGCCTGCCCAATTTTGGCGTAAATATCGTGAGAAAATTACTACACCATCGAAGACGCAACAAAAGAAAAATTCGAAAAGAAAAGTAATGAGCCCAAAAACAATAGTTAATCCCATGGCGAATTCAACAAAAATCGGTGAAACATCTATATGTGATGATGTTGACGATAGTGCTGCCGAAGTTGATGCCGATATCGATGAGGATTTAGAATGTGATTCAGCAGCAGAAAGTGAGTTTTGCTCCGATGATGATTTGCCATTGGCAAGTAATAAATATGCTGGTGCATCACCACAGAAACGATTGCGTTTAAGTGACGCTGAAATTCCTATGGAATATTTGTTTAATCCAAATATATGAGAATACGCTAATGCCGGGGTTGTGCCTGGTGCTATATAATTTTGATATTTAAGTTATGTAATACACACCTTACACGCTCTTTTAAATTAAGTCTACCCAAAAGTATATTATCGCATTTACAATAGTTTTAATTTAAAATTAATCCATTGAAATTTTATTGAAACAAAAGACTAGACTCGAAAGGCTATAAAATATTAAAAATGAAGTTAATTTAGTTTTACTCATAAATGTATGCATTTGTATTGATTAACTGCTAAGAGTAATTAAAAAAAGTTTTGTGTATAAAATAAATCTTAGTACACTTCAAGAAAATTGACCATGATATTATTTTCAGCGAAAAATTAAAAATAAGTAAATTACATGGATTTAGAAATATAGGTTAGAAGTGGAATAAAATAAAAATTGAAGATAGTTTGCAACTAATAAAAATATTTCAAATTTTTATAGCGGAAGTGAAATCTAGAGCTCCCTAAATATGTTCATCTAGAGCTCCCTAGATGTTTTGCCTGAGGATTTAAGAAATCTTTGAACAGCTGACAGCCAACAACATTCAAAAAATATAATTCAGAGGTGGAATAAAATGAAGAACAAAGATAATTTGGATTAATGCAAGCACTTTTAAGCTTTTTCCTCCCTTACTCAACGGAAGGGATGAAGATAGTTTGCAAATAATAAAAATATTTCAAATTTTTATAGCGAAAGTGAAATCTAGTGCTCCCTAAATAGCTGAAAACCAACCAATCAGAGCGGTTAAGTTCAGGTTGAAAAATGAATTCTAAGGGGTATAGGTATCTGACGATCCAATCAATTAAAAAATCAATTGGTTCCTTAGTATGCTTCTAGATGTTTTGCCTGAGAATTTAAGAATTTAATTTAAATTGAAGAACAAAGATAATTTGGATTAATGCAAGCACTTTTAAGCTTTTTCCTCGCTTACTCAACGGAAGGGATAAAATTCGAGTTGAGGAACTTCAACGGGAGTATATACTGATAAATGTATATTTATCAATTTGTTTAAAAAATAAAACTATAATTAGCGTTCGATCGATGCGTTTTGATGTGTTTTTTACGGGTGTTGAAATTATACGATAAACTTGTATATCAACTTAGAAAATACACTCGAAAATATTGTCTTTCATTGCCGAAAGGCGATCGCATCAAAAGAAAAGTTTCATTTTGGTCTGCCTTAACTGAAAATCACCAGCTAACAACTTGCACTGTTAACTCGCCGTATTCAAAATTAATGTCAAAATACGCCTTCGTTTAATGAAATCGAAAATTTCTACTCACCCATTGTGAACTTTCCAAGCAAACAAATTTTACACACTTGACTTGACTTGTTTTTATGTGCTAAGAGTGAACTACTTCCAATTGACCAATATTTACCTTTTCGTAATTGCTCTTTCCGCTTATTTTTTGCCCATACGCGCGAAGTATTGACTTAGAAACCGTTACCGGCTTCTTGTAATTCAATACCAAATGCAAATACCTCGTTGAAATGTGCGAAGACAGATGAAAACAGAACTAGACATACCAAACTAATTAGATTAAATGCTATTTTCCATGTCAAGTTCTACAAAACACCAGACTTTTGAGTGCAACGCATGTATAGAATGCGAAGCGAATTGGTTTCAGTCAGAAATGGAATTTTGTACGAAACGCGCGCGCTTAGGCGACACATGCGAGCTCTCAATATAAATAATTTTTAATAACCTCAAAAGCATTATATAAGCATAAATACATACCGAACTGAATATTGAGCCCGAAAAAGTTGAAATTATAATGAGTAGCAACGAATATTACTTTGAAGTGCATCGTAACTCCCACGAATACGAACAGAATTACGACAACGACTCGAAATTAAGCCCAGATGCCTATGAAAGTGCAAGTGAAAATTTATTAACCGATTATGAAGTTGTGAGTAACGAGGAGGCTGATGAGGCTGACGATAAAGGCGAGGTAGCATATCGAAAATTGCGTCGTGTGAAAACTGAAAATGCGGTTCTCACCCAAAGCGCTTTTCAGAATTCAGCTAGTGCTGAGCGCGGTCTTAAGCAGCAGGGTAAATTACATTTAAGTTTGAGTGCTGAAAAAATATCGTTAAAATCACAGTCGCAAAAAATCGATGAATCAAATGCGTCACTAGAAACGGAAATTGCTGCGAAACAAAAGGAAACTGCAGCAAATCGTGAGCGTTGTGTGCGTACGGGAAAGACAACAGGCGCAAGTGGATTTTGTCCACGACACAGACGACCACAACAGCAACAACAACCACATCAGCAACAGTTAGTTGAGAAGAACAAAGCAAAACAATATGCGCCGATCAACTTTACTATTGTGCCGATTAACGTGGCGGCACAGGGATGCGGTAACGAGCGTAAACAATTCGATGATGGACGCGATTTACCGGAAATTGTGCTAACATCCTTCGAGCAACAGCAGCAAGGCGGAAAGTCCTTAACTGCCTTACAAGAGCCGACGTCGCGACGAGGTACACACAATGGCGGTAGAGAAATTCTGCTTCAAAATCAACAGCAATCAGAACAATATCGCAGCATAATGTTATCGAAAGTCACCAAAGTTGTAGCACCCATACCGCCACCACTACCACTTCCACCGCCATTACCGCCAACACTCTCACCAACAACCGGCGCAACGACAAAAATAAAGAAGGTCACACGGTTTTCACGTGCGCCTGAGTTCACAAATAATCACTTTGAGCTCGTATCAGCAGCTACAACTGGAACTCGCGCGTGCTCCTCTACCACCGCGCCTGTGTTGGCAATCAGCAAATTACCGGTAGCTGAGGATACGAGCATAAGTGAAATTAATTCACAACCCGGCAGCTCCACCTCACCCGAATCGTTAATGGACAACGTATTGAGCGCAGCGTCCTCAGTTTCGGTGCGCAGCAGTAGTCTGAGTAGCGCAGGTGGCGCAAGTGGTAGTAGCGGCGGCAGTGAAATTTTAAAAATTGTCAATGTCACACCAAGTGGTAGTGTGGAATCGCGTAATGATGTGCCACATGTTGCTATCGAAGCCATGGTAATAGAGCGACAACAACAGCAACCACTCACATTACAGACAAAGAAGGAAGAATTCTACGATAATCGCGCATTGAACTTAAAATCTCCCGGCTCGAGAGGCTTGTCACCATTATTAACACTACCCAGCGAAAAGCAAATTGTAACCGTAACACACACAGCTGTTCCCCCCTCTACATCGTTACCACCACCCCTAAATACATCGTTACTAATATTATCTCCAGCGCGCACTTTGACGAATTCTCCCTCTTCGGTGGTGCAGGCATTGGGCGCTCCATTGTCGTCGACACGCGCACTCCAACCATGCGAACTAATCGAAGCGTCAGCAAATCGTTCAAGGTGCGTCAGACCGTATACACTTCAGTGGGTTTCATATGCGTAAGGCCAGGGTTAAAGGGAAATGGGAAATTAGATTTTATGCACATGTAGATAGGAGATAATTGAAAAGACAATACTGTTAGTCAGTAAATGGGCGCAAGAAAAGTGAATAACCAAAAGAAAAGCAACAGTGCGCTTTGCTTATGTTTGAAAAAAAAGTGCAAAATAATTGTGAATTCAAAAAAATATATATATATATAAATTTTGTACTTCTTCTCCCCATGCAGAAGTCCATCGCCCAGTTCGAGTATTCTGATACGCGTTACAACGGATTCGTCCTTCTTCCCCGACGATTTGAAATGCCGCATCTGCAACAAAGTATTCCAGGATCCACGCACTTTGAATTGTCTTCACTCGTTTTGCTTTCAATGCTTGGTTGATGAGAATTTCAAGCAAGACTCAAGCATACCATTTTGGTCGCAACCTGGCGTAGAGGAGCACAATTGGAAAGGTGAGTTTATGCATATCGTAGAGCCTGCGGTAAAATTATATTAGCCAAGGTTAAATTAAGAGAATTACACAAGAGTTAAGTGTGATTTGAAGATCAGCATCCGGAGCTGGGATGTTTTCGTCAAACCAGACATATGATCTAGCCAGAGTAGCTGCTGCATCTTGATTCACTGAACTAGGAGAATGTCACCGTATATCTCGTAGACCTTATTGCGCTCGATCGATTGAAATATTCGGCGTTGCGCATTCTCTGGGCAACACAAATTTTCCGCAAAACCTCGTCCTTGACAGCTTCAAATGCCAAGATTGATATATGTTCGTCGAAAAACGACTTTTCATACTAATTCCAAAGTAGCACTTCCTGGCAAGAGTAGTGGATTTCAAGGTTGAAACTGTTATTGTTGTAAATTCAGGTTTAGCATTTCAAAGTTATTACTGTCAACAGTGACGTGGGAGACAAGACGTGGGTGACTAACTGACAGGAGATTTCGCGCCTTATTCTCGTTTACTACCGGACCCATTTCCTTTGCTTCTTTATGCTTGTTGAGACCAAAGATATCAATATCATCAGCATACACCAGCAGAGTTGTACGCTTTCAGAGACGATTGTACCTTCTCTAGTTTAGAACATCGCTGAAAAGTCTTTCCAAATTCCTAGAGACCGTTTGGGTTTGCTGCACGTTAGTTTCCACAGTCTTATAAGTTTTCCGGAGATACAGTGAAGAGATGGTGTGAAGAGATGTGGTGTTACTATAGGAATCTTCCATGATTTGGTGCATGGTCAATATATCTGGTCTGTGGCGGATGTAGTGGTTTGATCATTTCGTTGACTATAGGTTTTGACTTTTCACACAATATATTAATTGATATTAGATGGTCATCCTCGACAAGGGTTATCCCACGATAATTGGCGCAGATTCTGTTCCATCGTTATCGATTTTGGAATTTGGTTCGCCATGTTCAGGCTTGAATGCTATTAAGCAGGCTGGAGAAGTGTTCTCTTCAAAAATTCAGTAAACTCTGGGCATCCTACTCACGTATTTCGGTCTCTTCCTGTTTTCCTCTGCAAATTCGTCTCGCTTCCCTCCTCAACTCTCGGTATTAAAGATTTTGCTTAAATATTTACAAGCAGTTCGAGCATTTGAGCAACAAGCACTCGCACACTTGTTCATTTCTCATTGATCGAGGAGTTCGAACATTTTGACAAAAACTTTGATTTTTACCTCAGCTCTTTTTCTACAATTTTAAATTTATTTATGCAAAGTGTAAAAACCATTGAAATTCTAAAGAAATTTAGGAAAAGTGTCTAGCGAACTTCGAGCTGCTCATACTCTTCAATACCCTGGTACCTTGAGCTCTAGTATTTCCACCACCAGACACGTGTAGTGGTCGAACTCATCTTACCAGCTCTACTTTGTGCCTGTCGAAAGCCAATAGTTTCGTTTGCAGCTGTACGTATGGATCTTTAACTGCGTTACCGCTAAGTTTTCCCAAAAAGCAGGAGCGCAAGTCGAAAAGAAGGTCATTCGGCTGTCTGCCGAAGATTTTTTCTTTGCGCAACCAACCTGGAGTTAAATTCGCTAAGCATAAGGGAGAGCGCTCTAGATGCTGTGCGTTCTAGAAGCTCACATAAGGCATCTTTGATCCCTTCTCTTCCGTAGGGGCATAGAGTGCGGCTAGATGATGTGACTTGTGGCTAAATGTTTATACGGCAGTATGAATGACAGGGGTCGACGACTGAGTCTCTATCCCATCACTAATTCGACAGCAAATTTGCACCATTTTTATGTCCGCTGTAGTATACGTGACAAAGATCGACTCGTTTCGGTAGTTGTCCCAACTATCGCAATCCTTAGACCATGGCGCTGTCAGCCTTTAGACTTGTGAGGACATCAACCATCTGAGCAGCGGCACCTTCACAAATAAGGGACCAGGCCCTCAAATCGTAGTCCTTAGTACATTTATCATGGTCGTCATGAAAATGAGGGTATGTCGTTTGTGATTTTTTTGATTTTTCATTCGATTTGGTTCTAAACAACATGCGTGGCGGATCCGGAACCTAGCGAATCGCTTGCCTCAACACCGACGCTGCATCTCAAGTGAACAAACGCTGCACAAAGTCTCTTTGAACCCTTAAACTTCTCTCTCTCTCTCTCTCTCCTTTCTCTCTTCTCTCTCCTTTTCTTCTATCTCTTCTTTTTAAAATGAAAATTATTTTCTTTTTCTAATTATTTTATTTATATGTGTTTGTATGTATTTATTTGCGCTAAACTATTTAAAGCTATTGATATACAATATATAGAATATGTATGTATGTATGTATGTATCTATGTATATAAGAGTATAAATGAGAGAGATACTAGCAATCCATGGTACATATGTATGTAAGTTTGTGGAGTAAAAAAATTTGAAATTTTATAGGTTTTTCTTTATAAATATTTTAACGGTATATATTTTATAAACTTTATTACATGTAGAAAAGCTTAACGGAAATATTTTCGAATAGCTTGTTTTTGAGCTCGTAGGAAAGAAATAATATTTTTTCGAGCAAAACTTTTTGAAAATTTTTATAAATTTTATTTTAATTTTAATTTTTTTCATATAAATATTTTTTGAATGAAGCAAATTAAAATTAATATTTTGAAGACCTCATTTAAGTCCATTCTACAATCAATCAAGTTTAAGAGCTTAGTACTCTTATACGGTATTGGAGTGTTTTCTTAGATAATTTTTTGAATATGCAAAAGTGTCCGAGTTTGTGGACGAAACGCTCGTATAACAAGTGATATTTATTTATTTATTTATTTATTTATTTATTAACTATTACTAAGCCAACAATTGCTTTTGAATATTTTTATTTTTTACTTTTCTTTTTTGGAGTTATCTTAGTTTTAATAAAATTTAATTTAGAATATTTGAAGAGAAAATTTTGTAGATATTTCCTAGTATATATAGTAGTTACCGTTATAAGTTTAGTTAATAAATTGGCAATTATTGGAGTTTGCTATTAACACATGTCGTAATATACATATGTATGTATGTATGTATATGTATTCATATTTCAATATAAATTTAAATTATTTAATATTTTGAATTATTAAATATTATTATTATTCTTTTTTTTTTTGTGCGAGTGCGGTTTTCAAACATTTCTTGAAATCCCTAAACATCACGCGATGCGAAAACCTTTCAAGTGTTGAGAAGAGTCGGCCATTACTATAATTGAGTGACTTTTAGTGTGACCTCATCAAATTAACGAAAGCTTTACAAATAGTCAGAGGTTGAGCGACTTCGCCGCGACTCGAAATGTGATCGGTAACACCAGATTCCTGCAAACAAAAAATCCATGAAGTTGCTTTGTCGTTACCGGAAGATATGTCCACCAAGAAGACAAGAAAGGGTCGAGCGTTGAAAAGCTAGCAATTTTATGTTCGACCCACCAAAGGTCAGAACCCTCGGTCAACACACTGATTGGAACTTGTCGGCTTTGTTTTTTACCACCATTGATCAGATATTTATCATTCGTCTAATCGTGGACAAAACACCTTTAAGAAAAGAACCGGTACACATCTCCTCTTCATCAATTTTAAAGCTACCTTTGATAGAACGAAAAAAAGCTGCTTCCACGTCGTTATGTCTGAATTCCGTGTCCGCCCGAAACTTTTATGGCTGTGAAAACTGACGTTGGACAATACCAAGAGCGCAATCCGAATTGAGAAGCTCCTCACAGAGCCGTACGGTACTAAATAGGGTTTCAAATAGGGTGACTCTATCCAGATTAGAGAAAGAAGAGAAGTGAATTGGTGTGGTAGTGAACGCGGACAATACGGAATATCTTCTCTCATCAAACAAAGCGCAAACGTGTCTTGGCCTCCACGTCACAGTTGTCACTTTAAAGTAAATAAATCTCTCGATGAACAAAGGCCAAGCTGAACAAGTAGCTCATCATTCACATGCGATAAGTTGACTTTGGAAGCTTTCGTGAAAGGTTTTACGTTTACGTTTATGGTCCTTTGAGTATTGTAAATGGCGAATACAGCAAACGATAGGGCGATGAGTTGAAAGAATTAAGCGACGGCATTGACATAGTACTGCGAATTAAGAGAGCGGCTAGATCATGCAATTCGCATGGACGATATAACTCTCTTGACAGCTATAGCTTTCAACGTAGTACCCAACAGTAGAAACAGAAGAACAGGGAGACCTTAACACCGTTGGAAAGATCAGGTGGATAAGGACATGACTTTCCTTGGTATTACCAAACCCTAAGAGAAGAAGCGATTGATGCGCTATTGTTGAGTTGTTTATAATCCCGCAAGCGGTGCCTACACCAACGTTAAAGAAAATAGTCTTTCAGCTTGAGCCAGAAGCAGAACCGTACTTTACTCGAAAAACCTATAGATTAGTTAGCTATGGCTGATGAAGTGCATTCCTGAATAGAGATTTTTGAATTGAAAATAACGGCAATTATTTATCACTACATACAGAATTTTGGAAATCCGTATTATCTTTATAGGTGCTTTCAGTATTATGATGTGTTGGATTCGACAGTTTAGGTCTATGTTTCTTTTGACTCATTTGAAAAAAAAAACCAACTGATCTATGCAGAAAACTTATTGGAAAAAAAGAAAGTATTGAAGAGGTGTTTCCTCTGCAGACATTCCTTCGGGAATTTTTTTTTTTTTTTTTGAGAAATATATAGAAAATATATATTCTATCATTCATTCTCTTACTCAGTGTTGGGAAGAGTGATTTTGCGTTGGATTTCAAGGCTGGTATTGTTGGTGTTGTTAATGCTGGTCACAAGATAGATGAAAATATCTACGACATCGAAGTTATGACTATCAATAGTAACGTGGGAACCAAGTCGCGAAAGCCATAAGAGTTAGTGAGTAGGGACAGCCGCTTATTAAACATCTCGGGCCTTCTTCAAGATTTGGCGCATGGTGAATATCAATGGTGGATTTATCAGGTCTAAAGCCACTCTGCTAAGGCATTACTCGGGTACCGATCTTACGCTCAGTCCACCTCTTTGTGAAATATGTAGGTAACAGAAGGAGAAGAGTTAGACCTATCGAAATGTACAGCGATCATATAAGAATGACGTTCTAAGTCGATTTAGCCATGTCCATTGGTAAGAAGATGCACCTATACGTTGAAACGATCAATTGTCAGAACCGACCAGATCGGACCACTATAGCATATATACCACCGATTTTTCAGATTTTGGTATATTACACATACATAACGAATTGCAAATTGGTTCTGAAAATCATCGAAATCGAAAGGCTATATCAAATAGCTCCCATGCAAATGATTCGTTTATATACATTTATATATATATATATATATATATATATATATTTGGCGCTTTGTAACCGCTGGAGCGATTTTCGGCCGAGATCCTCCTCCAATTTGTGGTTTTGCGTCCTGATATTTTAACCAACAAATGGAGGGACCTACAGTTTACTCTAAGCTGCCTCCGAGCAGGCGATGGATTTTTATGAGGAGCTTTTTATTTCATGTCAGAAATACATTCGGAGGGCTTGACATTCTCTGCCGACGGTCAATCGCAATTAAAAAAATTAATTTTCTATAATTTTGGATATTGCTCGAAGCTGAACTCGAACCCAGGCCTTCCGAATTGTAGTACGCTATGTTAACCACTAGGCTATTGCGGTTGCCAACGATTCGTTTAAAAATGAGTATTAATATTTAATCCCAAAATGAAATAGAATAAATTTGAAATGTTCATGAAAGGTATAAAGACTTCGGCATATCCACTTCTCTTTTGTTTTCTCTCCTACGTTCAGACCTATTCAGACCTTCGCTCTATACACTCAATTTAACCGCACTTTCACAGATCATCTACTTTCAGTTTTTTTTATATCTATTAATATATATGTAAGTAGTATCTGAATTTTTACAAAATTTAATTTATAATAAAATATTTTAAAGATTTATATATATATATATATATATATATATGTATGTATGTAAGTATATAGATTTTAGTATATAAATATAAAGTTTTGAATGCACAGCAAAATGTTTTAATGGCCACGACCATTTTAATATGACGTCATTATATGTAATTATATATGTATGTATGTATATGTATATTTATTTATAGAATATGTATATATGTATCTATGTATATTTAATATTTTAGCAAATTTTAAAGAAAGTAACATACCATAGTACTATTGTTGTTGTTTGCATAGCTTGAGATCGCTTTCTAAAGTTTTTTCGAACTGCATAGTTATGCATTTTTCTAATTTTGTGTATTTTCTTCAATTTTTTTTTTAATTGCTAAATTGGAGTATTGTTTTTATGTATGTATGTATGTACTTTTGGTTTCATAATTTTGCATTTTTAAGATTTTTTTTATTTTCATTTTTGTTTGTTATTTTTTTGTTATTCTTTACCCCAAGTTAATTAGAGCATTTAACAAATTGTATTATTTAAGAATTCATAACAACTCGGCTGACCGGGAACAGCAACAGCGGCCGCCGCCTCATGACGTGTCTTTAGGAAATTACCCACCCAATGTGTTGTTAAATCTATATATTTAGTTTTCGGACCTGGATTATAATCTAGAAAACCCGCTTTTGGCATTACCTCTTCAATTTGACTGCCATCCGGCCAATTATTGTAGCTGGCTATATTTATGAAGCCCACATGATTGAGTATGGCCGTGCGCCAAGCAACGCCATAATACTGCAATGAATAATGAAAGTGAAGAGAGAGATCGAGAGTTCTATACTTTTATGTATACTTGATGAAAATGAAATTTGTTCTCTCACCCTGCCATTGCTCCGATGCCTTTGTATATCACCGTGTCTTGGAAATTTATTGCGTTCCGCAAAACCTGGTCCCACTGTTGGCACAAATAACATTTTGTAGGTTAAGGCGTATGATTTCAAATAAGACCAATTTTTCCACGTGCTCGCAAATGTCGCTCCATTGCTGGGTAATTTATTGTAGAAACCCTCGAAGCAGAGACGTCGCATAATATCCACGTGATTTTTTAGTCTGTGCAGGAAAGATAGAACAAAAGAAGTGTGAAACATCTCTATCAAGGAAAACTTGGTAATAATTATGCAATATGCAAGAGGACAGCGTTTATCTGATGGGAGAAATCACCGGTTCTACCAGTTCGGGATGTTCTATGGAGTTTAGGTAACCAAAGGTGTACTGAGGCAACGTACTAAGAATAGCTATTGCAGCCAAAAGAGGTTCCAATAAAGTAACAGTATCGTACTTTATTGTCTTTCTTTAACGCGCAACTTTCTATGATCAGAATGATATTGTTTTAATTCTTTTCATCTCGGCACGAGAACTCTCGACTCGAAGTAGACCGAACGCACCATTCGGCCTCAAAAAATAATATTACAATCTATGCATATGTACATATGGCAGCACCCTCGTTTGGGCCAAAAAGTAAAGGGTGATCCATTTTGAGGTTCCCTACTTTAAAAAATGTTTATTATCATTCGAAGGAATATTCTTTGGCATATATTTTTTTGGAGATTATCCCTTTCAAATGTTGGCCGCGGCTACGTGTCAAATGTGCCATCCGTTGAGTCCAATTTTCGATGACTCCTTCAAACATGTCGACTGGTAACTCGCGAATGACATGCGTGATGTTTTGCACCAAGGCCTGAATCGAAGCGGGATTATCCGCATAGACTTTAGACTTTAACTTTCCCCACAGGAAAAAGTCTAACAGCGTGATGTCACACGATCTTGGTGGCCAACCGACCGGCCCAAAATATGAAATTATTTTCTCATCTCGGAATGTTCTCTCAATAAATCCATTGATTGCTGCGATGTGTGGGAAGTGGCGCTGTCTTGTTGAAATCAAATGTAGCGGAGATCACGAGCTTCAATTTCAGGTATCAAATAGTCGGTTAAATGTCGCGATAACGGTCACCTTTGACGGTTACCGGTCACCTCACCGGCATCATTTTTGAAGAAATATGGACCATTGATTCCACCGGCCCACAAAACACACCAAACTGTTGTTTTTTTTTCATAAAACCTCCCGAATCTCTTCAGGTTGCTCTTCGTCCCAAATGCGGCAATTTTGCTTGTTTACATACCCATTGAGCCATAAATGGTCCTCATCGCTGAACAAAATTTGGCACGAAAACGTCGGATCTTCTTGGAACTTCTCAAGAGATCATAGAGCGAAGCGATGTCGCTTGGGAAGGTCGAGCAGCTTCAGCTCTTGCACAAGCTGTATGTTGTACGCTTTCAATTTAAGATTTCGAAGTAATATGCGCCAAGTCGTTCCATACATCAGTCCGAGTTGCTGACAACTGCTACGAATCGACTCTTCACGGTCTTCGTGTATACTCTCAGCTACGGCCGCTAAATTTTCTTCACTGCGTGCTGGACGTGGTCTATTCGGTCGAATATTATGCAATAATGAATGCTGGGTCTCAAGATGGGTGGTGGTGTTGCGTATTGTACGCTCAGTAGGCCGATTATATTGACCATAAGTTGAGCGGAGCGCGCGAAGCACATTCTTTACAGAAGGTGAATTTTCATAATGAAATTGAATGATTTGTAGATATTTGTTCAGGCGAAAGTCTTTCCATTATAAAATGCAAAACAATACCGAACAAAAATACTATGACAGCTTGACACGACTCACGCGTGATCTGTCAAAAAAAGGCTATTGGGTCACCCTTTATATCTCAGAAACTTGAACAAACAAACAAAGTTTGCGAAATTTTGTTATTTACAATTCGCATCATCTAGTATGAATTCAATATGAACTCAATCGGAAAACTCCTACACTTTTGATCCTCATATAACGAACTTTTTACTTTCCATCCCCCGATTGACTCAATCTCCAATGCTTAAGGCATTAATCAACAAAACTCAACCAATTTCGGTAGATATGCTACTTCTGATGGGGACTAAAGTCCAAAAAAAGCTGGCTCGCATAGGCGAAGAAATGACTTGCCTACGATATAACAGAGCTTCTATTTTTGATCAATCTGTGGACTTGATATTGTAAATATTAGCGGATCATCAAATTTTCGGTACCACTCGTGTTTAGATTTCCTTACATGTCTTATATTTTTCTGAATATATTTTCCAACAAACTCTTGCCAACTTACCTAATGTGTCCGATGAAGTAAGCATCAAACACGTTTCGCAAACTCTCGACATGCGACGGGCACATAGCACGTGCCGCCGGCGTATCACTTAACTTATAAGCATTGCTAACGTAAATAACTGGCACCAAACGCTTACGCGACAACGAATAGACGCGATAGAAACTTTCAGCGGTCGAATAACGGCGCAACACCTCCAATTGCTGTTGAAGAAACTCCAAACTCTGATTGCCCGCAACGCTTATCTCAAAAGTAATACTCAAATTATAACTGGGCGCCAACGCGAGCAGCTCCCGATAGAGCGCCACCTCACCCGCTTTGCCGCTACAGCTGAGTATTAGCACGCCAATGCCACAATTATGTATGTTATCGAAATGCTTCTGCAGTAGGCTTGTGGTGGGCTTATACAGCCCCAGTGCCGGATAGAATGCCGTGTTGAGTATACGCACTGGTTTCACTGTGGTGCTGGGCGTTGTTGCTGGCGTTGCAAACGATGATGAAAGGACGGTATCGGAGACATCGTTTAGCAACTCCTTAGCGGCGCCACGCAATTGCAAGCGTGGTGCGACAAGCTGTGGCTTTTTGGTCTTATACCAAGCAACGGGCGCACTATAGAATATATGCACACCCGTTGTGATGGCTTCCAATTTGGCGTGCTCCTCGCCCGCCTCAATGGCATTTTGTTGCTGCTGCTGCTGCTGCTCCTGCTTCAACTGTAACACACGCTCCTGCGCTATGCGCGCCTTCAATTTATGCTCATCATATTTCTCCGGCACAATTACGCCATTTTGGCGGGGCGATTTCAATGGTGGCTGCTCCAAACGCCCATCGTTGACCAAAATGCCACCGCCACCGCCACCGCCAGCGCCACCACCACCACTACCACCATAGATACGCGCTATAAAACGCTCGTCGAGCACACGTTCAGTGGAGTTCACATTTGGCGAGATGTTCAATATGACCACAGTAATCACAATTAGCACAATGACCGTGAGCAGAAAGAGTATCTTTAGCTTTCGACGATTTTTGATATATTTTTTGAGTAGCATTTTTTAGCTGCGCTTGCAAGTGATGCAGCATTTTATAAGCGAGTGAATGCGGCGATTAGAGCATCAGCAGCCCCGCGCACCGATTCGTATGAACGACTGAAACGGACTGTATGAGTCGATTGTGTCGGTCGTCCTTGTGGTTGCATGGAAGACCATAAAATCACTAGCTTACTACTACTAAAGGTATAAGCGCGCGTGTGTGTGTGTGTATGTGCGCGTCTCCTTGTGTGCACTTAACTGCGAAAAACGTGTGCGAAGGTAGCACTCGAGCGTTTTATTTTTAATGCAAAGCTTTCTGTTTTGTCTGCATTTGCTTGCTTCTCGGTCTACATAATTATGCTTTGCTTCTTCTTCTTCTTTGTCCCTCACTCTCTCTCTCTGCCTTGCTCTACTTCACCTCTCTCTTTTCCTCTTCTTCGCCTCTCTCACTCACTGCTCTCTTCTTCGTCTTTCTCTCTCTCTCTTCTCTTCGTCCTATTCATCTTCTTCTTGTTCTATTTCTATTTTCGTCATTTCAATGGTAGTCTTTTTTTACCGCATTCCTTTTTAGCGCAAACACCCCTCTTTAATTGCGCTCGCAAATGTGTTTGTGTGTTCTTCCATGTGCTTCCTGTTTATGCTTTTATTGCACTTAAACATTCCTCCATTCCACTACCGGTTGGCCATTGTTTACATTCAATGCGCATGTGCGCTTCCAGTGCGGAAACGGGGTTTTGGTGGCGCAATGGAAAAGAGTGAGAGAGTGAAAGTAACTCTTATAAAAAATAACTGTTCTAAATGCTTTAAACTTCTGAGCGAAAAGTTCCGAGAATTGAAATGCATATTTGTTGGCTACCCAGGGGATACTTGGTCTAAGACCAATCTTGTGACTTTAGATATGAACCAAGTAATGCGTTTTCGAGCTTCAGCAATAGCCGCGATAAGGAGAGAGTTACCTGACAGTATTTTCTGTTTCGAGAGAATTATGACGACCACAACTCATGGAACCTATCAGATTTACGGATTAATCCCAAACGGTTGAGATTACTTTAGAATGACGTTAAGTGGCGTTGCTGTAAGCAAAGTTCGATACTCGTGGCGAAGTTTTGGAGGCATCTCAAACACGTGACTTCTTAAAGTAGTTCTCGTTTACAGTATGTAAAGGGTGATCCAAATAGAGGTTACTTTTTTCAATAGCTTTTTTTTTTTGACAGATCACGCGTGAGTCGTGTCAAGCTGTCATGTTCTTTTTGTTCAGTATTTTTGGGCATTTCATCGTGGAAACGCCTGAACAAGGTTTACAAATCATTCAACTTTATTACGGAAATTCACGTTCTGTGAAGAATGTGTTTCGAGCGCTTCGTTCAACTTATGGTCAACATAATCGGCCTACTGAACGTACTATTAGCAACACCATTATCACTCATCTTGAGACCCAGCATTCATTATTGGATAAAATTTGACCGAATAGACCAAGTCCAGTACGCAGTGAAGAAAATATAGCCGCTGTAGCTGAGAGTGTACACGAAGACCGTGGATAGTCGATTCGGCGCCGTTCGCAGCAACTCGGACTGACGTATAGAACGATTGGGTGCATTTTACATCGAGATCTTAAATTGAAAGCGTACAAAATACAGCTTGTGCAAGAACTAAAGCTGCTCGACCTTCCCAAGTGACTTCGCTTTGCTCTATGGGCTCTTGAAAAGTTCCAAGAAGATCCGATGTTTTTAAGCCAAATTTTGTTCAGCAGTGAGGCTTATTTCTGGCTCAATGGGTATGTAAGCAAGCAAAATTGCCGCATTTGCGACGAAGAACAACCTGAATAGATTCAAGAGGTGCCATTTCATCCAGAAAAAACAACGATTTGGTGTGGTTTATGGGCCGGTGGGATCATCGGTCTATATTTCTTCAAAAATGATGTCGGTGAGAACGTAACCGTCAATGGCGACCGTTATCGCGTCATGTGTGCCAGCTATTGATGCCTGAAATTGAAGCTCGTGATATCCGCGACATTTGGTCTCAACAAGACGGCACCACTTCCCACACTTCGCATCAATCAACGGATTTATTGAGAGGGCACTTCGTTGAGCAGATAATTTCACGTTTTCGGCCGGTCGATCATGTGATATCACCACACCATTAGACTTTTTGCTGTGGGGATATGTAAATTCTAAAGTCTATGCGGACTATCCCGCTTCGATTCAGGCCATGGAGCGAAACATCACGCGTGTCATTCGCCACTTACCAGTCGAAATGCTCGAACAAGTCATCGAAAATTGGACTCAACGGATGGACCAACTGAGACGTAGCCGCGGCCAACATTTGAAAGATATAATCTTCAAAAAATAAATGCCAAAGAAGGTTCTTTCGAATGATAATAAGCATTCCCATTAAATTTGAATTTTCTGTGGATGTTTTTAAAAAAAAGGTAGGGAACCTCGAAATGGATCATCCGTTATATGTAATAGGCTGCCGCGATTTATGTTCGGTTTAAAGTAGCACCTGACATTGTGCTAAGTGTTATGGTCCATGATAATGAGGCTTCTTGCTGTCATCTTAGCTTTGCGACTACCGTGATTAGTTTCAGGAAACGGGTTGAAGAGGATGAAGGAGGTTAAGTTTCCATAAAATCACTAATCAATAACGGATTTCCGGAGCATTCTGGTTATGCAAAGAGGATTTTTACAACAAGAAATATTTATATATCATATACAGGCTTTGAAATCATTTAAGTCTCTGAGGACCTTGTCAAAAGTAGTGAAAGAATGCCTTCATTTTTTAGTTGTGACCAGCACCCTACTAAACAAAAAAATTTGCAATGAGTGCCAGGACACAAAGATATCCTAGGTAACTCTGAAGCAGATGATAAAGTGGGATTAGACACCAATTTAAAATTAGACCCAGATAAATAGGAATCGTATATGCCTTCGACTACGTGTATATATTTATTTAATGAAAAACTATGTCAAAAATGTAGCTGAATCTCACTGGAAACAACAACGATTACTGTGATAGCTGCCAGGAATGAGAAGAAGAAGGGGCCGTGGATCGTCTTCTTTGCGGTTGCAGGCTTCGCAGCGTCGGCCTCGGTTTTCTTGACGATGTCTCGGAAGTTGCACATATACAACTTTTCGAATTAAATGACTTTATCCAGACCACAAGGCTGTTCAGCAAGGGCAGGGTAGGATGAAGGGAATTTCAATTCCGGTAGTATCACAATTGACTTCCTAAAAGGCTTCAAACCTCCACTTCGCCTACCTACCTTAACTAATGTGGCATTATCACCCGAACCTTTTGAACATTTTTTCCTCTCTTCTTCACCAAATTTTGTCGATTTGTCTGAAAAAGAGCTTTAGCATAAATATTTCTTTAAAAAATTGGTTTATCAGTAAATCTTTGTGCCTTTCTTTCTCCTCGTTCAAGCTTCAAACAAGTCGAACTATAGCGTGCCATCGTCATCACCTGAGATGTCCGTGCGTAGTGGCTCTACTTCACCATCACGACAACGACAATCCTCCTTTAGCTTCAGACGCAAGAAGTCACTCGAGCGTATCTTACTAAAAGTACGAGTGAGTAAGCCAACCAATAAATATAAGGTCTGAAATAAAAACAAAAATTTAACCTAAAAAACTACTTCACAGTCCAAATCTGATGGCAAGAGCTCGGAAAGCTCTACCTCCCTGCCTCTAAGCGCTGCGCCCGAAGAGCGCCAACGCTTTATCAACTGCAAGATTTGCAAATATGCGACCGCTATACCTGTGGGCGGCATAAGGCAGTTACCGCAAAATTTTCTACTCGTGCGTAAAACCGAAGCGATTAAACAGGAAATGAGCGATGAGGTGATAACGAAGGTTTGGTGTAGTCTGTGCTTCGAGGAAACAAATGTGTGTAGAGATCTTTTTTGATTGCGAGAGCACTTCTAAACGTCAACATCTACTTTCAGGCGACTTATCACTGCATCAACTGCACGCTGAACCTCTGCACGCTCTGTAAGGAGTCGCACGAGCGTCAACGCAATACTGCCGATCACCGAATACGAAATATAATGGAGTTGAGACGCGCGCGTAAAAAGCAACAAACACTCTTCGAAGATAAGACGAGCTTTATACTGAAATGTGGCATGCATCCGGGTTTTGAGATGAAAGCGTTCTGCAACAGTTGCCTGCAGGTGAGTTGAGAAAGACGGAAGTAACTGCTAGTTCAAACCGCTCCATTTTTATCTTTCTTTTTTTATATCTTCACAGATCGCCTGCTCTGATTGTCTGGTACTCCTACACAAAGGTCACAAACACGAGCCCATACCAAAAGCCTACGTTAACTACTCTAAACTGCTGCACGATGCTGTTAATCACACGCGTCCTCTTTGTCACTATGCCGAACTCTCGATTGAGCGCATGAGTGAAATCGCTAAACATATAAATAAAAAATGTGATGACATACAAGCTCAGATAGAGAGATTTATGCGTCAGTATTTCGAAGCGATTGAGGTTCATCGCAAGACTTTGTTGCAGCAGGTGCATAGGGCGCGTGAGACGAAAGTAGAGATGGTGCTGGAGCAGCAATTGGATTTGGGTTGGTATTAGTGGGTTTTAAGAGTTCTTAGATTACAAATATTTTTCTTGTGCTCTTATAGAAAAACGCAATAACGAAGCGGTGGACGCATTGCGCTTCGCTCAGGAGCTCACCGAATGTGGTTCCGATGTAGAGGTGCTTTCATTTCTGAACATCTTACTTAAACGTTTCGAATATTGTCAGCAATTTAAAATGCCCACTGATCTAAAGGTAAATACGATTTATATGCAAATATGTTGGCATGAAGAAGCTACGGATCTCGACTAGGGAAACCTCGGTATGCTACTAGTTGGGAAGCCTCTTAATATTCGTTTTCCTTCACATGACCACTGTTTAGGTGAACCAATTACCACTGCCGTTTATAGACCAGCAAAGGTGTACAATTTCAATGTACGGTAGTTAGTTAGGGTCCTCGTCATGCCCCCTCCAGTTCTGAATTACGCCAAAAGAAAACTTATTTGGCGCTTGTTTGGAAAATCGAAAACCCTTAGTGAACCAAAGTGAGTCCTTCTTTGAAGAGACGACTTCCGAAAGTCACATATATACCATTTTTTTAAGAAGGAAGCCTTAATAAATCTTGCCTGGGAGCCTACATAAGTCAGATTAGGTGAGAAGTTTTTTATTTTATGCCAGAAATACACTCGGAGGGCTTGACATTCCCTAACGAGAGGCGACCGCAATAAGAAAAATTAATTTTCTATAATTTTGTAGTCATAATAATGTGCACAGATTATTCCATTACCTTCTCCTGACAACTTAGACAGCGGAGATCCAATAAAATACTTTTCCTTACAAAAAGACAATGCACAGTCAGAACTCCCACGAAGCGAGAAAGTTATTAGGATGGAAAGACCTGAAGGATATAGCGCATGCACAAGTTCTAGCCCAGCGCTCGTTGAACTCGTTCCACCCTCAACTGAGACAGTGCATGCCACAGACAACGATAGTAAATTTTGGCCAGTCTCACAGAAACTGTCCTTAGAAACACTGTATCGTAATCAGTCAGGCACTACCCTCCAGACTGAGTATCAGCTCAGCATGGGTAGGTAGGTAGGAGTGGATGTAGATACGCGAACTTCGATACACTTAGGCCAAAATTGTCTTATTGTGATACAACGAAGTATTTACTCTGACTCTACGGCTGTTTTTCCATCCATTTGGACTCCCTTATGAACTATACTAAGTTCGCTAAGTGTAATCTGAATTATTTGTTAGCTTTTAATCGGCTTACTTTGTATATGACCAGCTCTTTCAGCCAGTCTCTCTGAGTGAACAACTTGATCTTTGTCTTTATCGCTCGGCTAGGGATAGCTATTATTCGATCTATAATAGCTTCCAACCCATCATTTGATTTTGCGCTTTAGGCAGCCTCTCAATTTCGATTTTTATTCTTAACTACCTTCTTTTATTGCTATTATTATGGGTGATGTAAGCTCCTGACCTCAGATATTTCAACTTAGGTCACGTAGAGATCGTGTGCAAACTCTTCTGATTCGGTATGTTTTTTTTTTCGCATGAAGATGAGTTTCTCATCAAGGTTATCTCCTAACCATTAAATCTTAATTTCATTACAGTTTACAGATTCTCTACACTTCTTAACACATATACGCGCACCGGCGATGAAGGCCCAGAATGACATACCACTTTTCGGCATCATTACGATGCAAACCGTCGAACCTGCGCTGTGTTCGCTACAGTGGGAGGGTAAGTAAGCAGAGATTAAGATGCTCATAAAGTTCATACATTTCTTCTACTTAATATTCCTCAGGCTTCACAGAATTGCGTCTACATAAACGTGTCGAACTACTACTGCAGTCGCGTGACTCTGACGGTGCGGGTTTGTGTCATGGCGGCTTACAAATACAGGCTTTACTTAAGTACAAAGATGCAAGTTCGAAATTCTTGCCTGTCGAGGTTAGAGTATTAAATGTTTGGTAAATGTTTAGAGCAATTTTTTGAGTTTCCTCTCCAAACAGATCGCCGACAATCGGGATGGCACTTATGGCATCGGTTTTACGCCAGACACTGAAGGCACGCTAGTGCTGACATTGACTATTAATGATAAGCTCATTAAGGTAACACTAAGCCACATATCTACATCTAGTAGATTGGTGTTTTCAAACTCTGAAATATACATTCTCTTACCACTTCCAGGGCAGTCCTTTCACATTCCTCGCACGCAATGTACGTCCGCACAGTGGCATCTATCATTGCTGCACCTTCTGCTCGAGCAAGGGTAATAAGTTGGTGAAATGCTCCTGTGATGGACGTATGCCAGGTTATAATGGTTGTGGTCATGGACATGCCGGTCATCCGGGTAGCCGACATTGGTCCTGTTGTGGTAATGTCCTGGAGAGTTCGGAGTGTAATATGGCAAATAAGTTGATGAATCCATGAAATTATTCAAATTAGCATGGAAATACAGTAGAGATAGATTATTCAAAAAAATAATAAACGAAAACGAAAATTAATTTTTTTTCGAGAAAATCTTTTTCTTCTTTGGCGTAGGCACCGCTTACGCGATTATAGCCTCGTCAACAATAGCGCGCCACTCGTTTCTTCTTTTTGCTGTTTGGCGCCGGTTAGAAATACCAAGTGATACCAGGTCGCTCTCCACCTTATCCTTCCAATGGAGTAGAGGTCTTCCTCTTCCTCTGTTTCCACCAGCAGGTACTCCATTGAATACTTTCAAAGCTGAAGCGCTTTCATCCATTCGGACGACGTAACCTAGCCAGCGTAGCCGCTGTCTCTTGATTCGCTGAACTATGTCAATGTCGTCGTGTAGCTCGTATAGCTCATCGTTCCATCGTCTGCGGTATTCGCCGTTGCCAACGCACAAAGGGCCATATCTTCCGCGAAACTTTTCTCTCGAAAACTCCTAAAATCGACTTATCGTATGTAGACATCGTCCAAGCTTCTGCACCATATATCAGGACGGGAATGATGAGCGACTTGTAGAGTTTGATTTCGGTTCTTCGAGAGAGGATTTTACTTTTCAGTTGCCTACTAAGTCCAACAGGTGCTGGCTAGAGTGATTCCGCGTTGGATTTCAAGGCTGACATTGTTGGTGTTGTTAATGCTGGTTCCCAGATATATGAAAT
The DNA here is from genome assembly GCA_030068015.2 of Neoceratitis asiatica. Taxonomy (NCBI): domain Eukaryota; kingdom Metazoa; phylum Arthropoda; class Insecta; order Diptera; family Tephritidae; genus Neoceratitis; species Neoceratitis asiatica. Next base: position 3,075,600 of record CM061524.1, read on the forward strand.
TATCTCCGACTTCGAAGTTGTGACTGTCAACAGTGGCATGGCAGCCAAGTCGCGAGTGCGATGACTGTTTATTTGATGAAAGGAGATATTTCGGCTTTCTCTCGTTCACTACCAGACCCATTCGCCAAAAATTGTTACTTTTAACTGAGTAGGCCACTGAAAACCAAAGTCCTCTCTCGACGAAGAAATATTAAACTCTAGAAGTCGCTCATTATTCCCATCTGGTGTATGGTGCAGAAGCGTGAACGATGACAACATCCGTGGAGTCGGCATAAAGTGCTTTCGAGTTCGAGAGCACTTAGGCATACTGACCGGTTGTGATACTTACGGTGGGTCTATGAAAAGAAGTTTCTCTCACCCTCCAAGGGTGATAATTTTATAATTTTTTTTTTATAAAAATAAGTATCCAACCAATTTTCCAATAGAACTAGTTTGTTGTACCGCGGAAAAACTAAATCATATTCAACAATGTTTAAAAATAAATAATTCCGGGTGGTAATAATCGCAAATTATTTTTTAATTTAATTTGCTTTTTTTTTAAACTTTACTTGAGGAAATTCAAAAAAAAATGTATTACGTATGTTTGCCTTCAAAATTGTAATAGATTTAAAGTACCAACACTGAGAGAGGGTTGGTCAGCCCTAAAGTAGAATACGATTTAGATATTTTAAAAATTCCTCTCTCAAAAGAATGAGCGAGAGAAATGAAAGCATGTTTCACGTGTGCTAAATATCAAGTGCATTTGTATTCTCTCGTTATAAAAAATGTGCATGTTTACCAACAAAAGATGTATGTATGAGTGCTTTTACGCTCTGGCCAATACAAATTGTAACTATATTTATAGGTATACATACTTATGACATATTGACATTAGTGTATCGAAAAAATGGTAACAAGTAGAAATTGAGTACTTGAAATCTCATTTGATTTTGAGAAGGAAATCATTTGTTTACTGTTAATTCAATGAGAAATTATTGTAATTGAACTGCAATAGTTTAAAGAGATTAATGAATATCTAATATCAGCTTCATTCGATTAAGATCAGGGCTGCCACTAATTCTATTTTATTTGTACCCAAATTGTTCAAAAAAGTAATCAAAACTAAATTTTAAAATTTTTGTAGAACATTAGATACACAATTTTCAATATGTAATTAGATCAAAATTGAGTAGAGAATTCAATTTAAAAAAATTTAGCGGATCATAAGTTATTTTCCTGTGCGCAGCTGTTTTTATTTTATTTTCATTAAAGCTTAGTCGGAAACCTTTCTCTCTTTACTCTCTAAAGAGTAAAGATTACACACCTCAACAAACGAAAAAAACTTTTGGTGCCGAAATCTTGTCTTGTTGAGGCAATACTAAGAATATGTACCCTACAAGTAGTTTTGCGCCCTTTCGCTGTTGTAGACGGAAACAACCTCAAATTGTTAGCAAAATGTGCTACTAACTTTTGACAGTGAGTGAGTGGTAAAAGAAGTCGTATGAGGTTTGGGATGCCTATGCGATGAAGAAAATAAAAAAAATCACTTCGAAGGCTGTTACTTCTGCTATGTCGATTTTCGTAGTTATTAATGTTAAAATAATGATTTAACCAGACTTACAATCGGTGAGAACACTTTTAACACATTCGGAGGATGTATTTTAGCCAACGAAGTGATACAGCGGAAATAGTGTCTATTTTGGGCCGAGATTTGCAGGAGGCTCCAATTTGTGGTTTTGCGTCTTGATATTTTTTAGCAACAAATGGAGGAAGACAAAGTTTATTCTAAGCAGCCTCCAAACCACTGATGGATTTTTAAAAGGAGCTTTTAGTTCATGTCAGAAATACTCTCGGAAGGCTAGACATTCAGTACCTAGGGTCTACCGCAATTACAAAAATCAATTTTCTGTAATTTTTTTTTGATGTTGCTCGAACCGTGGCCTTTCGAATTGTAATACGCAATGAATGCTAACCATACGGCTATTGCGGGCGCCGATTTAATTAGGGTTCTTGAATTACCTAAAGAATTTGCTGAGGAGCTTTTGAGTAGGTCTAAAGATGGTCAACTTTCTATAAGGACAACAAAGTGGATACACCAAATACTCATTTTTTATTGTCTGTAGACTAGTCGGGTCAAGCATCACCATTGGCTGGTCTGTACTTGAGATTGGAAAGTGGCAAAGCAGATTGTAATAATCCCATATTAGCCCCTTTGTAACTTAGAATAGATTTAGGGAAATAATTTTTGAATGCACTATATAATGCTTTATTATATGACACAAAGCTTCCAAAGGGGAGCGGTTTCACCAGGTTGTAAGCGGGTAATCTTGGATAATTAATCTTGGTAAATCACAGATGAAAACAACGGCAAGAGATACTGATTTCTGAAATTCATTGACCAGTTTGGAGCAACATGCGTGGAATACATTTGTGGAAGTTACTAAAAACTATTTGGGAAATCACCCTCATAAGTAACTATTGTTAACAACAATCTGGACAAATTCGGAATCTTAGGATTTAATATGCATTATCTACACAGTCACCTCAACCAGTTTCCAGAGAAACTTGACTCCTACAGCGAAGGACCTAAAAACTATGGAAAAGAGGTACCAAGTATGAAGGGATCAGCATATGAAAGCCGACTAATGCTAGAGAGTGCAACGCCACTCACGAAAATCATGTAAAAACATAAAAATGCAATAAATGTAGTTTTTGGTCTAAAATTTTTTTTTCTGTTTAATTAAAAATCTAGAAATTTACACGTATGTATATATATATATATATATATATATTTGGTGCTTTGTAATCACTGAAGCGATTTTTGGCCGAGCTCCTCCTCCAATTTGTGGTTTTGCATCTTGATGTTTATAACAACAAATGGAGGGACCTACAATTTGTTCTAAGCCGCCTCCGAACGGCTGATGGATTTTTATGAGGAGCTTTTATTTCATGTCAAAAATACACTCGGAGGGCTTGACATTCCCTGCCGAGGGGCGACCGCAATTAGTAAAATTTATTTTCTATAATTTTGAATGTTGTTCGAATCTGGGCTCGAACCCAGGCCTTCCGAATGGCAGTACACAATGCTAACCACTTGAAATTTACACGTAGATAATGAAAATCTTTGCTGTTAATGTAACTACGAATAGTGCAGGATCCCACATTAGAAAAATATTACAGCTCCTCGACGCCAAAACCACTATTGACCAGTGTAATTAATTCACTAGATATTTTGATAGGTTCAAAAGAAACGCTTGTGCCCAACTTTAAACCTTGTACTAAGTTGTAGTCTACCAAAATGGGCAATTTACAAAGTAACCAAATGCAAGAAAAGTAAGTAATTTTGGATAAAAAAAAGTAACCAAAATGGCAACACTGATTAAGACGGAAGGTTGTGTTTCCTCTTCGCAAACATTCACGCATCCACTATTGTTTCTACCGCTCGGAGAGTATGCTCTTTGGCTAATTTTTACCGAAATACTGCGAGAACAAACGCGCTTGTTTACAATTTGCGGCCCCATTGAAAGAAAGAGCGATGATAAATATTAAAAACTAAATAATATAGCCAAATGTCTGTGGTGGTCAGTGGAGAGTGAGCAGCGGAAGTGATTGGTTGTGCTTTTGAAGCGATACGACGGTGCGCGGATTCACGGTTTTACCAATCTGAAGTGTTTACGAATGATACGAGTGACAAAGAAGTGCTGAGCTATTGTAATTGTATTGATTTTTAATTAGACAGAAATTATAGAAATTTTACTTAAAGTACATAAATTTATTCATTTACCTGCTGGCGATTATGTAAATTGTGGGAAGACAAAAACAAAACAAAGCAAAATAAAAGCGAATAAAAAATTGTGTGTGTGAGTGTATAAAAAGAATTTAATTATGTATAATATGTATGTATATAAATATATATGTATGTAATGAAAGTATAAAAATATAATAAATGATCTATATACCTCATATATACATACATATATACCGATATTTGCACAATTGTGCGCAGAGTGGCCGAGTTATTGAGGGATTAAAGCTGCTTTCTCAGTCCAAATTATTTACCAACTATGAAAGTGTGTTTTGCTTGTTGAGCTTAATTAATTTTACTAAATATTAAAAAAAAAAGCTCTTCCTACAATTTTCGGTAGTGGTCTTAATGGTTTTCCAGCAAATGGAGCGACCTACATTTTACACTAAGCCGCCTACGCGCGGCTGATGGATTTTTATGAGAGCTTCTTTCTCATGTAAGAAATACACTCGAAGGGCTTGACATTCCCCGCTGAGAGGAGACCGCAATTATAAAAATTAACTTAATTTTTTGTTTCATTAAATTTTCTCTAATTTTGTATATTGTTTCAAGCAGGACTCGAGCTCATAACTCTTTGCATTGTGCGTTGTAGTATGTACCGCTTACCACTTGACGAATAATTTTTGAACGGACCGTGTACCGTTGCATAATTTTAGATTGCTCAAATTCAAATACGTGATATAACGGGTGATCCATTTCGAGATTCCCCACTTTTTTTTAAAGAAAAAACACAGAAAATTTAAATTTGATGGGGAATGTTTATTACCATTCGAAAGAATATTCTTTGGCATTTATTTTTTGAAAATTATCTCTTTCAAACGTTGGCAGCGGCTACGTCTCAGATGGTCCATCCGTTGAGTCCAATTTTCGATAACTTGTTCGAGCATTTCGACTGGTAAGTGGCGAATGACACGCGTGATGTTTCGCTCCAAGGCCTGAATCGATGTGGGATTGTCCGCATAGACTTTAGACTTTACATATTCCCACAGGAAAAAGTCTAACGGTGTGATTTGACACGATCTAGGTGGCCAATCGGCCAGTCCAAAACGTGAAATTATTTGCTCATCGAAGTGTTCTCTCAATAAATCCATTGATTGATGCGATGTGTGGGAAGTGACGCCGCCTTGTTGAAACCAAATGTCGCGGAGATCACGAGCTTCAATTTCGGGCATCAAATAGTCGGTTATCATGGCGTGATAATGGTCGCCATTGACGGTTACATTCTCACCGGCATCGTTTTTAAAGAAATATGGACCGACGATTACACCGGCCCACAATCTACACCAAATCGTTGTTTTTTCTGGATGAAATGGCGTTTGAATCTCTTCAGGTTGCTCTTCGTCCCAAATGCGACAATTTCGCTTGTTTACATACCCATTGAGCCAGAAATGGGCCTCATCGCTGAACAAAATTTGGCTCGAAAACGTGGGATCTTCTTGGCGCCTATAGAACGAAGCGATGTCGCTTGGGGAGGTCGAGCGGCTTCAGTTGTTGCACAAGCTATATTTTGAACGCTTTCAAATTAAGATCTTGATGTAAAATGCGCTAAATCGTTCCATACGTCAGTCCGAGTTGCTGTGAACGACGACGAATCGCCTCTCCACAGTCTTTTCCTGTACACTCTCAGCTACGGCCGCTATATTTTCTTCACTGCATGCTGGACATGGTCTATTTGGTCGAATATTATCCAAAAATGAATGCCGGGTCTCACAATGGGTGATGGTGTTGCGAATAGTACGCTCAGTAGGCTGATTATGTTGGTCATAAGTTGAACGAAGCGCGCAAAACGCATTCTTTACGGAACGTGGTAGTTTCCGTAATAAAGTTGAATGATTTGTAAACGTTGTTCAGGCGTAAGTCTTTCCATGATGAAATGCCAAACAATACTGAATAAAAATAACATGACAACTTGACACGACTCACGCGTGATCTGTAAAAGAAAGGCAATTGAAGAAAGTACCTCTACTTGGATCACCCTTTGTAAAGTTGATCCGAATTCCAAAAAAAATCAAAATTGAAACTTCAAAACAAGTTCCATAATTTCTTAATGTAACAGATTTTTATTTTATTTTATTTTTTATAGATAGAAAAATAATTGAGTAGAAAAATGTTCATTGTGCCATACCAATGGCGTTTCTCGCTTAGCTATCAAAGTTGGAAATGTCACGCAACGTTGTAAAGTCCTATCTGCCATCGGCTGAAGTCAATGTACAAGTACATATAACGTCATCTATCGAATTGTGCCATTGATGGCAGTATTATTTATACTTCTCGGCAAGAAGTTGAAGCAAAACGTCTTTTATCGAAATGAATTTAATTATTATGCGAAAATATTAAGCTTCACAAAGAGTTATCCACCTTTACATCATCCAAAATCTTTAAATACAAGAAAAATTTTATTGAAATTTTTTTTCTATACAAATCGATACGCCTATAAATTTTGAGAAATCCAACATCTGAGAGGAAATCGTCTCATCTACACATTTAAAAACGTTCCATAGAGTGCATAGCACAACCCTTAATGTCATAAACACCCAGATGAAACTTTCTTATATCTGTAAAACAGCTTTTAGAGTTTAAGAATTACAGTTAGATGACCTCACCGACAGTTTATCCACAATAGCACACCACTCGAGTCTTATTTTTGCCCTTCAGCATCAATTGCAGACACCGAATGAGGTCTTCGCCATCTGATCATTCCAGCGGAGTGGAAAACTTTGTTTTCCGTTATTATAGTGGTTCGCTAAACTTCGCCTAGGGGCAGGTAAATATATCCATTGTCAGCGAGGTCACTTAAAGTGAGGCCCAGTAAAAGTTCAAAGACTCATTACATGCAGAACATACATTGGGTATGTCGGGATCGAGTCTGGATAGGTAGGGATTACGTCGACTACAATATGCAGATCTTAATTGTGCCAGTGTCACTCGGGTCTCTCGAGCACTTGTTTTGCGGATTCCGAGGACGCCATTCATGGAAAGACAGTTCACAAAGCTGTTAATGTACTCTTGCTGAATGGTATTTATGGCCTGTCTGTACTCCACCCTATCCAGTGGTTCTTGTTTATATTGCTGTGCGGAGTCGCAGCAGTCTAGTGCTCCCTTCCTGATATGTCTAGGAGGAGGTTAGGCTTCCAGAGTGGAGATCTGCAACGATCCAAACGACATGACCTGGGCAAAGTTACCTACAACTTCAAAGTTGCTACTGTCAACAGTGACGTGGGAGCCAAGACGCACGTGCGCTGATTGTTTGTTTGATGACAGGAGATGTTTTGCTTTGTCCTCATTCACTACTAGAGGTACTCACTTCGCTTCCTCATCCAGTCTTGGAGAGACGAGAACTAACGGCGTACGCTGTTGAGATCAATGACATCAATGTAGTATAGTGTCGACCGACTTGGATGAGTCCTTTCCTTTCAGAAATGTTATGAAAAAACTCACACCAATAACTCTCAGGTCTGGGTCTGACAACTGTAGAGATCTATTGATTCTCACTTGCAGGCAATTAAAATCTGTTATTTTGGTAGGAATTAAGTAGAAAGGGATTTACTCCACAAGCCTGATATGCAAGAATGATATGCTGTGCCTACGTGGTTAATAGCAACTTTTTCAAAATTTTGAAAGAAACCAAAGCAAAGAGAAAGTCACTGCGAGATTACAGATCTATCAATCAAGATTAGCTCAACGAAAGCCAACAGTAACAACAACAAAAAATAAAACTCAATTTTTTTTTTCAATTCTTCCGCCCTCCATTAAAGCGCCAACAGCAATTTGCAACGCGTGTAACATACATACATAACTAAAGGGCGATCCAAGTAGAGGTACTTTTTTCAATAGCCTTTTTTTTGACATTCATTATTGGACAATTTTGACCGAATAGACCACGTTCAGCACGCAGTGAAGAAAGTATAGCGGCCGTAGCTGAGAGTGTACACGAAGTCCGTGGAGAGTCGATTCGGCACCATTCGTAGCAACTCGGACTAACGTATGGTATGACTTGTCACATTTTACGTAGAGAACTTAAATTGAAAGCGTACAAAATACGACATCACTTCACTCTATGAGCTCTTGAAAAGTTCCAAGAAGATCCAACGTTTTCAAGCCAAATTTTGTTCAGCGATGAGGCCCATTTCTGGTTCAATGCAAAATTGCTGCATTTGGGACGAAGTGCAAGCTGAAGAGCATCAAGAGCTTCTATTTCATCCAGAAAAAACTATGGTTTGGTGTGGTTCGTTGGCCGGTGAAATCATCGGCCCATATTTCTTCACAAATGATGCCGGTGAGAACGTACTCATCAATGGCGACCGTTATCACGCCATGATAACCGACTATTTGATGCCCGAAATTGAAGCTCGTGATCTCCGCGACATTTGGTTTCAACAAAATGGCGCCACTTCCCACACATCACATCAATCAATGGGTTTATTGAGAGAACACTTCGGTGAGCAGATAATTTCACGTTTTGAAGCGGTTGATTGGCCACCAAGATCGTGTGATATTATACCGTTAGACTTTTTCCTGTGGGTATATGTAAAGTTGTAAGTCTACGCGGACAATCCCACTTCGATTCAGGCCTTGTAGCATAACATCACGCGTGCCATTCGTCAGTTACCAGTCGAATTGATCGAACAAGTCATCGAAAATCGGACTCGACGAATGGACCATCTGAAACTTAGCCGCGGCCAACATTTGAAAGAAAAAAATAAATGCCAAAGAATCTTCTTTCGAATGGTAATAAACATTCCCCATTAAATTTGAATTTTCTGTGTTTTTTTTTTTCTTTAAAAAAGTAGATAACCTCGAAATGGATCACCCGCTAAGTAATTAGCGTAACTGATCTGAAATCTCAATTAAAAACGCAAAAATAAATCAATAAAAATATCATACAAATTAACAATTATTTCGTCATTGTTTAAACACATTTCGTGGCTTACTCAAGCATTCACCGGCATTGGCATTTACGGTTGAATTTAAAGCCGAGCTTTGCTGCAGTGCACTTCCCATATTTATTTTTTATTTTTTTGTACGTTTTTTTTCCTGTTTTACACAAAAAGGTACAATGTTTCATATCACGCGTCAATCAAGCCAACGAAGAAACTCTCTCTTACGCATGCGCGCACATTTTGGTTACAATTATGCCATTTGAATGAGTGGAAGTTCAAGAAAAAAACTTTCTGCGCGCCAAAACGCGTTTATCCGCTCACCATTTACGTGCTTTGCCTACTGAAGAGGGGGGGACACAAATTTCACTGGAACTCTTTAGCTGTGCTTCCGTTTAAACCAAGCCATTGCATAAGAAAGAAGAGCGGAATTAATAAACAGAAAATTTGCAATTTTTTGATTTGCTTTTTCTGATTCCAGTTTTTTGGAACCTTACATGGATACAAAAAATGTACATATTTAATATGCACTGGTCCGCGGGAGAAGTGTGGTAGTTCAGGGTTATCAATTTAGTGGTTTCGAAAGTGCAGGACTGTATTTTGACATCTGTCAAAGTTAACTTTTAAATGAAACATGTTTTGTTTTAGTTAAAGTCAATCATTTATGAAATTGGATCGCTTAACAACCGCACAACGCGTTAACTGTTGAAACTTAAAACAAAAATGGTGATCCAAAAGTGGCAACGTTTCGTGCTTTAAGAGGAGATTATGGTGCACATAATCATCCAACTGCTCAAGCAATTGGGACTATTTTAAAGAAATTTGAAGAGGCTGATCCGATTACAGATATTGTAGGGCCTGTGCATCATCACCCGACGTTCTCAAACGCTACGACTTTTTTACGGAACATTATGGTGTATTTTGCACTTGGATTGACACCTACATCCATATAAAGTTCAGTCCACACACCAACTGAAGCCAGCTGACCATTCACAACGGCGAAGTTACGTCGATTGGGTGATTGAACAACAAGTAGTAATGGGCCTCGGGTTCCCAACAAAGTTTTCTTCAGCGACGAGGCAATTTCTCACTCGGTGGACACGTAAATAAGCAAAATTATTGCTTTTGGAACTCCGAGAATTCTTAAATAATTGAATAGAAGTCAGGAGGTGTAATTGGACCTTAATTCTGTCAATTCGAAGCGTTATGGTCGTATGATAACCGACTGGTTTTGGCCTACAATTGAACATGAAATGCGAGAGAAATTTCCCTGCAGCGTAATATCTCGTCTTGGCGATGTCAATTAGCCACCGAGATCGCCCGATTAGACAAAGAGAACGCGTTATAAAACCGCTGAAGCGATTTTCAGCCGAGCTCCTCATACAATTTCTGGTTTTGCGTCTTGATGTTTTTTTGCCAACAAATGGTCCTCTTCAGTTCTCACAGTTTATTTTAAGCCGCCTCCGAAGGGCCGATCGATATACCGAACAAATTATTGGAAATCAGGCACTTCAAATAATTTCTTAGCTCATTCAATGCAACTTTCCAACGAAAAATAGCACTTCTTCGAGTGCTAATGTTGATCAAGGCATTTACCCCATCGGAAACCTCGTTCACTTCTAAATGACTCAAAGAGATCCTTCGTAGTGCTGACGAAACTTCTGGTGCCGTTCAGAGTCAAATTACACAACCAAAGTGTTATCCAGGGTTCTCTTCGCTGACGTAAGCCCTAACTTGTATGGGCCAAATTGCATTCCCTGCAGATTAGTGGTTCGATAATTTACCCATGATAAGGCGGAAGATCCCAAATTCTTATCCAATCAAAGACTAAATAAAATTCCCGCAACATTCCTTAAAAAAACTATTTACAGTGTTTGCCTATGAGTTCGTAAAGCATTCATATGGCCAACACCTGGAAATAGTCGCCGTTGGGCAGATCAATATCTACGGTTGGAGTAGTTTGCACTGCTGACGACCACTTTCCAACTTCTTCACTGCGCGACATCTACACCTACAACCAGCGAAATCCTCTACCACCCTTTTCACCAGCTGGAAGGAGTACCGGCTAGAACTTAATATGAAAGTCGATGACGTTAAAATTCCGTCCACGAACAACCCAAAGTTACTGGGGGTCAACCTCGACTGCCTGCACTCCTTCACTTCGCATACGACTGCAATTGCCACCAAAGTACAGAGCCGCACCAAAATCCTCAAATCTCAAGCGGGTAGCACTTAGGGAAAAGGCAAAAAAAAACGCTCTTGGCGACGTACAAAGCAATTGGCCGCACAGAAGAGCCCTGCTTGTGGCTGACTCACAATTACACCCTTTCATGTCCCTCACAGTTAGGAGATTACATCCAGTTGTTAAGAACGTCATCGCTTATATGCTAATTGTCCTAATATCAGGAATGACTTCCAGGGCAGGTATTGTACTCTTATTGTGGGTTGAAAAGAGTTGAACATTTGTCTCACTGATTTTTTCGGGTTTACTGAGAGACCTTGTCTCTTATTAGCTGTCGTTTGGGCTGTTTGCCAGAAGATAGGGCAATAAGATCATTCTCTTAGCGTACTGCTTTTAAATTCTCTGCTGTAAGCAGTTGGTGGACCTGGTAGAGGCAATTGACGGTGAAGACACCTTACCTCACTTCTTCACTCTGCTTGGGAACCCACCGATAATTTTAGATTTGAAACGACAGGTATCAAGTACTAATATCTCTTTCTTTCTTATTTTAGCTTAACAGAGCGGGGGAAGGTAAAGAGTGCTCAAAAATGGCTGCAGCCTTATAGTATCTGCTGAAAAAGAGAGTAGTTAAACTTTAAGCAACAAATGTGATAGTAGAAAAAGAGTCTAGATAGATTATAATAAAAATGTACAAATTAGCGACGCGAAAATGCACGACCTCCGCGCCCAGCACCGCCATAACATTTTGGATTACAGGTAAGACAGCCAAGTCGACACTTTTCTCTTGTGCTCCCACTAATTTCTTCTCTTTACAGTCCTAATTTCCCTCTCAAACTGCCAAGCTAAATCATTTTATAATAATGCCGCCTTGGCGGCCCCCGCAACCTCAACAACACCAGTGCCGAATATCACAGCGGTGGCCACAACGCGCGATATCGTTATTGGACCTTGTCGTTGGGTAATCGGACGTACATGTCCTGACGCAGATATACGTTTCTACTTATACACACGACGAAATCCGGTGGATCGTCAGTGTTTGCATATCGATGAAACGATGGAAAAGTCAAATTTGACCAACTCGAACTTCAATCCGCGTTACCAGACCAAGATTATCATACACGGCTACAATGCGGATATGTTTATGGGCTCTTTACAGCAATTGCGGCAAGGTGAGTAGTGGACTTCTTTGTGGTTGAGTCGTCAGTATTTAAGTGTTTCTTCCTCTTTCTATCTCCCTCTCTCTCCCTAGAGTACTTAATGCGTGATGAGTATAATATTATCTATGTGGATTGGGCCATTTTAGCGCCGGGCCCCTGCTATTTTAGCGCTGTGCATAACACCAAGCATGCTGGCGCTTGTGTAGCTCAACTGGTGGAACGTATTTTGGAAATGGGCACTACCGATATTCACGTTGTAGGATTCTCTTTGGGAGCACAGCTGGCGAATTACGTTGCGCGCAATTTGGGCTCATTTATGTTGCCGAGAATAACAGGTGAGTTGGTGAGTTGGAGAACTGAAATGGATGGCGAAATGAGGTTGAGAGAAATCGTAGAGCTTGTACACACTGATATCGAAAAGATAATAGAGATCCTGACAAACCTTTAGCTGATGAGGCGACTGCTAAAAGAGATGAAATATGTGTTTTGGGAATACCGTGAAAAAGAGATGATTGCCTATTTTCTTCGATTGAAGTCTACAGGCTGATCGAAGACTGACCTCATGCCAAAAAATTAGACTCAACCTTTTTCTTTCATTATCCCAAGCTAAGAACTCTCAGACTCTGCCGTGCAGTACTCGCTTTGCTTTCAAAAACTATTAAGAGCTTTTTCTTCTAATACAGGTCTCGATCCCGCCATGCCGCTCTTCATCACTGCCGGCATCAATGATAAATTGGATCCCAGCGACGCTGTCTTCGTCGATGTCATACACACGAATGCCTTTGTGCAGGGCAAAATCGAACGCTGTGGGCATGCGGATTTCTATATGAATGGCGGTATTATGCAACCGGGTTGCAATAAGCCAGGCACAAGTGAGTATTTCAGAGATAATTCAAATTCATTACAGCCGTCATTAACTCCAAACAATTTGCCTCCGGCAGATCCCTTTGGCTGCAGTCATCAACGCGCAGTCGAATATTTTCAAGAATCCATACGCTCACGCAAAGGTTTCTGGGGTTGGGCTTGCAGTTCGTACATTTCCTACTTACTCGGCATGTGTCCGCCAACTAATTACCTACTTGAAGCGGGTGAGGACATCAAAAGCAGCACGAAAGGCATGTTTCTGGCGGAGACAAATGATACAGCGCCCTATGCTTTGGGCAAATGGACCGATTTACCCACATTGGGTAAACAAAAGCCCATTACAACAAGCACACCAATCACAATTACTCTACCACCACCAGCCGGTTTTCAGGATCCCCTCCTGCGTCACATTGATCAATGGAATAAATTGGATACGAATTTCAATAATATCGAACATCAGTCGACGCCATTCGCACAGGCTACCCCAGATGAGAATTGGACATATTTTAGTGCTGTTGTCTCAACCGTAGATAAGAACGCAGGTGGCGAGCTTAACAACTCCGTGGAGGAACAGAGTGAAGAGAATGAAGAAAAGGTACTCGAGGCGCCTGTGCATTGGCAGGAGTATCGTCGAAATCTGACTAATGGCCATATAGAAAGTAGTATTTTTAAAGTACCTCATTTGGAAGGAGAAGGCGTGAGTGTGAAGAAGACAGGTAGACAGCCACGGCTAAATGAAATAAATTGAAAAAGAAAGAAAAGTTTTGTTTCTCTGGGAGTGCGGCATGAAATGGTGGTCTAGGGCTATAGAAAAATAAAAAGCAGCATTTCACGGGGGATATTTTAACTACTAAGACGAGAGAATGAGTTAAATCTTAGAAAACATCTTAAAAAATTGTTAGGTAGAATCTTTTTAACCGTAAGCACCAGGTTTAGTGTCTACGAAACTAATCATAATAAGAGAATAGAGTATAAGATATGGATACTGACTGAGCTATGGTTACGTCAAGTGCTCCGCTTGTGCAGGTTATCCAGAAATAAGTTGTTGTTGTTGTAGTGGCTTTGTCAACCCCGTCTAGGGTCAGCTAGGTCTAGCCTTAGTCATCGACGTCATCTAACGGTAGGCCCAGTAAACGTGTAGTTTCGACGGGTTCAGACCAGAGAGAGGGTGTTAGATAAGTCGGGTCAAGTGGGCATGCAAAAAATTGGTTAACGTCGTGCGGGGATTCTTTGCATGCGGTACATGTGTTGAGTATGTCAGGGTTGAGTCTAGATAGATAGGAGTTAAGCCTGCTACAATATCCAGACCTTAATTGTGCCAGGGTTACGCGGGTCTCTCGAGGCAGCTCGAGCTCTTGTTCTGCTATGGGTAGTGATTGGACTCCGAGAACACCATTCACGGGAAGAGAGTTCACAAAGGTGTTAACGGAATCTCTGCGCCGTCCTGTCCAGCGGGTCTTGTCTGTATTACTGTACGGCGTCGCGATAGTCAATTACTTCCTTCCTGATGTGCCTAGGCAGTGATTCAGCTTCAATAAGTGCCTGTTGGGATGATGCCGATGGTAGCATCCCATCAGATATTGCTTACACAGCATATTATTATGCTCCTTAACTGGACGCCATCAGCAGGTTTCTGAAGCTTCTTCAACTACGTCGCGCTAATTCCCGACGTTGTCGGTGCTACCGGCTATAGATTTGACGATTTTGTTGCGGCTCTGTAATTTGGTGGCAATTGCAGTCGTATGCGGAGTGAAGGAGTGCAGGCTATCAAATGTAACTCCATCAGTAACTTTGGGTTGTTCGTGGTCGGAATTTTTACGTCATCGAGTTCTAGCCGGTACCCCTTCGTCCAGCTGGAACCCCCTGTTTAATTTTTCGTAGCTTTGAGGTTTGACCTCGATATCCAGAAATAAGTGAACCGGTTGGTTCTAATCGACATGTTAGGAGATGGTTACTGAGATGGTAGCAGACTAATAGTACAATTGTAGCCCACCCCCTGCGGATTAGGGGTTCAAGAATTTACCCGCGGTAAGGCATGCCTGTCGTAAGAGCCAACTAAAATCCATAGTTCCCGCGACAGTCGGGTCTTTATACCGGAACGACCCGAATTTTTATCCGGCCAAGGACTTTTACTCCCGCAATGTTCCACGAAGCCCCATTTGGAAAATTTTCTGCGGTTACAACAACAATTGTAGCCCCATATGGCCGAACTCACAGTGAAAACTGTCGATTCCAAACAGCTTTTCCTTTATTAACCCCATTTAAGAGCAGGCGAGACTAGTCCATGCCTAGAAAAAAACTGTATCGACGGGGTTGGACCAAAGGGAGAGGGTTGTTAGATGAATCGGTTTTGGTGGATGTGCAAAGAGGTGGCTAGTGCTGTGCAGGGAGCATAGGTCTTTCACTGTAAAATGGAAGCAAAGGTGACCTCAGTTGGTTTCTAGTTAAGGCGTTTTAAACGCTCAGTAACCGCGCTCGCTAGTGACTGGTTTCCCGATCGGTGCAAAATAATTTATTACCGGCTGACCGATTACCTTCTAAGTTGTCAGCAAAGTTTTATTCATCTTCACCCCAGGCCCTACCAGCTAGGCACTTTGAGGATTTTGTTACAGCGTTCACATGCGCAGTTAAGGATTGCAGGCCGTCGAATTATACATCTATTAACTTTGAGCTGGATGCGTGAAAGTGAAGGTTGAGGGTCTGACCGCAAGCGGCCGCACTTCAACCACTGAGTAGGTTCATTACGTCCCCGCATATCCTCGCATAAGGCTGTCAGGCTGGACACTTGCAATGATAGGGAACCTCTCTTCTGCGGAGGTTTAGTAGCCACGTAACAATGACCAGCTCTGAATTGGACGCTGGAAGCCCTAAGGCTTAGAGCTCTTCTCGAAGTAAGAATCCTGATCGACACCCAACCCGATGAAATCTTCTTTCGGAGTGCAGTTGCGATGTAATAAATCCCACGGATATCTCCCGGTTTTGCTTGGCCACTAGCAGCTTCAAGATGGTTTCCGTTGACATTTTATCCACCCTCGCCTTGAATACGATCACCTATGTATCTTCAAGAGCTTTTGAGACATCTTCGGCATGTCAAGTTGTCCCACAGTTTCGGAAGAGCGGATGGCTGCGGTCTTCAGTGGTGCTGAAAACAGACCTGTCTGAAAATGACGTTAAAATCAGACTGTCACTAGAGATGCCTTCAGCAAAGTCAACTATACAGACGACATGCGCTCACCGGGTCATTCAGCATTTGTGATGGCGTAGTTGAAGGGGCTTGTACTACACTGCCTACTCCAATGGCTTCCCTCAAAAAGTTTCTAACGCTACAGGTGCATCACTGACTCTCTCGCTGCCAGCCACTTGCAGAAGGGGCTTTTAGTTGTTAGTTCCACATTTAATACTTCTTCTTCTTCTTCAAAGAATAATTTTCCACAATGTTCTTTATTGTTGTTGTCCATTTCGTAATTTTACACAATTCGATTTCTTTTTTTTTTGTTCAATAAATCAATTAAATTTGTAACTGTGTTTGTTTGTTTGTTTGTTGTTCCACAATGGTTTGTATGCATGTGTGTGTGTGTGTGTGTATGTGTATGTGTATGCAGAAAGTTTCGGTTAATAATTTATAAAATATTAAATGTCAAATTATTCATTAATGTAAAACTAGCATACACAATAAGTTAAAATTCTTAATAGATTTACATACATACATATGCATGCATGTATGCATGTATGTATGTATGTATGCATGTACGTATGTACGAGTATCAAATGACGATACCAACTTCAAATGACTGATCCACAACGATATGGTGTTCGTTGGTGGACATATTGGCATGTCTCTCTTTAGTGAATAATCAATGTATACCATAATATTGTGTATATTAATATATATATATATATATGTATACGCGTGTGTATAGATAAATAATATTTTAATAAAACTTGTTAAACGACGACATGATGTGCGCTGAGAAACACATAGTACGTGCAAATATGTGAATGGTTTTGAGTTAATTGCAAGTGTTTTTTGTAAATTTACTTCTTCTTGGTCGCAGCGTTGGTGGCGGTGGCGGCGGCGGCGGCGTTACCGGCAACAATTGTACGCTTTACAACTTTTGCAGCTGGTGTAGTCGCTTTCAGTGCAGCTTTTGTGGCCACAACAGGTGTTGCAGCTGGCATAGGTGGTGCTGGTGTGGACGCATCGTCAGTTTGTGTGTCAGTTGGTGTGTCAGTTGGTGCGTCAGTTGGTGTGTCAGTTGGTGCGTCAGTTGGTGCGTCAGTTTGTGTGACAGTGTTTGGCTCCGCCTCTGCTTTCATATCAATATCAACGTCTTTTACCTCGTTATTACCATCAATCGTCGACTCATGCTTTGCTTCTGTAGGTTCGGGTGATGGTGAAGCACGCACAACATCTGGATCTTCATCCTCAACAGCATGCTCCGTTGATTTACTTGTTTCCTCCAGTGTGGCGATATGATAGAGCGCCTTCTCTTCATCGGAAATCGGCACTGGCGCATTGGACAGTGGATCGCGTCCATTTAACGATTTCGGGAATGCAATAACATCGCGCATCGAACGTGCACGACAAATAAGCGAAATTAAACGATCCAAACCGAGTGCTATACCACCATGTGGTGGACAACCCGAATCTAGAGCGTTTAATAGATGATTCAAATGTTGATGTGGAATTTTTAGAATATGATCTAATACGAAATATTGCATATCACGATCATGTATACGTATCGAACCGCCACCAATCTCTTGACCATTGAATACCAAATCGTAAGCTTGTGAGCGCACGCTAACCAATTCTTCATCCTTGGCATTCATGAATTTTTCCAAATCATCGGGATGTGGTGCGGTGAATGGATGATGAACACTCTCTAAATTATTCGTTTCTGGATTACGTTCAAACATTGGAAAATCGACAACCCAAAGAAATTTATTCTCTTTCTTCTCACGCCTCATATGCTCAGATAGTAAGTTGTGATAGTCGAGACGTATGCGACCCATTAGTGTTTGCTGTGTGGTGAATATAGAGAAATGTGGGTGAGTATAGGAGCGTAAAATTATATTAAATTTAAAAATTAACTAAATTAAAATTTTTTTTTATTCAAAATCAATAAATTTAAATGTCAGAAGGTTAATTAAATTTAAAAAAATACGAGTAAATTAAAAAAATTAAATTAATATTAAAAAAAAAATTCTAAATAATTTCTTTGAAATGAAAATAATAAACTGTAATTAAAAAAGTATTCAAAATTAAAAATATTATTGAAAAAAATTAATTTGTTTAAAAATAATAAAATAAATGCAAATTATAAAAGTCAACTTAAATAAAACATTTAAGAAAAAATTTCAAATTTCAAAAAAAAATTCAAATAAAAAAATAAATTTAAAAAAAAATTTAAGAAATAAAAAATATTAATAAAATTAAAAAAAATTTAAATAAATAAAAATTTATATCAATAAAATTTCATTCATGTAGAAAAATTTAATTGAAATAAATTTAAATTAAAAAGTTAAATTGAAATAAAAATAAAAAGTTTAAATTTAAATAAAATTAAAAAAAACCTAATTGAAATAAAAACAAAAAATTAAAATTTAAATAAAAATAAAAAAATGAGTTTAATTAAAATTAATTTAAATTTTTTTTATTTAATTAAAAAACTTTATTAATTAAAAAATGAAGCCAAACCAAAGAAATTAAATGCAAATTAAAAAAAAAACATAAAGTAAATAAAAAATTAAATTTTAGTTTTAAAATATAAATTAAAATAAAGTTTAAGTTAAAAATTTAATAAAAAATTAAATTTAAATTAAAGCAAATTATATTTAATTTAAGAAAATTAAGTTTTAATTGGAAAAAAACTAAATGCAATT
Organism: Neoceratitis asiatica; assembly: GCA_030068015.2. Taxonomy (NCBI): domain Eukaryota; kingdom Metazoa; phylum Arthropoda; class Insecta; order Diptera; family Tephritidae; genus Neoceratitis; species Neoceratitis asiatica. The sequence continues at coordinate 3,094,347 of CM061524.1, forward strand.
AAAAAAATTTTAATTTAAAAAAAACGCAAAAATTTTTAAATCAAAAAAAAAACATTACAGAAATTTAAACAAATAAAGTATAAATCAAAAATATTAAATAAAAGTTAAAAAAACATTTAATTTGAATTAAAAAAATTAAATTTAAATTTACAAAGTTTAAATTGAAATAAATGCATTAAAGGAAATAAATTAAAATTATAAAATTTAGTATAATATAAAATATTTATATCTAAATTAAAAAGATTATATTAAAATTTTAAAATATTTTAATTAAAAAAATTAAATTAAAGTTAAAACAAAATTAAATTAAGAATAAAAAAAAAATAATAATAAAATTTTTTTTTAAATTTAAATTCAATCATTAAATTAGTATTAAAATAAATTTAATTCAAAAAAAAAGTTTTGTTTAAATTTACGCAATTAAATGCTATTAAAAAAATTAAATTCAAATTAATAAACTTACTGTTGCGCGCTTTTCGCCTATGCCAAGGAAAATCAAATCATTCTCTTCCAAATCGAATCTTTCAATCAGCTCAGTTGCCACATCGTTGGTTAATAATTTTGTTAAGCGTTCAAGCACTTCTTTGTATTGCTGTTGACAAAAAAAAAATACAAATTTTTGAAAAAAACCCAATAAAAAAAATCACAATTTCGCTTTTAAACCTACCATAAATTTGCGCACAAACAAAGTGCCACTGAATTCTTTGCCAAGACTTTCATAATGCTTGCGCGCGGTGCCATTCCAAAATGAATCTTTTCCGCGTACAACAATAGCATAGGCGGCTAGATCATTATATTTGCTAGCGAGATCCTTACTCTTTTGAATTATGTTAGTAACATTGCTTAACTGTAGTTTTTGAAAAATTAAACAATTAAACGAATTTAAAAAAAATCTTTTTAATTTCTAAACAAAAAAAAAAAAACAAAAAACAAATTTCAATACTAACAACAAATCCGAAGCGGGTATCTGGCTTATCTGTGCCATACTTATCCATCGCCTCCTCGTAGGTGATGCATCGGAAAGGTGTTTGCGGTGTAAATTGCTTCGGCCATGAGTAGCGCAACAATTCCTCTACCAAGCGCATAATATCTTCACGTGTGGTGAATGACAATTCAATATCGAGTTGTGTAAACTCCGGCTGACGATCCGGTCGTGTTGCCTCGTCACGATAGCAACGTGCAACTTGAAAGTAACGATCAATTGCGCCAGCCATTAGCATTTGTTTGAACTGTTGCGGACTCTGAACGAGCGAATAGAAGTGTCCCGGCTTACGTGTGGGCACCACAAATTCTTGTGCACCGCCTGGTGTGCGTCGGAATAACGTAGGGGTCTCTACTTCAACGAAACCCAAATAGTTGATGAGATATTCGCGCATACGCATTATGGTGGCGGAACGCAAGCGTAGATTATGTTGCATATCGGAGAATCTGGCGGATGTGAAGAAGAATAAATCGAATGAAACATTTACTCATATTGAAAAATATATATATATAGAAATGTAACGATCCCTCGCAAAACCTCATCCAGTCTCAAATAATCTAGCAGTTCAAGAATAGTACCTAACAGTGACATCTCAGAAAATATAATGATAATATAATGCCTTAGGTTCCAAATTATAAAAACCTTCGAATTTAACTATTTCCAGAAGAGAAATCCATGATCCATTCACTTCTTTCAATGCATACCGTTCGTAACGAGGCTAAGCAAATACCCCCTGCGGGTTAGGGGTTCAAGAATTTACCCGCGGTAAGGCATGCCTGTCGTAAGAATCGACTAAAATCCATAGTTCCTGCGACAGTCGGGTCTTTATACCGGAACGACCCGGATTTTTATCCGGCCAAGGACTGTCACTCCCGCAATATTTCCCGAAGCCCAATTTGGGGAATTTTTCTGCGGTTACAACAACAACAACAACAGGCTAAGCAAATTTTTAGTATGCCAATTAACTACAGTAATCTCATAACTCCCTCTCTTTCTTTCCCCAGTCAGAATACTTGGAGACAACATGCCTCTTGTAACTCACCTCAAATCGAGATAACGATGGGTTAAACGTAAACGTTCTCCAGCCCGATTATAGCGTCGCACCTCGAATGGCAGATTTTTCTTAGCCGGATTGAGCACTTCAATAGACTCAGCTTCGACTTCTATATGACCGGTCTTCATATTCGTATTTATCGTTGCAGCCGGTCGCGGTACTACCGTACCCTCAATACGTACAATTGACTCAAGTGAGAAGCCATCCACATACTTTTCTATATTTTTAACTTTGTTTGAGATTAGTACTTGAGTTTGCCCATAGGCGTCACGCAGAATAATAAATTTGCCCATACGTTGAAATTCCAACCAACCACAAATAGTTACTTTCTCATTTATATTATCTACGCTCAATTCGCCGCAAGTATGTGTACGTCCAGCAAATTTATTTAAATCTGCTATTTTGATTTTCTCACCGCCACCTGCATGACCACCATCAGCAGCGTTGCCATTTTTAGTTTCTTCTTCATCGTCATCAATTGACATTTTCTGTATCTTATCCTTGGCTTTAATGGGTCCATCGTAGGGATCATCGGGGTTCAACACCTTAACGGATTCTACAATTAATTCTACTTCCCCAGTATCATATTTCTGAAATTAGAAAGAATATTATATAAAAAAAAAAACTGCATATGCAGATAAGCTAAATATATTTACAAAATTAATGCTAGAGCGTGGCCTGGCCAAAACTTTTCCTGTAACTTGTACTACGGTGCCTTCCGGTGCACTTAAACAGGTTTCTTGCATCTGCGAAACAAAAGACAAAATAAAGTAATATAAGAGCAGTAAGAGATAATTTTTGAATGCCTCCTACCGCTGGGTCTTCAACTATAATCTGTGTCTGTCCGTAACCATCTTTCATTTGCAAGAATTTGCTAGTTTTTGTTGGTGGTATCCAACCGACTAATGCCACTGTCTTACCAATGTCTGCACGACGCAAATCGTTACATGTGAAATCACGATTTTCAAAGTACTTTAAAATATTCTCGCTCTCTGTAGATCAAATAGAGATAATCTTAAATACAAAAAAACATAAAAACAACAACTCTATTCTTATCACTTACTAGCTATTTTGTATTCAGTGCTGGTAATGCAACACGAATTCTGTTTTGCCATTGTACTATAAGAACGCTTATTGCCCGTACTCTTACCACCAGAGGGCAGATCGATATTTGTAATCTGTTGAATTTCCACTTCAATTTCACCAGTAGGCATAGTTTGATTGCATGAATTCGGTGGACGTCGGTTAACGGTACCTATTATGGTCAACGTGGAATTTTCGGGCATATTCTGCATGCGTCGCGCCACACGTGGATGCTGTGCAGGAAAACAATAAAGTTAGTTCAAACTGCAATACATCAGACAAGTGCTTAAACTACCTTATCCTCCAATATGACCAATTGTGATGCTCCGCCATTGCGATCGCGTAATTCTACAAAACGTGTTACCCTTTTTTTGATAAGTCGTCCGGTCAATTCTACCAACATACCGGCATGATTGGCGCGCAATTCGCCGCAAGACATACGCATAGGTGGAGGTGGAGGCGGCGGACTCATATTGAAATTACTCGCCATTACGCTCATTAATTGCATTAAATCATTGCCGGCTGGCCCTGTAACGTATGATAAGTTAAAAAACTTCATTTAATCTTCAAAATAAATTATATAACTGATTGACTTACCATTAAATGGGTTAATGTCGTTGGAGCCATAATAATCGTTGTAATTACCGCGATAGTTACCATTGTAGCCTCCACTGCCACTTCCGTAACCCATACTGCTGCCACCAGTGCCACTACCATAACCTATATTATTGTTATACCCGCTACCGCCGCCGCTACCGTAACCTCCTTTATTACCATAATTTCCACCCCCATTGCCCCTACTAGTGCTGCCTCCACCATAACCACCACCACTACTACCGCTGCTGTAACGTCCCCCGCTTCCACCATCACCACCTCTATTACGTCCCCCCATTACCTGTGTGCATAGAAGTTGATATATCAAAGATGTTACAAAGTTTCTGTTTTCCTCTTTCAAAATAGGTAGTCACACTCAAAACCCCAGTACTTACGTGATTTACCGGTGCTATTTCTTTTGCCGCTTGTGTGTCTTCTACTCGCACGAGCGCAGTCGGCTTTGCTGCTAATGTCTCTAGTGCGTTAAATCTGTTCAGTTGGAATATTCGCTGACTGTGCCAGAAATTCCTAGAAATCAAAAGCATTTTTTACACAATGCTGAAAAACAAGTAAAATGTATACACTATTTCTAACTCCCAATTACAAGGGGTTCGACTAAAAACGTAACTACTTTGTAACCACACGCTCAATATTAACAATTGCTTCACTATAATAGGCGGAAAAACGATAAAAAAGGGAAGCGAAAAAAGTAGGCAGCACTACATTGCGCTGACGTCGCCGTAACAGCAAGCAGAAATTTTTCTGGATATAAACACACCTTTAAAGCAGTAGAAGCACTAATTCAGCACAAAACTGTAAGCGATTTCAGTTATTAATGTATTAAACTTCACTATTTTATTAAATTTATATGAAGTGGAAGCGAAAAAACAATAATATTTTGCAAAAACCGGATGAATTTTTTGATGTAGATTGGATTTTGGGGAAATTATCCAGACAGACCGATTAAAGAATGTGCGACACATAAAAGACGCCGACTGAGTGACAATAGTGAGCAGAGTTGCCGACGTAATATGCAATAACTTTAATGTAATAAAATTGCTATAAATAATGTTTGAAGGTATTCATTCCATCAATAAGTAGAATATGTGTTATTTCGGTATTTTCCAGATTGAAAATATTGGGGGGTTAACAAGCCAACATATTTTCACACAACATAAATCGCAGATATCAAGTACTCATGATGATTTCATTCATAATTAATTATATGATTTAATGTTAATTAAATTGAAATATTTGTATTCACGATATAACGCTCTTGAAGAAAATGGTGAAAATGGTGTTCTTACAGTTGAATGCTAGTCTTGCAGTACCCATCAAAGGACCTTGTGAATTGCAAAGAAAACTAAATATTATTAAATTAATGAAATGTTGGTGGTTCAATTCTGAATCCCGAAAGTTTGGCTTCAAATATGAACACAACTCTAGAGAAAAAATTTGGGTATATCTTTATTTAGTACCGAAAATGATTTTTCGGTAGCATTAACAACATAAAATTTTCAAAACTAACTGGTTTTTGGATATTATTTTATATAACTTTTATAAACATTAAAAAATAAATGTGATAATAAAATTCATTGTAAGAACAGTTTTATTATATTGTACTGAAAATGACATTTGGCAGCGCCAACAACAAAGTTTTATTTTGTAATGGAATATTCACATTTCGAAACCTTGCCAAGGATGGCACCATGAATAAAAAAGAGGTAGTATCAAATGAATGGATGATGCAAAAAAGTCATCAGCTTTCGGTGTCAATATTTCATTTAAAAAAGTTATTAAATATGTTTTAATTCAAAATTTATCAACTTACACATTCAAATAAGAAAGTCAGTACAAAGGCATGTACTTATATATAAAGTTTTCTTCATTATTTTATTTTTATAATCGCTTTTATTTACAAAACTTAATTATATTTATTATTATTTATTATTAAGGCATGCATTTAAGCTTAACAATCAAAAAGTCTATATTAAATGCAAAACAATTCATTTTATGTCTAAAATTCTCTCACAAGTAACTGAAAAATGTTACTTTAAAGGAATTACTCATCTCTTATGATCTCCTATTCTTTGTTCAATAGCAAAATTACGTATTTCTACGGCATAAAAACAGTTTAAAAAATATCAAGTTATCTATTATATATTATCGCTCCAATTTCCCCGCTTGTCTTAAAGGGCATTATTGTCTTTCCTCCACTTGGGCATTCATTTCACACAAAAGTTCATCTGTATTGCATTCTAAGTACTCGGTTCTATTAGCTTTCCATATGCATATGTTTGTATAAAAATTTTTTTTATTAGCCTTCATTATATACAGTGCTATTCAAAGCATCATGATAGTGCGTCACAACATAGTCGTGGTAATACATCATTATACATAGTGGTTGCCCCAATATTATTGATGCCCAGACAATAATATTACCCATACGTGGACCCATTTTACGTTCAATTGATTTTGATATCGCGGAAAGTGGTATTTGGCCCATCATACCGAGGAAAGCCCATATTTTGTGTGTTTGCAGTGGAATGGATACCTAAAATGACAAACAGATAAAATGTAATGAAATGTATAAATAAAAAATTATAATAAATACTGACCAAGTATTCGTGGAAGAATGCGCTTATCAGGAATACAATCGTAGATGCCTGAGTTGATGAATAACCCATCTTCACAACGGGCACATACAAATGTCGCACACACCATCTAAATGATTTAAATATTTATATGTTCAGAAACCAATTTTTGAAAAATATATTTCAGTTTCGAAATTACCTATGCACTGGCATATTCCAGGTACGCCAAAATGTATCAATATTATTCGCATTCCACCAATCGCTATAGAAATTTCGATCTGCAAAGTGCACCAGCTCGCCAACAGCATTTAAGAAAGAGTGAAATAGCAAATAGAAACCACATAACCACACCAAGTGATTAGGTAACTGTGGACGAAGAATAATTAAATTTATTAAATATTCTATGAAATACTTTCAAAACCATTTTGCATACCGCCAATTTTAGCAGCCTTTCAGTGGCCAAACCGACTTCCATATTCGAGAAAGGTATAAGCGAGTTGCGCACCGATGGTATGATCCATTGTTGAAATAGTGCCATAATAACATTGAACCCGAAAAGTACCTCAAGTAAACGTTTCAATAGGAAACGCTTGCGCACACGCGTCGTTCTGGGGAAGTTTAATTCATAGCATAATGTGGGTGCAAGTAAAAAATAGAATAAATCTTTATAACAAAGATTGTCTGGATACTGAATTAGCTTTGGTATATCCTCATCGACTTCATTGCCCAAAAAACCATTTTCTATAAAGTTGTTATTTCGGAAATAAACGTTTAAGAAAATTTAAAGAGTCGATTTCAAAAACTTACGCAACTCGGCAACCGTTATACTAGGTCTTCTCTCGCGTGGATTGTACTGTTTAAGATAGTACGTCTGTCGGCACCACATATTTGTTTGTACATAGCTCCAAAGCTTCAAAAAGAGTATGGAATAAGTAAAACATACAGTAGAAGCACCCACTGAAAAAAAATTTTTAGTTAAGAAAAGTAGAAAAATGGTTCAATTTTTTCATTCTTTACTTAAACTGAACGCTTCGCCTTTGAGGTGTATGATGAACATGGGCAAGAAAATAACCAAAAGTATATTAAATACTTGTATAAACATTCCTAAAGCTTCCGAGACGATTTCCTAAAAAAGAAAAGGAAATATTTTTAATTAATTAATATGAAGGAACTTTATTTTTTATTAAGAGTTCAGAACCCTTTTAAAGGCGATAAATAAGTTGTAAATATCAAAAATTCCACTTATTTATTCTATAATTTTGATATAAATACATCTAGGATATTTTAAAATTTCAATTATATTAACAAAAATAATTGCGTTAAAACAATAATAATAATCTCAAACAATTGTTACGAAATTTGACAATTTACTACGCGTGCATGCAAATTCTTATATAAGTTAATATGGAATTATAACCAATCTTTTAGGCCTGCAATCCATCAAATGATGGTTCCATCTCTCTCTATATATAAATAACTATTTCTTTCGTTTATATTTCAAACGAATTGTGCCATTGTGCACCGTTTAGAACCACTTCAAAGTACCGTATTACATACAGAGCTAGTTAGTGCGGTCCTAATCATTAAACCGCAGCCAAGTTCATATGCGGTCACACACAAAGACGAATATGCGCGCAAAGTAGAATGACAAAAGCAACGGTTTTCATTTCACATTTATTGCGCGTTTCGCACACTTCTACTCATTCGTTAGTTGCTCATTGGTTCATTTCCAATTGTGTGATTTTGCAAATTACGCCACTCGAATAAATTTTCCAATTGCGTGTGTAATTTAATGAAATCATCTCAATAGAAGTTATAAATATTAAAATTATTTAATTATTAAGTAAAAATTATAGACAAGACTGCAGTAAATAGAACATATAAATATGGAAATTAACGAGACGAATTTGCAACAATTGGCCGGCTATTTGCAGCAAACGCTCAGCCCAGATCCCAATGTGCGAAGACCAGGTGTATAGAAATCACTTTTACTCTCTACGAAATATATTTATTTTGAATTGTGTGTTTTCTCGTTTTCTTAAAGCTGAAAAATTACTGGAATCAATTGAGGTGCAACGTAATTACGCAGTACTTTTATTAAATCTCATCGACAAGCAAGATATGGACATGACAATACGCGTTGCCGGCTCAATTGCTTTTAAGAACTACATTAAACGTAATTGGGCAGCGCATGAAGTATGTACTTACACAAACTAATGGACCAATAAGTCACGTCTTGTACCAACTTAATTCTCTCACTTTTTTGTGTGTATAGGATACAGATGGACCAGATAAAATACATCAAGACGATCGCAATACAATTAAAACGCTTATTGTCACGCTGATGTTACGTTCACCTTCAGCATTACAAAAACAACTTAGTGATGCCGTTAGCATAATTGGCAAACATGATTTTCCAAAGAAATGGCCACAACTCATAGACGAAATGGTTGAGAAGTTCGCTACAGGCGATTTTAATGTGATTAATGGAGTGTTGCAAACTGCGCATTCACTCTTCAAACGTTATCGTTATGAATTTAAATCACAAAGTTTATGGGAAGAAATCAAATTGGTATTGGACCGCATGGCTAAACCATTGACTGATTTATTGATAAACACCATGCAATTGGCTAAAGTACATGAAAATAATACTGAGGCATTGAAGGTTATTTATGGTTCATTGGTGTTGGTGTGCAAAGTGTTTTTCTCATTGAATTCGCAAGATTTGCCCGAGTTCTTTGAAGATAATATGCCCATATGGATGACTGCATTCAATGAATTACTAACAGTCGACGTGCCCTGCTTGCGTACGGGTGATGACGAGGACGCAGGCGTTTTGGAACATTTACGTTCACAAATATGTGAGAATATTGGTTTGTATGCGCAGAAATACGACGAAGAGTTTGGCACATATATGGAAACCTTCGTCACGGCGGTATGGGGTTTGCTTGTTAAGACTGGTACACAGACAAAATATGATTCGGTAATTATTTGAAGCAATAAATGTATTGTAGTAAAGTGTTTTTGCAATATTATATATATCATTATTCTTTCAGCTTGTCTCAAACGCTTTGCAATTCCTTTCTGTCGTTGCTGAACGAAACCATTATCGGAAAATATTTGAAAATCCGGATATACTTGCTAATATTTGTGAAAAGGTAGTCATACCAAATTTGGATTTTCGTCAATCGGATGAGGAGTTATTCGAGGATAGCCCAGAGGAGTATATACGCCGCGATATTGAGGGCTCTGACATTGATACACGTCGGCGTGCCGCCTGTGATCTTGTCAAAACTTTGAGTCAGAATTTTGAAGCTAAAATATTTGCAATTTTCGGTCAATATTTGGAAATTTTATTGGCCAAATATAAGGAAAATCCCACCGTTAATTGGCGTGCCAAAGATACTGCCGTTTACCTGGTCACCTCATTGGCTTCACGTGGTGGCACACAGAAGCATGGTATAACACAAGTGTCTGAACTGGTGCCATTACCACAATTTTGTGCCCAACACATTATGCCCGAGTTGGAGCGGCCAAATAGTTAGTATTGGTTGAAATTGGTGGTTTTTTTTTGTTAAAATTTTTATATATAAATTTTCTCACTTTACAGTTAATGAGCTGCCTGTGCTGAAGTCTGCAGCTATCAAATTTGTAATGGTTTTCCGTAGTCTGTTGGGTCCACAAACACTACTTGCATGCATTCCACATTTAATACGTCATCTGCCAGCAGAAAGCGTCGTAGTACACAGTTATGCCGCTTGTGCTATCGAGAAGATATTGGTAATGCGTGATAGCAATCAGCAATTGGTGATTACAGCACAGCATTTGGCGCCATTCACCAATGATTTGCTGGGTGGTCTCTTTGGCACGTTGGCCTTGCCCGGATCGAGTGAAAATGAATATGTGATGAAAGGTTTGTGTGTATAGCATAAATTTTTTACAGATTTAAAAACATGACTTAAATTTTTGTTGTTATTGTTTTGCGTTTTAGCTATCATGCGTAGCTTTTCGACACTACAAGAGGCGACAATGCCTTTTATGGCTGTAGCCTTGCCGCGTTTGACCGAAATTCTCACTTTGGTTGCAAAAAATCCATCGCGTCCACATTTTAATCACTATCTCTTTGAAACGCTCTCATTGGCCGTCAAGTGAGTATGGGAAAAACTAGCGCATAATTGTTAACAATTTTTTTTTTTTTAAACAAATTTTATATTATTTTCAACAGAATTGTTTGCAAAACCGAACCTGCAGCTGTTAGCTCATTCGAGGAAGCTTTATTCCCGGTATTCCAAGGTATTCTACAGCAGGATATACTGGAATTTATGCCTTATGTTTTTCAAATGCTCTCATTGCTGTTGGAAATACGTGAGGGTAGTGGCTCTATACCTGAACCCTACTGGGCGCTCTTCCCTTGTCTGCTGGTGCCCGCTTTGTGGGATCGTCCAGGCAATGTTACGCCACTTATACGGCTTATAACCGCATTTATCAGGCAGGGTGCTGCACAGATTGGCGCATTGGGCAAATTGGTTAGTATTACAAAATTAGAAGAAAAAAGACCCTAAACTATTTACTAAATTCCCTCTATTTTCAGAATGCTGTGTTGGGCGTTTTCCAAAAGATGATCGCCTCCAAGTCGAATGATCATGAGGGTTTCTATCTCATGCAAAATCTACTTGCCTACTATCCGAACTCTGAATTGCAACCTAATATGCGTCAGATATTCGCTTTGCTATTCCAGCGTCTATCACTCTCGAAAACTACTAAATATGTACGTGGCATTATAGTTTTCCTCTGTTACTGCGCGGCTAAAATGGGTGCAACTCCTTTGTTGGAGTTAATCGATCAAATACAAGCGAATATGTTTGGCATGGTTATCGATCGTGTCTTCATACCGGACATGGCTAAGGTCTCATCGGAAATGGATCGTAAGATCGTTGCTGTGGGCGTAGCAAAAATACTCACAGAATGTCCAGCAATGCTTACGCCACCCTATGTGGAACGCTGGCCACGTTTACTGCAAGCATTGGTTGAACTTTTCGAGTTGCCACCAGATCAAACTACGCTGGACGGTGATCATTTCATAGAGGTTGATGATGCGCCAGGCTATCAGGCAGCCTTCTCACAGCTCAGCTATGCCCAACCGAAATCACAAGATTTTCTAGCTGATATTACGGACGGACGCAAATATTTGGCCGAATCTTTGGGCAAATTAGCACAAGCACGACCAGGTGAAGTGCCCACTTTGTTAGCTGTTCTTGGCGATAATCACAAGCAGGCATTGCAGAAGTACTGCGATCAAGCGGGCGTACGCATAGCTTAGCGGCCGTCGATTTGTTATAAATACTAATAAGCAGAAAATATAAAGTTAAGCTGGAGATTTGGCCTCACAATAACCACTTCGAAACCATGAACCTTTTTTTATATATCACATACACACACACACACACACACATACACACTCAAACGCACACTACCCACACACACGCGTATGTGTCTTTGGCGTGTAAAACATAGGCATGTGCATTTACTGTTATAATCTTTATTGTTCCAGTGTGTCGTTTAATTATTATCTATTTATCTCTATTTTATTGTCATAATTTGTCCAAATCCTTCAAAAATAAACAATACAAAAATAAATTTTTTTAGTTTAATCAACATTTTTACGCTCTGGATGTACTCAGATTTCGATACAGCCGTTCTGAAGAGATATGACGAACGCTTTTTGGATTTTTAAGTACTTGGGATCTATTGAATATATAGAAAATGCGCTCAAATGAAGTCGCTATAAGTTCCGGAACAGGAATTCCACGAGAAAGAGCCAGCATTAGCAAACACAAGGAGATTCGATGAAAAATAATATTAATATCAAGCAGTCCTGCATGCGAGTCCTCACGTGACGTTTACCACCTCTTTTCACCCTCAAAAACCAGGAGCATAATGTTATGCTGTGTGAGCAATATCTGCTGGGATGCTACCGTAGGAATAACCATAAAAGACACTAGACGCCGAACCTCCATCTAGGCACATCAGGAAGGGAGTACTTGATAATTGCGCCTCCTACAGCAATACCGACAAGAACAGGGAAGCGTACGGAGAGTCCGTTAACACCTAGATTTATATCGGAACGAATTTCCGTCATCCCTTGTCAATTTTGGTTTAGTAACACACCAGTTTCGGCAAACCGCCATCTTCAACTCCGTTAACACCATTCACCGAGAGTCCGTTAACACCATTGAGATCTCTTCTTCAGTGAATGGTGTTATCGGAATCCGATCGCCACTCATCGCAGAATAAGAGTTCGAGCTCTCCCTCTGGTCCGAACCCGTCGAAACGGCACGTTTCCTGAGTCTTCCGTCGGATGACCTCGATGACTAAAACTAAATTTTGCCTGACCCTAGACGGGGTTGGCGCAGCCGCTACAACAACAACAACCGAACTGCTGGACAGGACAGCGTACCGACCGGCTTCAACCACCACTCACCGAGAGTCCGTTAACACCTTTGCGAACTCTCTTCCTGTGAATGGTGTTCACGGAATCTAACTCGAGAGTTCTGCGTAACGCTGGCACACTTAAGGTCTGGATATTGTAGCAGGATCACTACTACATACCCAGACTCGACCCTGACATATCCTACACATGTCCCGCATGCAACGAATCACTCCACTTAATCCGACTCATCTAACACACTTCCTGGGTCTCCCGTTAGATGACCTCGTTGACTAAGACTGTACTCATCTGACGCGGACAGGATTAGCCAGCCGCTACAACAACAACAACAAACCTCTAAACCCAACTCATCTAATACCTCTTTATCGTCGACATTTCCCATTTTTTCACTGCTTGACATTTACAAATACGAAAAGTCAAATTCTCGACTATCCGCTTCACCTGCTGCTCAAACTGAATGTGAAAGTCGATGACGTCAAATTTTCAATAATAAAAAACACCCTAAATTACTTGGAGACTGTCCGGTACTCCTTCACTCCGCAAACGTCTGTGATTGCTGCCAAAGTACAGAGCCACAAAAAAAAAATCCTCAAACTACTAGCCGGCAGCAACTGGGGGAAAGCTGAAGAAACATTACTTCCAACTTACAAGGAAATCGGCCGGGCGGTAATTAATTACGCTGTACCGATCTGGACGTCAGAGACTAAAGTGGGCGCAGTGGAAGAAGTTACGAAGCTACATACCTGCGAAAATACCGCTCTCAGGATCTTCCGTCAAAATCATATTCATATCTCCTATGTACCACTTACAAAGTGAAACATCTGTGCTCTCCGTAAAAGAGCGTAACATTATTCGGAGTGGACTATGCGACTTGAATTGTTGACTCTACTCAGTTCAAAATTCAGTACCGAATCGTTGGACGGGATGGCATGCATGCCTACAGATACTAAACCTCATTCAAAAAGAGTCGTGAACAACTTTATAAACTGAAATTCACGTGAATAGTGCGCCATTGCATTCCACCACCCCCCAAAGCAGACAAAGAGCTCGAGTTGTCTCGAGAAAACCGCGTAGTACTGCTTCAATTACGGCCTGAACACTGTAGTTGACTCAACTACTACTTGTCCACACTTGACCGCGACATACCCACACTAAATTGACCGTCTCTTTATATTCATCCAATATCCCTCTCCCTCTCGTCCGAACCGGTCGAAACCGCTCGTTTCCCGGTACTCCCGCCAGGTGACCTCGGCGACATGTTATCACCTATCCAATGTTTTGCCATCTTATTGACATCGCTTCGATATCCCTCTATCGCTTGTTAAAACACAATAATTAAAAAAAAAACGCTGAAATAAACTTCAAACTTTTCGACTCCCCCTGTCACTTTGGCTATTTTTAGTTTTGATTTGCTCAAGGAAAAAATGTCTTCATCTAAATTTGAATAACAATAATACCAAGATTTTGGTCAAAACATAAAAATTTTGCATAAAACAAAGAAACAAAAAATTTAACGAAAAGTTTAAATTAAATTTAAAATTATAAAAAAAAAAACCATCCAAGACGATTATCAATGCAATTGTAAATAATAGAAGGAAAAAGACAAAGAGGAATGCATAAATTTTGGTTACCCACTTTCCAACGGGCACGGTTTTTTCCAATACGCCACTTATCGTGCATGCAAAATGGTAGAGGTAAGTCCAGGAGCTCTACGCCCTAAACTTCTAATTTTTCGTATCCAAAATATAAGAATATATTCCGCAAGTATCGTAAAGTAAAATAAAATTTCAAGCCTTCGCATGATGGGTAAGGAGGTTGAGGATCTGAATACGAGCGAAGGAACTTAAGGCATTGACTGAGCTCACTATGCTCCCCCGTCATGCAGCAACAGTTTGCGTTCGCAAACATTTCACCCGGTTTTATGAGCTGTTTTGTTCTCTTCTGCCCGAAGAGTGTCCATCTCCGTAAGACGGCGTATCGAAAAATATGTGGTCTCAGTTGGTTGAATACCAAGCGATTGCTCTATCATTTTGTCATCTTATATGCATACTCTACACTCAGTCTCATTGTAGTATATAGTTTTTGGAGATTGGGACCTGTGGCTTAGATGCTTCATACTCCATACTAAGTAAGCAACTGCTTCGCAAGTCTAAAATCGATGTTACCACCTAGTAATTTAGTGGTGGAGGCAGTTGATGGTGATAGTCAAGCCAATGCAGCTAGCTCCCCCGTCTTTTCACTACCTTCTTCATCCGCATGAGCACGAATCCAAATGATGTTCACTGCGTTTCCCTTTAATTGTTCTGGTATTTGCCCCCTTGACATGTGTTATACATTCGGATTTTGTGTTGACACATTTAATTGCCTTAATTGCCGATTAACTGTCTACGGAAATCTCTAATAAAGGGTGATCCATTTCGAGGTTCCCTACTTTTTTAAAGAAAAAAACACAGAAAATTCAAATGTAATGGGGAATGTTTATTATCATTCGAAAGAATATTCTTTGGCATTTATTTTTTGAAGATTATCCCGTTGAGTCCAATTTTCGATGACTCGTTTGAGCATTTCGACTGGTAACTGGCGAATGATACGCGTGATGTTTTGCTCCAAGGCCTGAATCGAAGCGAGATTGTCCGCATAGACTTTAGACTTTACATATCCCCACAGGAAAAAGTCTAACGGTGTGATATCACACGATCTAGGTGGCCAATCAATCGGCCCAAAATGTGAAATTATCTGCTCACCGAAGTGTTCTCTCAATAAGTCCATTGATTGATGTGGTGTGTGGGAAGTGGCGCCGTTGTTGTTTGTTGTTGAAACCAAATGTCGCAGAGATCACGATCTTTAATTAGCCGGTCGCCATTGACGGTTACGTTCTCGCATCATTTACGTCCCGGCATCATTTTTGAATAAATAGAGACCGATGATTCTACCGGTCCACAAACTACATCAAACCGTTGTTTTTTCTGGATGAAATAGCAGCTCTTGAATCTATTCAGGTTGCTCTTCGTCCCAAATACGGCAATTTTTACGTCTTTATATACCCATTGAACCAGAAATGGGCTTCATCGCTGAAAAAAACTTGGCTCAAAAACGTCGGATCTTCTTGGAACTTTTCAAGAGCCCATAGAGCGAAGCGATATTGCTTGGGAAGATCGAGCGGCTTCAGTTCTTGCACAATCTGTATTTTGTACGCTTTCAATTTA
Source organism: Neoceratitis asiatica (assembly GCA_030068015.2). Classification (NCBI taxonomy): domain Eukaryota; kingdom Metazoa; phylum Arthropoda; class Insecta; order Diptera; family Tephritidae; genus Neoceratitis; species Neoceratitis asiatica. Next base: position 3,110,308 of record CM061524.1, read on the forward strand.
AGATCTCGCCGTAAAATGTGTCAAGACGTTCCGTACGTCAGTCCGAGTTGCTGCGGAGGGCGCCGAATCGACTCTGAACGGTCTTCGTGTACACTCTTAGTTACGGCCGCCTTATTTTCTTCACTGCGTGCTGGACGTGGTCTATTCGGTTGAATGTTATCCAATAATGAAATCTGAGTCTCAAGATGGGTGATGATGTTGCGAATAGTATGCTTAGTAGGCCGATTATATTGACCATAAGTTGAGCGAAGGTCGGGAAACACATTCTTTACAGAACGTGAATTTTCGTAACGAAAGTTGAATGTTTTGAAAACGTTGCTCAGGCGGAAGTTTTTTCATGATGAAATGCCATGCAATACAAAAAAGTACGTCTACTTGGATCACCCTTTATGAAGATTTCCCTACATAGCCGCTTTATGCATTTAAAACCAACAGTGTTGCTCTCTGGGAAAACAATATCTGCTTGGAAAACAGAGTCCTAATCACTTAATGTGATCAGCCACGATCAGGGGTGGGTAAAGAAATTTATGCCCTTGTGCGTGTTACTTCGAATTAAGACCCATCAGTAGAGGTAGAAAGAGAAAAAATTGTGTAATTGTATCTAGTTTATGACGTGTGTAGTGTACCCCTATACCCATATACATATGTATGTAAGTAAGCGCTTCCATGCAAAATTAAAAATTGCAAATTAATGAGAAACATATTGTATAAGCAAAGCCTAATCTCGTTACACATACATACATACAAGATTCAATACGTAATATAAAGCTGAAAAATGCTTACTCACCATTGCTAGACCCTTCTCCACAAAAAGACAGATTGAAATATGCACAGAGGAGTCTGAAATTTAAAATTATTTGCCATGGCATGTTCATGAGTAATTACATATGTATGTATTGGTAGATAATAAAAAATTTAATTTAAAAAAAATGTATGCTCTATGAGCTAAGGTTAGGTTAGTTTGAGGTTAGAACTTGAAAAAATACACATATCTTTCTTGTCACAAATTTACTATTATTACAAATTTATTTATTTTAATTATAGAAAACTATAATAAATACTTACACAAAATCAACAATAGTGAAGCGTGCCCCTCTTGTCCTTCACTTGTGCCACTTAAAAAGTAATACCAATCCAAAGGATTTATTCTAACGCCATATCTAAGGAAAAAGAATAAAAACTAACTAAATAAAAACTAAAAAGTTAAGTGAAAAATAATATCAACAAATATAAAATAAATTTATTATAAATAAATTAAACAAAGCACAAAAAAATATGAAAGAAATAAAAAATAAAGCAAAATACATTAAATAAAATACAATAAAATAAAGGAAAATAAAATAAAATAAAATGAATAAAATTAAAATATGGTTATTAAAAAAAATAAAAATAAAATATAATAACTTCAATTTAATTAAAATAAATAAAACGTATTAATTAAATTCAATTAAACGAAGTAAAAAAATCCAAAACAATAAATTCAATTAAACGAAGTAAAAAAATCCAATACAATGAAGCAAAAAAAATAAAATAAAATAAAAATTATTAAATAAAAAATTATTAAGAAAAAAAAATAAGAAAAAAAAATGAAAAAAATAAAATTAAATTAAATTGAATAAAAAAATTAAATTAAATTAAATGAAATTAAATATAAAAAAAGAAAAGAAAAAATTAATTAAAAAACTCAAAAATTAAATTAATTAAATTTATAAAAATCAAAAAAAAAATTATTAAAAAAAAAAATAAAACAAAGAATAAAATAATAAAAATAAAATAATAAAGTTTAAAGAAATGAAATTAAATTAAGTTAAAAAAATTATTATATAGAAAAAAAAAAAATAAAAAAATAAATTAGAATAAAATGTAAAGTGAAATAAAATGCAATAATAAAGGTCAACCCAAGTAGAGGTACTTTTTTCAATAGCCTTTTTTCACAGATAACGCGTGAGTCGCGTCAAGCTATCATGTTATTTTTGTTCACTATTGTTTGGCATTTCATCATGGAAAGACCTGACGCCTGAACAACGTTAAAAAATCATTCAACTTTGTTACGAAAATTCACGTTATGTAAGGAATGTGTTTCGTGCGCTTCGCTCAACTTATGGTCAACATAATCGGCCACCTGAGCGTACTATTCGCAACACTATCACCAATCCACCCATCTTGGGAACCAGCATTCATTATTGGATAATATTCGACCGAATAGACCACGTCCAGCACGCAAGGAAGAAAATATAGCGGCCGTAGCTGAGAGTGTACAGGAAAAGACTGTGGAGAGGCGATTCGTCGTCGTTCACAGCAACTCGGACAGACGTACGGCAACGAAATGGCGCATTTTACGGCGAGATCTTAAATTCAAAGCGTACAGAACACAGCTTGTGCAAGAACTGAAGCCTTGAAAAGTTCCAAGATGATCTGACGTTTTCGAGCCAAATTTTGTTCAGCGATGAGGCCCATTTCTGGCTCAATGGGTATGTAAATAAACAAAATTGCCACATTTGGGACGAAGAGTAACTTGAAGAGATTCAAGAGCTGCCATTTTATCCAGAAAAAACAACGGTTTGGTGTGGTTTGTGGGTCGGTGGTATAAACGGTCCACATTTCTTCAAAAATGATGCCGGTGAGGACTTAACCGTGAATGGCGACCGTTATTGCGTCATGGTAACCGACTATTTGATGCCTTAAATTGAAGCTCGTGATCTCCGCGATATTTGGTCTCAACAAGACGCCGCCACTTACCACACATCGCATCAATCGATGGATTTATTGAGAGAAAATTTCGGTGAGCAGATAATTTCACGTTTTGGGCCGGTCGTTTGGCTACCAAGATCGTGCGATATCACACCCTTAGACTTTTTCCTGTGGGGATATGTAAAACCTAAAGTCCATGCGGACAATCCCGATTCGATTCAGGCCTTGGAGCAAATCATCACACGTGTCATTCGCCAGTTACCAGTCTAAATGCTCGAACGAGTCATCGAAAATTGGACTCAATGGATGGACCATTTGAGACGCAGCCGCGGCTAACATTTGAAAGAGATAATCTTCAAATAATAAATGCCAAAAATATTCTTTCGAATGATAATAAACGGTTCCCCATTAAATTTGATTTTTCTGTGTTTTTTTTTTTTCTTTAAAAAAGTAGAGAACCACAAAATGGATCACCCGTTAAAACAGAAAAGAAAAAACTATAAATAAAAAATATCATAAAAAACTCAAACAAATTAAATTAAAATAAATAAAACAAAATTAAAAAATTTAAAATAAAAATAAAATAAAAAAAATATAAAATTATATAAAATATAATAAAAGAATATAATTAATATAAAGTAAATAAAATAAACAAATGAAAACAAAACTAAATTGAAGAAATAAATAAAATTAAATAAGATAAAATAAAATAGAACAATAATAATGTCAGCCTAGAAAATTAACATTTCATGGAGTTTACAATTTTTCAAAACTTTTGATTTCAGTTTCGCCGGGTTTGAACTATTTTACGTTTTAAATACATTTGGGGCGCTTCACACCTGCCCGGTGTAAACTGGTTGAAAATTTTTTTCTCTAGCGTATAACTGCATAACTAGATTATCTGAAACCAAGGCAAGATAATCACTAGAATATATAAAATTCACTTACTTGAGTAGATTTTCTAAACATAAGCGGAATCCGCCAATTGTTAAGAGCAGGAAACCCCAGTTGACGAGGCCTGTAAAATTACTAAAGCCCGAACTCCATGAAAAGAGTGAATCACGAGGGCGATGGCAACTGAAAGTGGATAAATAAAATCGTATTAATGAAAAAAAAATTAAAAAAAAAATAAATTAAAAATAATAATTAAAAAAATAAAATTAAAAAATAAAATTAATCTATCATAAATATGTATATGTGAAATCGAAATTTTTTTTAGATTTTTCATATATTCCCATTATATCAATAGCAAAAAAATTGGTTTGTTTGCCCTTTTATTATTAATATTTTGTGTTGTTAGCAATTTTTTAATTTCTTTTTTTTTTTTGGTCTTACGGTTTATCCGGCTGCTCATTACGTTGTTTCTCTTCTTTACTTTGTATCTCCTCGGCACGTGTTACACTCTGCGTCCGGCGATATCTCTGCTTCTTTTCACCATTACCATTGCCATTGTCATCTTTATCCAAAACTTTTCGATATTTATTCAAATCGACGGGTACTCCATTTTGATCTAGCAATGCCGAACTGGAATGTCGTTTACGTAATTCACTGAGATTGTGTTCGGTAGCGGAAGCGGAACGTCGTAGCTTTTTCATAATGCCAATGCCGCCATTTTGCTCGCGCTGCGGCATTTTGAATGGCTGCGGTTGTAGTGGGGGTTGGGGGATCAAACGATATTTAACTGGAAATAAGGGAATATTGAAACTTAGAAAATTAGAAATTGTTTTTTCATTCCAGAACTCATTATGTGTACGTACTGATTGCACAAAAAAAAAATTAAATTTAAAAAAATAAAATAAATTTTTTTTTGGAATATCGAATGAAATATTGAAAAAGAAGAGGATTGTTTTTTGATTCTTCTTTGTCTAGTGACCTAGTTTTTGTTTCATATTGGAAACGATAAACGATTGTCGCTTCAATCTGCGTGTATTAATGCTTACACATCAAGCTTTAATTTGAAATTAACTGAAAAAAAAAATTTAATATTTTTCGAAACGAAAACATTAGACCAGTGAAGAACATTCCTACTGGGACATTGTAACATTCTAAATTTTGTTGCGTTTATTTTTATTTTATTTTTATTTGTAAATATTTATATATTAATATGTACATGGAGGCAGTTTATCGATAAGATAAAAATCGTGAAAGGCTACAAAAAAATTATTTAAAATAAACAAGTAAATACTAAAGTTGTGTGCAACACTAAAACTCGTAAAAATAGTTTTTATGACGTTTCGATTTCAAGATAAAATTATAAATAATTAATTAAACCCAGGGAATGGTGTGATATTTTTTTATTGATATATACATGTGTAAGTATGTATATATATCAATATTCCATTCAAATTGCCTTAATGTCGATATATATACAATAATGTGGTAAAAGTGTCTATTAAAATCGAAAGTAACGCATTAATAAATCTTTTCTTAAATTAACCACAATTTAATACTTCATATCATAAGGAAATTAATATTGTTAAATTGTATCAACACAAATTTGCACTATTACACGCAAACAGTTGATACATTAGATCAGTTTTCATTGTATTATATTTCAACCAACACCACATTTTGGTTGATGTTGCACATTGTGAACGGGCTTCTCATTTGACGTTATCGATATCTGGCATTACTTCGATAATCGATATCTAAATGTCATTTGAACAAATAACTATTTTTGCTTAACATTAATGTTTACTTTGCAGCAATATTTTTATTTAAAAGTTATTTATTTAAAAGTTATCAATATATATTATATCAATATTATTTGCCTTTCTAAGTAAATTACAAAAATAAAAACAAAAATAATTAAAAATAAATAAAACGCATTGTCTGCTATGAAAATTGAGGTGCCTCACACTTTCTTTCGTGTGTTTTAATACCTTTCCTTTGCAAAATGCGCACTTGCACGTCACAAAGAGAGAGAGAGAGACTAAGAAATGAATGTGACAAAAAAATGGCCTTGAACGCCAAAGAAGGGCTCAACAAACTAACCAAACATCAGCAACAACAGAAAAAGAACCGTATCGCATCACTTCATCGCTTGCTATGGATATATATATATATATATATTTGGCGCTTTGTAACCGCTGAAGCGATTTTCGGCCGAGCTCCTCCTCCAATTTGTGGTTTTGCGTCTTGATGTTTTTACCAACAAATGGAGGGACCTACAGTTTATTCTAAGCCGCCTCCGAACGGCTGATGGATTTTTATGAGGAGCTTTGTTTCATGCCAGAAATACACTCGGAGGGTTTGACATTCCCTGCCAAGGGGCGACCGCGATTAGAAAATTTTTTTTCTATCATTTTGGATGTTGCTCGAACCTGAGCTCGAACCCAGGCCTTCCGAATGTCAGTACGCAATGCTAACCACTCGGCTATCGCAGCCGCCATTGCTATGGATACCGGTTACGCGAAATTATGCAGCTCTGGAATTGGTAATGAAATGGAGCGGGCGAAAATACAATAAAAAAAAAAAATTCGGTTAATCTATGGCGCGCGCATTAGTTGATGTGTTTGTCATGTAGAGAGAAGATCTATCTACTCTCATGTATTTATTTATGTACTTAATTCAATAGGGAATCAATGTCATGCAATATGAGAAAGAATTTTCGTATTTTTAACTTAATATGTTTTTTAAGAACTTTTTAAGTCGTCTGTTTTTGCTACAATTATTTGCACAAATGTTAACAACATGGCATTAAATGGCATATAAACATATATTAATGTCTGATAAAATAATTAATTCGTAAATAAATATTGAAAAACAGAATTTAAGACAGTAAGCCAAACAGAACTTGAGTAAAAATGTATGCAAAACAAATATGTGTGAAAACATACATATACGAAACATTTTATGTGTTAAATTAAAAGAAAAATATTTTTTTTTTTGAGAAATAAGAGTATTGCAAGTGCATATTCTCCGAAACAATTAGTTAATAAAATAAGTAAAATAAAATAAAATAAAACGAAATGAAAAAAATTAAGATAAAATAATAAAAAAATAAAAAATTATAAATAAATCAAAATAAAATAAAATAAATGAAATGAAATTAAATAAAATAAAATGAAATTTAACAAAATGAAAGAAAATAAGGTAAAGGTGATATAAGAAAAAATACATAAAATAAAATAAAATAAAATAAAAAAAACGAAATGAAATAAAGAAAATTATATTATATAAAATAATTAAAATAAAAATAAAACAAAATAAGATGAATCACAAAAAAAATTCAAAATATTAATAAAATAAAATTAACTTTAATTAAATTAAAATAAATAAAATAATTGAAATTAAAATAAAATAAATTGAAATAAAATAAAATAACATAAATAAAATAAAAAATATAAAATAAATGGAAATAAAATAAAATAAAGTGATAAAGGGTGATCCGTTTCGAGGTTCCATACTTTTTTAAAGCAAAAACACAGAAAATTCAAATTTAATGTGGAATTCTTTTTTTTTTATCATTCGAAAGAACATTCTTTGGCATTTATTTCTTGAAGATTATCTCTTTCAAATGTTGGCCGCGGCTACGTCTCAGATGGTCCATCCGTTGAGTCCAATTTTCGATAACTTGTTCGAGCATTTCGACTGGTAACTGGCGAATTACACGCGTGATGTGTTGCTTCAAGGCCTGAATCGAAGCGAGATTCTCCGCATAGACTTTAGACTTTACATATCCCTACAGGAAAAAGTCTAACAGTGTGATGTCACCAGATCTTGGTGGCCAATTGACGACCCAAAACGTGAAATTATCTGCTCGCCGAAGTGCTCTCTCAATAAATCCATTGATTGATGCGATGTTTGGGAAGTGGCGCCGTCTTGTTGAAACCAAATGTCGCGGTCCAAACCGTTGTTTTTTCTGAATGAAACGGCCGCTCTTGAATGTCTTCAGGTTGCGCTTCGTCCCAAATGCGGAAATTTTGCTTGTCCACATACCCATTGAGCCAGAAATGGGGCTCATCGTTAAACAAAATTTGGCGCGAAAACGTCGGATCTTTTTGGAACTTTTCAAGAGCACATAGAGCTAAGCGATGTCGTTTAGGAAGTTCAAGCGGCTTCAGTTCTTGCGCAAGCTGTATTTTATACGCTTTCAATTTAAGATCTCCACGTAAAGTCAGTCCGAGTTGCTACGAACGGCGCCGAATCGACCCTCCATGGCCTTCGTTTACACTCTCAGCTATATTTTCTTCACTGCATTCTAGATGTGGTCTATTCGTTCGAATATTATCCAATAATGAATCCTAGATCTCAAGTTGGGTGATGGTGTTGCGAATAATACGCTCAGCAGACCGATGATGTTGACCATAAGTTGAGCGAAGCGCGCGAAACACATTCTTTACAGAACGGTGATTTTCGTAATAAAGTTGAATGATTTGTAAACGTTGTTCAGACGTAGGTGTTTCCATGATGAAATGGCAAACAATATTGAATAAAAATAAACTGACAGCTTGACACGACTCACGCGTGATCTGTGAAAAAAAAATCTTTTGAAAAAATTACCTCTACTTGGATCAAACTTTATAAACAAAATGAAAAAGCAAACAAAAAAAAACAAATTACATAAAATTAAATAATGTGAAACGGATTAAAGTAAATTAAATTATATAATTAATATAATTAAAATAAAAAAAAATAAGATAAAATAAAATACAACACAAGAAATGAAAAAAAAAAACAACAAATAAAAATTAATTTTAATTGAATATAATAAAATAAATATAAAATAATGAAAAAAATAAATTAAATTGAATAAAATTAAACTTAATTAATATAAATTAACTTAAAATAAGTTTTGTTTTGCTTATAAATTAAAGCAAAATAAATTAAAAATTTATATAAAAGATTAAAAAAAAAATAAAATAAAAATGAATAAAAAAAATAAAAAAATAAAAATAAATATAAGAGTATAAAATTTTAATTAAATTAAAAAAATTAAAAAATATATAAAATAAAATAAAAGAAAAAAATGAAATTAATTAAATGAAATAAAATTAAATTAAATATTGTTTTATTTATAAATTAAAAAATAAATAAAGTAAAATAAAACAAAATGCAAAAAAAAAATTCAAAATAAATGAAAGAAAATGATATAAAATTAAATAAAAATTAAAATAAATTAAATTATATTAAGAAAAATATATTAAAGTACACTAAAAAAATGAAGTAATTATTGTCTTCCTAGTAGAAGATATTGTTAAAATTATTTAATCTCTCTACTGTACACAAAATTTAGAAATATTTTTAAAGGAAATTCCTTTTTATATACACACATACATTTGTATGTGGCTATTTAGTTATATCATAGTTTGTTGACATCGGTCAAACTGGAAGCCTATAACTTGGCGCTACCATCAAATGTATGCATTTCTCATTGACTCAGTTCTTATCTACGATTAATAAACAACAGAAAATATAAATATTTATTGTATATATTTAGAATATTTGTGTGTAATGCTTATTAATGGCATTCTCGGACGGAATCCCTTCTGCTGCAAGTCATTGGTTTTCTGTTTACGATTATTCGCATGCGTCATCAGATTGGGGGCGTACCGAGAATTTTGCATTCATCAATTGCTTCCTCATGGTTTGCGAGTGTTTGATATACATATGCACCTATATATTTATGTTATATGCATATGTATGTGTTACTCTTATTCTGCATTTAAAAATATTGTAAAAGTTTATTCTCTCAATTTATATTTAACAGCGAATATACAGTTCATTGCTCTTGGATATCTTACTACATACATACTATATATGTACATTATTATTTATACTGATATACACATATGTATGTAACATATTCCTGTTGACCAAATAAAATATTAAAGTTTTTTTCTCAGTGAAAAAAATTGCTTAAAATATAATTTTACAAAAATTAATACACCATTTTTGGAGATTTTTTTTCTTAATTAAATAACGAGAGCTCATTTACATACATATATAACATACATACATACATACTTGGTGTGGAGGCAAGTGTTGATAATTTTTGACAAATAGGTCAACAAAACAAGTTTTTTCGCTAATTACTCTGTCGGGCAATTGCATGGATGCTTCTTCAGGCATAAAAATACATAAGTATATGTGTATGTATATACACATCGGAACGTGTATTGCGGTCCTGCCGTCTGACACGGCTATATGCAGAGGCAGGGCTGTGCGCAGGGCTGTGCGCAGGGCTTAGAGAGCTCAAAACTTCCGTGTTTTTAGTATAAGTATATAAGCATGGTGTATAGGGCTTATAAAGGGTTATCCATTTAGTGGTTTCGAAAGTGTAGGACTCTATTTTCACACCTGTCAAACATAATCGCCCAACTACTCAAGCAATTGGTAAAATTTTAAGCAAATTTAAGGAGACTGCATCAGTAACAGATATTGTTAGGCCTCTGCATCATCGTTTTGCTCGTTTTACCTCACATATTGCTGATGTAGGTGAAAGTGTAGCCAAAGACACCACGACGTTCTCAAGCTCTAAGACTTTCTTACAGTTTTGTTATACGTATTTTTCACTTGTACTTATACCTTATTTAGTTGCCGCGATAGCCGAGTGGTTAGCATTAAGTACTAGAGTTCGGAAGGCGATAGCCGAGTCGTTAGCATTAAGTACTAGAGTTCGGAAGGCCTCGATTCGAGTCCATGTCCAAGCCAAAATTATTGGAAACTAATTTTTTCAATTGCGGTCGTTCCTCGGCAGGGATTGTCAAGCCCTACGAGTGTATTTCTGACATGAAATAAAAGCTCCTCATAAAAATCATCATTCATCGGCCGTTCAGAGATGGTTTGGAATAAACTGTAGGCCACTCCATTTGTTGGTAAAAACATCAAGACGCAACAACAAGCAGGGGACCACGATTTTTGCATAAAATTTTTTTCAGCAAAAAGAATCATTTCTCACTCCGCGGGTAAGTAAATAATCAACTTGTCCTATATGGGGCTCCGATAATCCTCAAATAATTGAAGAGAGGCTATCACACCAAAAAAAAAAAAAAAACTTAACGTCTGATGCGCTGCGCTCTTTGATCCGGGGATGTGATTGGACCTTACTTCTTTGAAAACGATAACGGCGAGCCTGTCACTGTCAATTCGGAGCCCTATGGTCGTATGGTAACCGACCTTTTTCGGCCTTCAATTGAGGAGCACGACTTGGACAATTTGTAGTTCCAAAAAGATGGTGCCACCAAGATCGTGCAATTTGAAAACGGTTTTTGAGATACTTCCTCTAACCTTGGTTTTATACTGCATTGATCAATTGTCGAAATTCGCGAGATCGGGCTCCTACAGATATGACAAAAAAAAACCGTCGCGAATCGTTTAGGTATTGCTGAACGAAGTCAATTAGTGGATTTCGACCGAAAAAAGCCCGCTAAGTTCGTTAAATGCCAAAGTTTTGCGAATTGTTTTCTTCGATTATCATCTTACCAAAAGATTGTATCTTTAATATGTGGTAGAAGCCTTAGGCTCTGTGGAGCTGTGCCCATACTCTTTATTGAAGAATTTGTGTGCATACACAATCCAACTCGTGCAAGAATCGAAGACGAACGACCATCAAGCGCGTCGAACGCTCAGTGAATGGGCCAAAAACGGGATCCCCCTGAACTGATAGCGATTTTCACAAGAAAATTTTATACAGCGCTGAAGCTCATTTTTGGTTGAATGGCAGCGATGATAATCCACAAGCCATTGTTGATACGCCTCAGCATCCCCAAAAAGTCCCCTGTTTAGTATGCTCTATAGGCAGAGGGAGCCATTGGTTCACATTTATTCGAAAATGTAGTCGGCCGCAATGTTACAGTCAATGGGAAACGCTACAGAGCCATGACTCATTAATGACTTTTTCCTGTCAATCAATTTGTTGAAGGAAATTTTTGATAAGCGCATTACTACGTGTCGTCGTGGGCCTACATGAGCATGCGATTTAATATCGCAGGACTATTTTTTGTGGAGTCATTTGTAGACGCTTGTCTACGCAGATAATCCCAAGAAGATTGACACCTTCGTAGAGAATAATCGGCACGTTATGGCTGACATCCAGGCCTATCGACTGGAATTTCTTCGAGCCAGACTCGGCGCTCACTAGCTCGAAATCATTTTTAAAACATAATGGTAAACCGTTATCTTTATAATAAATCTAAATTATTCGTCATAACATTAAATTTAATTGCGTTTTATTTCTGCTTGAAAACCACATTTCTAAAAAAAACACCCTTTACATATCTTCAGTCTTAGAGGCGAGTCGTAAATATTTCTTCTACTGTCATTAAATACATAATTTTTACACACAAATTTTCAATTCCAGTTGTGTAGCAGTAAGAGAAAGCAATCAAATTTGCCTCAACTGCCATTCCCTGATTATCTGAGCGCACGTTTTTGTTGTTTTTTTAATGTTGTTGTAAACCTTTTACATTGTTTACCCTCAATTATTGTTATTTATACACTTAGTGCAGTCAATCAACACTGACAATCATGAATGCTAATTTTTTACCAAGTTTCTGTGCACACATATGTACATACATACACACATATTCTGAAGCGAAAACAGCCTTTGTTTTCACTCAATTCAAAAACTTGTTGTACTCGTACAAGCTGGGCGGGTGGTAGAATCTGCTCATGTAATGTCGCGATGCTTCATGCAATCGAGATTTCAAATAGTTTTCAAGTGAAAATTGCATATCGACTTGACTGGAGTGTTAACCATGCAGTGAATCATAAAAATGTTTAGGAAATGATAAAAAAAAACTCGTACGAGTAAAGAATAAAAAGGAAAGAGAATTTTCCCCAATCGCCCTTTTACGAGCGATAACAAGAAAAATTCTGTTTTCTTTAGAAAAACATAAATATGTATGTGTTTTCTTTATCACCACATAGTTTCTTAGTATCTTCATCTGTGCTTGGGCAGAAAGATTTGCTTCTAGCATTTTTCGTTATCAGTTGCATTTGATGTTTGACCTTACAAGAGAGATTATACATTATCAGACAAATGGAATTATTTCTTTTTTTTTTGTACCCCAGTGTGAGCACATCATACATACATATATGCTAAGCCTTAGTAGAGTTTATCTTTTATTTAATTTATTTCTTTTATATGAATTGAATGAATCCCTACGGCACCTCAACGTGCTTTTAGCGATATAATCTTTTGTGGACATTTTCGGTTTACTTCAACTTATGCCTGATAAGGATTTATGCCTTAAGGCATTCAATGGAATTGACCGCAAAGCAAAACGGTTTGTCTATGTTGTTTTGAAATTAGGCTCACGAGGTTCCACGATATATTTAGTACACTATTTAGATAAACAAGCAAAAAATATTAAACCAATATTTATGATCACAAATGGGTTCAATATCCTCTAACACATACTTTTTATACCTTTAATGTACATGAAATGGTATATGAACTTCGAGCCGAAGTATGTAGGGTTACCTTTTGCAATAGCCTTTCTTTGACAGATCACACGTGAGTCGTGTCAAGCTGTCATGTGATTTTTGTTCAATATTGTTTGGCATTTCATCATTGAACAACGTTCACAAATCATTAAATTTTATTACGAAAATTGACGTTCTGTAAAAAATATGTTTCTCGCGCTTCGCTCAACTTATGCTCAACATAATCGTCCTACTGAGCGTACTACTCCATCACCCATCTTGAGACACAGCATTCATTGTTGGATAATATTCTACCGAATAGACCACGTCCAGCACGTAGTGAAGAAAATATAGCGGCCGTAGCTGAGAGTATACACGAAGACCGTGGAGAGTCGATTCAGCGCCGTTCGCAGCAACTCGGACTGACGTATGGCGACGACTTGGCGCAATTTACGTCGAGATCTTTAAAAAAAAAAAAGGACAAAATACAACTTGTGCAAGAACTGAAGCCGCTCGACCTTCCCAAGCGACATCGCTTCGCTCTATGTGCTCTTGAAGAGTTCCAAGAAGATCCGACGTTTTCGAGCCAAATTTTTTAAGCGATGAGGCTCATTTCTTACTCAATGGATATGTGAACAAGCAAAATTGCCGCATTTGAGACGAAGAGCAATCTGAATACATTCAAGAGCTTTCATTTCATTCAGAAAAAACAACAGTTTGGTGTGGTTTGTGGGCCGGTGGAACGTAACAGTCAATGGCGATCGCGCCATGATAACCGACTATTTGATGCCTGAAATTGCAGCTCGTGATCTCCATGACAAGACGGCACTATTTCCCACATATCGCATCAATCAATGGGTTTATTGAGAGAAACTTCGGTGAGCGGATAATTTCACGTTTTGGGCCGGTCGATTGGCCACCAAAATCGTGTGATATCACACCGTTAGGCCTTTTTCCTGTGGGGATATGTAAAGTATAAAGTCTATGCGGACAATCCCGCTTCTATTCAGGCCTTGGAGCAAAACATCTCGCGTGTCATTCGCCAGTTACTAGTCGAAATGCTCGAGCGAATCATCGAAAATTGGACTCAACGGTTGGATCATCTGAGACGTAGCCGCGGCCAACATTTGATTATAAACATCCCCCATTAAATTGGAATTTTCTGTGTTTTTTTTTTCTTTAAAAAGAGTGAGGAACCTCGAAATGGATCAACCGTTATCACTTTTATGAATTTGATTTTTGTTAAAATTAATTTTCATGCGCATGTGGATCATTCTACGCAGTGATGAATAATCATAAATTACAACAAAACCAAGTAAAACTCTGCTTATAAATTACACGTAGAAAAAAATGAACGAACACTTACTGCTGATTAACCAAATTCGGTCTTATCAATTCAGTGGCAGCCGTTGAGCCACTGTCTGGGTCGTTCAGTTCCGTTTGTTACAAAAACCTTTGCATTCAAATAACTAAATTGTAATGCATGTGTTGAATTAAGATTACGAACATATGTACATACATATATATGTATGTATGTATGTGTGTAGGTATGTACATGAGGAAAATTTTTACGATGCAATGAGTCGATGGCTGATAGCACTCGCTGGCTTACATACATTATCAGCAGCCGTCTATCTAACTAGCCGGCCGGCTAGCTTGTGCACATTGAGATTAAGTGCCCAAAGCGACACCTATGCATATTTGTATTGGTATGTGTTTCGCGTTTGTTTGTTTGTTTGTTTGAGACGCGCAATCACTTGACCGATAACCGCAGTTTGATAAGAGCAGCAATCGATGTTATAGAATAAGTGTAAAAAAGATGGTATAAAAACAAAAACAAAAAATACAAAAATATATATATGTATGTATATAAATTAAATAATAAAGGTATTTAAACCATATAAAATTACAACAACAACAACAAAAAAATTAATAAATATTTGAAATGCCATACTTGCTATGAGTGATCGTCTGTAGGTCAAATTTTTTGTAAAATGCAATAAAATCATATTTGAAAATGTCTAACATGTATATAAGTATATGTATGTGAGAAAAAAATTATGAAAATAAATAAATTATATTGAAAATATATAGTAAAATATATTACGAAATTTACGTTGATTTTTTATTACTATTTTTTTTTAACTTATCGCTTATACAACACATTATTATTATTATTTTAATAAACTATTTTTAATATTTAAATCAATATATAATAATTTGCATAGTTATACATTTTAATATGTTTTTAAAGCTGTTGATTAACGATTTCATGAAAAAACGTAAAATAAAAATTATTATTTCACCTTCAAGCCACATAAACTTATCAAGCCATCTGCAGTGCACTCAACAAAAATTCCTTATATATAAATTATATTTTTTTTTTCTTCTGTTTTTGCATGCTTATCAAAAGCAATATTTAATTAATTTTTTACTTTTATTTTACTTTATTTTGCGTGTTGTCTTGATTTGCATCCGGCTTTGTGCACATTATAACATTTATGCTGATTCCGTTGGTAACTGAGCTTGAGAACTCACCGTTGGCGCATTTTAGAATTATAATCAAGTGATTTGTTTTTATTTTTTAAATTTCCAAATCTTAATTATAAGAATTCTACTTTAAGTAAATTAATATTAAATTTTTATATACTCAAAATAATTATTTCGGTTCAGAGATTAATACAGAAAGAAATTTTAATTTTTTTAGACTATCTGTATGACAAAATTGTTTAAAAAATTGAAAACTAATAAAATGAAGTTTAAAATTTTTTTTAATATTTGATTATTTTGCACTCCACCCTCGTATATTTATTTATTTACGTTTAAATACTTTTTTGTATATTGACAAAATGCACCGGTATTTACATATATATATGAGTTAGCAGAATTTCACAATTTTCTGTTGATGTTTCTGTTTTTGTGCTGCCGTTGTTTCTTGTCTGTTCTTTTTGGTTTATTTATCGCTAATGGTACACGTGCGTCAGACAGGTTTTCTTACTACTGACCAAAGTGACTCTAAAAACATACTCGTTTGAGAGCAAACCCATAAGTTATTTCACTTTGTTTTGTTTGCTTTCAATTACTCACCAGAAATAATAAAATTATTTTTGTAGAAAAAAAAGGTAAAAATGAAATGCAAAAAAAAAAAAAATTACTGAAAGACTGTGGTTTACGTGAGTTGTTTGAGCGAAGTGCTGACGTGAAATTATAGTTCAATTTCCTCATAAATTATTATAAATATAACTCATTTATAAACAAATATATTTTGAAGTCCTAATACTGGAATTTTTGTTTCTTATTTTGATATTATTTTTGTAAATTTTTTTCCTTTATCTACTTTTTTTCATTTAATTTAATTTATATTTATTTTATTCTATTTTATTTATTTTTTTATATTATTCCATTTTATATAATTTTTTTTAGTATTATTTCATTTTTTATTTAATTTATTATACCTTTCAAGTGCATGAATTGTCATATTAACTTTGGTCCACAGTATACAAATGCCAGAGGGAGAAGAGATAGACCCACCGAAATTTATACCACGAGTTGAATCACGAGATGAGTTGATTTAGCCGTTTCCGTCTGTCTGTTCGAACGCAAACTAGTCCCCCAATTTTTGAGATATTTCAACCAAACTTGGTAGGAAGATGCACCTATACGTTTAAATGATCATTTGTCGGAACCGGCCAAATCGGACCAACTCAAGAAATCAAGAAAAAATCAGCGAAATCGGACGAATATAACATATACCGACATTTTCCGATGTTAGGTTTTGGTCAAAGCTCGGTCAAAAAAGCACTTAGGAGCATGAAATTTGGTATTATCCATACACATTAGAATTGCATATTAATACTGAAAAAAAAATCAAAATCGGACCGCTATATCATATAGCTCCCATACAAACGCTTTGTTCAGATATAAAGTTTTGGGTCCAAAATCGAATCAACTAAAAAACATCTAATAGCATGAAATTTGATATTCTATAGACGTATATTCAAGTTGATATTGACACTGAAAATTATCAAAATCGAATTATGGAATTTTCAATAAATTTGATATGTGCATGAAAGGTATATAGATTTCGGAATGGCTGAAGACAGATATTCTTCCTTGCTTTTATTATTTTTT